>JAJEKV010000018.1:4904562-5399964 GCA_021234155.1 Isoetes taiwanensis
ATGGTATACTTCGTTTGATTACGTATTGCTAATGTTGGATGCTAGGGTGACATCGGTCTAAAAATAGAAAGTACGGTGAGTCTCTAAAGCAGAAAAGTTTGCTAAAGGCTTTGCAAAACTCAAAATAGAATGTTCTAAGTGTTCTAGATGCTATAGGGCAGCCATCATGCTCTAGGCACCTCAGATCTAAAAAGTAGAAGTTTCTTTGAGGCCTTACAGTGCTCAAAATAGAATATTACCGGAGATGATGCTTTGGAGTTGGTAGTAAATTGTGATGGGTATGATGGAATTGTGTGTGAAACTTCACATGGGTGATACTGCTAGAGATTGACATGCTTTTGATTGGTAGCGGAGGTAGTAGATGTGGCCTCATAGGCATGTGTGATATGTTACTCATGAGATACTTTGGTGGTAATGGAATAGAGGTTGAAGCGGTATGTGTGAATAAGAAGCGATAGATGTAAGTAAGATCCTCATGGGTGATACTTTGGAGTTAGTAGTGTTCTTCTCATGGGTGATGCCAAGCCAGATACTACAAAGAGAAGGGCATCGTTAGGTCCGGATCGGGCGGGGGCGGAGGAGGGAGAGAGGGAGGAGTGAGATGAGAGAAGAGAGAGAGAGACATGGGAGGGAAGGGGAGGAGGGGCCCAGGAGAGGGGAGGGGAGACGGAAAGAGGAGAGGGAGAGAAGGGGGCAGGGGAGGGGGATGAGAGAGAAGAGAAAGAGGGAGAGAGAGAAGGGAGATGAGGAAGAGAGAGGAGAGGAGGAGAAAAAGAGGGAAGAGATGGGAGATAGAGGCACATGGGTGGAGCCCAAGCGAAAGTGACCCGGTAGGGAGAGGAGAGAAGGGGAGGGAAGGAGGAGGTGGGGCCAAGAGAAGGGGAGAGGAAAGGAGGAGATGGAAGAGGAGATGATGGGGGAGAAGGAGATTAATGGGTGAAGCTTCAGTGGGTGATAGTTGGGACTTTGGGTTGATGGTGGGTGTGGGAGTGGAAGCTCCCAATGGATGATGTGGCATTAAGGTACAGTGGAAACTCCTCTATGTGGACTCTGGGTGGAGTGGGCAGGGCGGGCTATAGAGCCTGGGATGGAGGAGACCAGTGGGGAAGGATCTGAGGGAGAGGGTCATAGATTGGGATAGTAGAGTAGAGACCCCGGGAGAGTACGGTAGAAGATGCTCTTTGTTAGTAAGGAGGGAGAGATGGGGAGGAGGAGAGGAGAGTGGGGGAGGGAGAAGAAGGGGAGAGAGGGAAGGGAGACATGGGAGGAAGGAAGAGGGAAGAGAGGAGAGTTGAAGAAGAGAGAGAGAGAGAGAGAAAGAAGGGGGAGCGAGGGAGAGAGAGGGAGGAGGGAGAGATGAGAGAGAGAGGAGGCGGAGGAGGCTGAAAGGAGGAGAGAGGGGAGAGAGGAGAAGAGGGGAGGGAGGAGGAGATGGAGAAGGAGAGAGGAATGGGGGAGTAGAGGCGGAGAGGAGGAGGCGGGAGAAAGGAGAGGGAGTAAGGAGAGAGGGAGGAGAGAGAAGAGAGAGAAGAGAGAGAGAAGAGAGGAAGGAGGAAGAAGGGAGAGAGGAGATGAGGAGAGAAGGGGAGAGAGGGAGAGAGAGGAGGAAGGAGAGGAGGAGAGGGAGAAGAGATGGGGGAGAGAGAGAGACCTTAGGAGAGGAGAGAGAGGGTGGAGAAGAGACGGGAGAGAGAGAAGGGGAGAGAGGAGAGAGAGATGGAAGAGAAGAGGACAGAGGAGGAGAGATGTGATGGGGAGGCCCAGGGGGATAGAAAGGGAGAGAGCATATAAGAGAGAGGAGAGGGAGAGGAGATAAAGAGAGATGGGGAGGGAGAGAGTGGGGAGGGGAGAGGCGGAGAAGGAGAGAGAGGAGGATGGGGGAGGGAGGAGAAGGGAGGAGAAGAAGGAGAGGAAGAGGGAGGGAGGGAGGTGGGGGAGAGGGGAGAGGGAGGAGAGAGAGGAGGAGAGGAATGAATATGGGGGGAGAGGAGAGGGGTAGAAGGAGAGAGGAGAGATTGCCTAGGGAGGGGCTGGGTCAAAAGTGTTAATGGGGTCAAATCGAGGCGAGGCCAGGCGGGGCCGTGGGCAGGAAACTCTAAAAAGAAGGGCTGGTGGGTCGAGATCGGCGAGGCCAGTAGGAGGCAAAACCAGTAATTGGCAGAAGGGGCCGGCCAGTGGGAGAAGGCCTTTCGAGGGGCGCAAGGCATCTTCCGGATGCAAATTAATGCATGGACAATTTGCATTCATTTGCCTGTACAATGACCCACAAGATCAATGCGGTATGGGAGCTCTTCAGGATAGCTTACAATGATTACCAGCGGAAGATGCCACGGGCAGAAGCCCCATAACCAACACTAAGGACATCGGCGACATCTTCCAGGATGGCGGGCACGCACATGCCAACAGCGGAGTACGCTAGAATCTCGGCTAGATATTCATGCAGCTTCCCAAATGAACCGATCTTGATCTGAGAAAAGGAGTTGAAGAGAAAAACTACGGCAAGCTCAGCAGGGGACCCGAAACACATAGCAGGCAGTATCCTCTCGATGCAATCATGACATCAAGTCCCATGTGTCAATCTGGATGACTAGAAGGCCGCGGTGCAGGACAGTCAAGCTTCAGGTCGGTCGACATGCTAGGAGGGATGTGGGCGTCGGCGTGTGGCTTGGTTGGGACGTGCTAGCCTCCTCTAAAGGGATTACCAGATGGTTCGTACAGTGTTCAGGTTACCGCCAACCCTGAGGGCGGGGCAGCCTCCATGGTATTGCAACAGGCCAACAAGCGGGAGGGTGTAGAGGGCGAGCATCATGGTGCGGGAGACCAGAGTGGGGATGACACACTGCACGTATGTGCCATCGGCCAGAAGCACACACCTGAGATCGTCGAGATAGCGGGCCCTTTGGAATAATGAAGGCAATTCGTAATGATTTGCTTGTGGTCTAGCATGCAACAAGAGATAATCATCTGGAAGTGTCGAGGAACCGCTATGGACTAGCACAAGACCCACAGGCGACACAAAATATGCGTGTTGGAAAAGATGAAAATCTTCTCAAATCATCTTGGCAGGAATGGATGAACAATGAGCAGGGGCTCGATCCGACTTAGTTGAGATACCTAAAGAATGCATTGTGGAAGATGACTTGATTAGCTGACATCTTTGGCAAAAAGAAATAACCGGAGGCAAATGTGCATGTCTGTTGTAGCAAATGAGAGCCATCTTGATTCAAAGAATGAAGATACATTGAGGATCGTAATAAGGTGCTCCTAAGGTTTACACGAGCATAAGCGCGCCATCATTACGGAAAAGCGAAAATACCACCAAGGGACTTTCGATCGAGTTCATCAACCACACAGGCCCTTCTAGTACCCGCACTTGCTGCATATCAAGGCGGTGCCATTATGATCCCTTCTTAGAAACATGAACAAAGGCCCGGTCTTTGCAATAGCACGTGCCTCCATGTAATCAGCGCCTCGGAATCATAGATCTTGAGATGATCTGGGCACCTACAAAGGAACCACAGGGCCTTATACCAAGGATATTATGGAGCAAAGGCAATTCACATGGGCCTAAGCATTCTCGATGACCAAAAACAAGTCACAAGGCCAATCCATGACCTCCTTTGGATACATCTACTGCTTGCTTGGGTTTCGCCCATAGCCCATGACTCTATGTCGCATTCTCAAGGTGCACCAAACAACGAGAGTGAAGATATACATGCAAGACACCTCAAAGCAAGGAGCCACTCAAGAAGCAAAGGAGGTTCATTCAAGTTAGTCTAAAGAGATCTCACGGATAAAATAGCCCGGTAACACCATGTACCAACAAAAGCAAAACAAGAACCTCTTGAATAATGATGTACTACCTCTCCAGTGTAATTTTTCAAAACCTCAATATTAAAATTAATTCGCGGAATTAATACCGCCTCTTTTGTTATTTATAGCTACGGGTTTTAAGAATAAGTAATTGATGCACACTTTTCCATTATGATCAAAGAAACATTTACACTTTCAACTTATGCCCGTAGCGTTGGGCACCGTTACTAGTATTATATATAAAGAAATTTGTAATTTCATCATATTACCGAATCTAAGGTAAAGGAAATACATTCATTATCTATGTAAAGATAGAGAGCTTTCATTTGAGCTATTAATCGGAGTGTTTGGTGCCACGTAAAAGACTTGTTGGGAGAAGGGATTGATTTTGACATAAAGATAGAGAGCTCTCATTTGAGCCATTAATTGGAGTGTTTAGTGCCATGTAAAGAACTGTGGGAGAAAAGGATTGATTTTGGCATGCTTACACACGCATTTACGATTATCCAGCGTTTAATGAGAGGAGTTACGATTTTCCGCGTTAGTAAGGATGATTGTTTGAATCAACTACGTTCGAAAGGACAAAAAGTTGATGATCATCGTTGATTTGATTTTTATTGGGGAGCTACTTGGAATGAAAAAACAAATACAGTAGGGCGCGGATTTGGTGGAATAGCAATATATACCAGAAAGGCAATCTCATCTGAAATATAACTTGTGTCAGCGGAATGTGTCATGGGTTTATGGATCGGGTCAAGGTCTGTATCTAGGGTATCTTTATTTTTATCCACTCTACCTTGACTTATATGATAGAAACAAGGCTATGATGGGTCAAATCCTTTCATGCCTTATGTATGGAGCTATGGAATATAGTAAAGCGGGAGAAGTAATATTACTTGGTGATTTTAATGCAAGAGCAGGCAAAAGCAATCCATGACTTTTGAAGATATTCGATGTTTGGTCTGAGGAGTAGAAGAACCTGGTATGAAAGGAAAATCGGAAGACGATCACAGACTCGATGGGAGAGGAAAACTTCTCAGTTGGCTGCTTTATTTGTAACTTATGAAGGTATTGGATAGCCTGATCTTTACACTGCACATCGTGATCTTATCTTTGGTTCGGGTCAAAATAGACTACTTTTAATTTGAATAAAAGATGAAGTTGGTCACTAGGTTCAAATTGGCAGAGTTGCTACCTGGATTGGACCATAAACCCACTTGTTCTTTGGAACTTAGAGATTACATTACAAGGAATGACTCAGTGCTTTGAGGACTCAAGCATAGCTTGAAGAATCTTATGAGGAAACATGTAGAAGAGTTGCTAGCATCCATAGAATGGCAAGAAACTTTTGATTAACAATCAATTCTACTTAAGTGTTGTTACAATTGCCAAAACATGTCTTTAGCCTTACTAGAAACATTCTCAGCAAAGAACCCTATCAATGCTTGGTGGGATGTAGGCATCCAAAAAGCAAGAGCAACATTGCCAAAGCGTTGTGTCCACAAACCCAAATAATTTTTTGGAATCTTATACGCCAGCGTTCAGGAATATCGCTATACGTCGTGTAAATACTGGACATCAACATACAATAGTGACGAGTCTAATTTCATAACCTTATATACCACCATAGATTGTATGGCACTAGAAGTGTGACTAAGTTATTCCCATAACCCAGCCAATATGGAAGTTAAGACCATTTCACGTGGCCTTAACCTAGGGCACCATACACAGGCTGCACCTAATGGTGCCACGTAGCCTGAGTGGACCTAACTTATATTATTTGGGGAGCCTAACCCACAGGCTCTTCCATTACTAGCTCCCAAAGACTCATCTCGTTGAGACCCGTTTGAACGCCGTTCTTGTGGCATAGATTCTTCTGACCCATCAAATAGGCCCGTCCTTGGAGCCGAAGCTGACATTCACAGCGAGTCAAGACCATGGAGACACTGCCGGATCTGGAGGGAGAGCTTGGGAGGCAGGTGTGGAGTAGTAGTTATGATGGTTCATGGAATTGGCATTCCGGATGTGCTAATTATCTTTGTGTCTGGTGGGAGCCATCCAGAACCGTATACAACATCTCAGCCCTAATCAATGAACCCTAACCATAGGTTAGATTGTGGTATAAGATATTCATACAGATATTCTCATGATGTAAATGATTATATAGCGATGGTTGATCATGTTTGCTCCTCTTGTATTGGGAGGGGTGAGACCTAGAGCCATGTAGTATGCTCCTAGGTAGATCCCATAACGTTCCTATTAGTTCACGGCTGTGCATGGGAGCCCACGGGGCTATTGGGACTGCTGGTGGGCTCGGCACCTCATGGCAGGGGCTAGAGAGCAATGTGGAGGAGGGATCCTGCTGGGAGTGGGAGACTCTGGGGGATCCCATGAGTGAGCTAGGCTTGTAATTGGGGTCACTTAGAGCAGGGGCCAGGCATGGTCGGAAACACCTCTGGGTAGTAAGTGCCGCCACTGCCTCTGCGAGGAGGCGCAGGTCGGCAGGCTCTCGTTTTGGGATTAAGTCGGAATACGAATGGGCCAATACCGCCACACGATTCTCTGGCCGCCACGGAACCTCTAGACCACCAGGAAGGAGATGCAACCCTTCTGCCTCATGGGACAGGAGATGCAACTGGAAAGATCCCGATGTGATGCCATGGATTGCGTGTCAGGAAGGCTAGAGTCACGCGAACTGATTTAGCCCAAAGCTACCAAAAGTATACACGAGGAGGCGGATGGAGTGGTCAACCCTAGCCCGTGTCTTATGCATTTTCGCCATTGTGACTCAAATTACATTTCTATCTTGAGGCCCTGCTTGGTCAATCCCCATCCTCCTTCTGTGTGCAGTAGGGGTGGGAGCTATCATGTTTTCTGCAGTTTATGATTACCATCTTTTAGGTGGTATATGTGTGATGGACTACCCTTGAGGGAGTAGCAGTATTTGTGTGTGTTTGATGCTAGTTAAATTATGTTTATCGCTTAGCTGATATAGGGCCATGGGGAAGGCGCAAGACGCAACCGTGTCCCTCAGCACTAGAGATCACCAACAGAGTCTGAAGAATTAGGCGGAGGCATCGCGGTTGTTGGGCGGGACTGAGGTTCCTGTAGGAGTGCAGTGGGCGTGAGTATGTTTAGCGGGGCGTCCTGATAGTATCGGGGCGATGTTCTTGGTTCCAGGGAACTAGCCCGACCATAATCTTGAAAGTAGTCTAACGGGCTATGGGGTGTGAAATAAAAATTTCCACCATCGAGACCTCGAAAATAAGGAAAGAAGTTTCTCTTGGGTGAGTGGGTGAGATTAGGTTAAGTGTGTGAGCGAAGAAATGGATGAGTCAAATTCATTTTCTAGTAAAATTAGATTCTGAAAATTATGCATCTGCATCAAATTCCACCTAAAAATGGGTGCGGAAGAATCATTGATAGAGACAGGTGTCGTGTAAGTCCATAATTAGCCTTCAAACTATTGAGAGTTGATTTTAAAATTATAATGCGAGATTAATCTGGAACTAATACATACATTAATAGTTAAATGAGGGTACTGGATATGGGGTGAATTAATGGGAGGCTAATAAATAGGGGTGAATTATAATTGGGGAGAATATTCCCGAGGACCCCTCCTTTTTAAATACTCTGACCCTCATTCTCCTCAACCTTTTTTCCTCCTACCATCTCTCTCTTGATCAGCCTTAAGTCATCCATTTCACAGGCAGTGGATATGGCACGCTAGAAACAAACCTACAGGAAGATAGCCTAGTGAACTCCTCTATATAAGCGGCGGCCGTGCCGATGACCATGGGGCAGATACCACCGCCAGAGGCCCAAACCCGAGTGCCAGTGAGGCCGCGTCTTCTTGAAGCCAGGACATTCCATGTAGCGGAGGGCCAGGAGTGGTTCGTCAGGAACCAGAGCCAATGATTGGTGAAACCCATGACCTCGGCAATCCTATCAGGCCAGGAGGGAGGAGCCAGACCAGCGGGGCGGGAGGACAGGATCGGCTGACGGGCCCTCTTCCAAAATTAAGAAAAGGAACCCAAGCAAAAGTTGAAGGGAATTGGCCGGAGGAGGCGGGCAGCCTCGCAAGAAAAGGAAAGGGAGCTACGGGGAGAAGGAAGGAGGGGGCGAAGAAGAGAGAGGAAATGGCCAGGCCTCGCTTGGAGGCCAGTCTGGTGAAACCGCTCCGCGAGGAGTAGATGAAAGGAGGAGGCGGGAGAAGGGGAGGCAGAAGGCAGAGGAGGACGAGGCGGTGGCAGGGAGTCTTCCAGCCAGGCAGCTAGACAGCCTTACCCTGAGTGGCACGAGCCACTTGGGGTGGTCAAAAGCAAGGTGGGAGGTTTGAATTCACTCCGTCCAGGGATCATTGAATTCATCATAGATGAGCATACCAAGAGTACTCCCAGGTATTTGGGGCCGAGGTACAGCAGCTGAGCTCTTCAGGTCGGAATGTCTTGATGCGTGGGGAGGCGGCCCGGGGCCAAAGAAAGAAACCAGCGAAGCCACCCCACCTAGACGGGCCAAAAAGGGTTCACCACAGGCCACAGATCTCGCATGCCGTGTATTCGGGAGATCAAGCACTGGATGTGCACAATCTCCTTATAAGGAAGGCGCCTTTGAGCATACTCCTTAGGGGAGTTATCTGAGGAATTCAGAATGAGTTATAGGGTTACCCCTCTAATGACCCGGGCCACAAGGCTGGCAGGCGGTAGGTACAGCTCTTTGAGGAAGGAATCTGTGCCATCCATGCTAAGAGGTCACGCTCACATCATGGGACATACACTTAGCACGGAGGATTCATGAGGGAGGCCCTAGAGCCTCAATTTTGTAAATTTGTTAAGCGATTAAGTTTCAATGTAAATGTGTTTTCCTTATTAATATAAAGAAGTTGTTTTTCTCTTGTAGAAGTAAAATTTTGATGCTTGAGATATAGAATTTAATCAAATTGTAATAGAATTCTTTATAGCATGCTTAAAGATTGTCTAGAAACCATGTCTGCAACAAATTTTGGCAAAAAATGTCATCAAAGCAAAAATAGAGACAGCAAAGACAGGGCCGCAAGCAATACCTTTCGCCTTGAGGCCATCTGCAGTTCACACAGGTCATGGCTGCTTTTAAGGTATGGGTTTACTCAAAATAAGTTGCTAATGGGTTAAATTAGTCAGTGGTCATGTTAGCATCTTTAACTCTAAAAATGACCAAAAATGGCTCAAAATTAGGCCAGCGGGTGAGGGGCAAGCGCCAAATGTCTGGATTAGAAGCCTTGAGAATACATCATGTGGTCACACGGAGTCGGCTCCAGCCTGACCCAAATTAGCCAAATTTGACCCAACAAAGCGCCATATAGTGTTTCTTGCTGTTTTGCTTAGGTTTTGCACTTCATGATAAGCTCATTTGGACAACCATAGCCATAGAACAAAGGTCTTTTCCATCTAGGAACCTTTGGCACGAATCAAGGGCCAACCATAGTCTATAAAAAGGGCCTCATTTGCCATTTTTCCTTCATGAAATTGCTCCCCAAGCGATTTTGACTCCTCAGCGATCCTTGCAAGCCATTTTACACCTTCCTTGCTCCAATGGTAGCCCGATAACTTTGTCAAATGGTACAATCTTTTGCCAAACCATATCCATCGGCTCCTGCAGAGCAAGCCTATAAATGTTTGAACACTTGTTTGATCTTCATGCAACATTGGCCTAGAACACCATACTACCACAGATATCATGTGCCAATAAAACAGCGAGTCCCTACCTTAGGAAGTTAGATTACCTCCTAGGGAGGAATTGGGTTTCTCTTAGGAACCTCACCCAAGCCTTAGCTAGAGATGGGAGGATCGGAGGCAAGAGTCGGCTATGGGATAGAAACTAGAACCATGCGGAGCTATATGACACTGAGACATAATAGGCATAGGTACCTTTCATCTCCCGGAGCCCTTGCCCTCTTTATGCACTATAAGTCAATCAACAAAGTAGGAGAACCTTCCAGTATTATAGACTTAGCACCACTTGATACGTCGGGCCGGGGATCAAATCCTCAACATATAGATTCCTCATTATGAATACCATGAGGTGGAACATGGGGCCACCAGCTCCTGCTTGGTCGAGGAAGACTCTGGCGATTAGGGAGCAAAACCGGTGGGAGAAGCGAGAGAACAGCGAGGATCACGAGAATACATGTGAGCCGTGGCGACATCGAGAGAACCAGCGAACCCTTGCGTCGGCATCCGGCTCTCACGTCCCAGATGATAGTCATCGTGAGAGGAGTATATTTTAATAAGCGGCATCCTCAACACGTCTTGCGAGACGGGGGCTTGGTCGGCGAGCTCTTAGGCATGATAGCACATGGGAAGCCTTGGACCTCATGTTATTTCATACGGGAAATTCCAAAGGGGTGTGAGACACTCCTATCTTTGGGGAGACAATGTCGGACATAGCGACCTATCGTGAGATAAGGAGATCTATCGGCCGTGAGGAACCTATCATCTCGGAGGAGGAATTCAGTCTGAGCACATTGTATAAACGGGGAGGGGGCCCAAGCTGGCCAGGGCGTTGAGCCGAGGCATGAGGGAAAGCGTCAGCTGACATCAGCGGACAATGCAACGGTATGTGGAGATCATGAAGATCTTATGGCTGATGGCGCCTATGGCCCGGAAGCGGCTCAAAGGAAGGCGGATGAGGCATGGGTAAAGATGCGACGCCGCTACTATCTTCCAGCCCTCGGCCAAGGGCAAATGGTAGTCTTCCACAAGGGAGTTCAGCCCAAGGGGAAAAGAATGAGTAGCACTTCTCATAGCACTCTAGGGCTTGAGCGACCGAATGCTCGCCCATGCCGATCCGTCATCTTTTCAGCGAATTAAAGTCGCTCCGATACCGGGGATGCATAGCACCATTAGTAGCGGCAAGCGCACGGGGAACTCCGGGCGAAATGGCGAGCACTTTCGAAGGAGATGCGACAAGGAACATCCTGCGCCAGCACCGGCAAAGTACTCCGATTCGGGGATATGAAGAATTTCTTTAAGCTTTCAGGAGGCCATTGAGCAGGTCATAAATTTCCTTTAAGTTTTTTTTAAATTGTACTAAATGTTTTCTTGTATATTGTGCGTACATATCTAGTCTACCATGTAACTTTTATGTATTAATGACTATAAAAAGCTGTCTTTACATAGAGTGCAATACTTCACATGATTTGCTTTATAACTAAAAATAATGCAATTATATAAGGAAGTATGATTAGCATTATAACAAATAACATGTATTGATGATCAACCCTTGCGAGAAAGACGGTCACGGGATCCAAGAACAACCTTGAGCAACTGTCCGAATACCAAGGAACTTGTTAGGGAGAGAGCAAGGACATAGGCGGGACATGTCACTTAGGAGGCAATCAGCGAGATTGACGGATGAGGAGCGAGGATGGAGCAGCTGATTCATTGGAGGCAACACCCTTTGATTAATGCAGGGAATGTGGTCCTCTACCTCCATAGCCACATGTGCAAGGTGTTGTGGCCTGGCCGGGGAAGGGAAGGTAACGGGAAATGTCGAGGGGATAAGAAGAAAAAGGAGAATCGAGGCCATCATCATCTAGCTCCAGCACATGAGATAGTTCTTCGGTAAGGACAGCTCTAGCTCAAACCCGGTCGGTCAGAAGCGCACCTGAGCAAGGAAAAAAGCAAGAAGGCAGGATGATTACCGAGAGAAAAGGTGGATAGTGCTATGAACAGCATTATGGAAGACAAGGAAGGCGGGCGGTTCTGGGGAAGGCGAGGTCGGGCATGGAGGCTGAAGCTTGGCGATGGGAAATGGAAAGGATTTGGCAACTCCTACGGTATGAAAGAAGGATATAGGGAAAGTTACTCTGACTAACCTCATTGGGCCAGGCAAGGATGGTGGAAAGGGGTATCACGAGAATCTATGGTGAGAAAGAACAATTGCAGATTTAAGACTTTAAGCAAGGCTTTTTAAAGCACTATGTGCCAGATCTCTCATACTAGCGAGGCAGATCAGCAATTCCTACAGGTTGAACGGGGTAGCTTGTCGGTAGCAAAGTATCTGAGAATTCATGCGGCTCGAGGCTCCATGTTCGAGGTCTCGGAAGACAGCGGTTGATACATACATTGAGGGGTTGAACAACAATATCAAAAGGCTTGTTGAGAACCTTAATCAACCAAAGGTCAGTTGCGGAAGCGAAGATAAGGCTATAAGTTTGGAGAAGCACCGGCAACTCCGGCGGAAAGCTTGATCGACAAAATGGATAATATATCTATGCTTGGTGCTTCCAGCGAGGGGCACGAACACATGATTGTCCACATTAAGTCATGCGAGCAGCTTTGCGAGAGCTTAGAGGTGGGATTCTCGAAGCGAAGGCGGATGAAGAGCGACGATAAACATAAGGCCGGGACTTCATAGATGGTGATTACCACATATGTACAAACATTGAGTCGGGTGATATTATTGAAAATCAATTAAACCCGGTCATTATACTTGACTGATGGGATCATAGATAGTAATCCATATGCTTAGTCCTCATGATCTGGTAGCTCTCACAATTTTGCATCTCTAGGTTGGCTGCCTAATGAAGAACAAGGTATTGAAGTCTAAGCCAAGGCCGGTGGCTATGAGTAAGCAGTAGCCATTGGAAGCTTTAGGGAGGAGGATCACATTTGACATAGACCTTAGTGGAATTAGGAAGTGGCCCAGATGGGAAGCGAGAAGTCATGGATATTGGAAGATATATGATCTTATAGTAGGGATGGAATACTTGAAGCCAGCCAAAGCCATGATGTTGTGACCCGAAATGAAGTCACCATGGCGGCGCGAGGGCTGACAACAAATTTATAGTGAAAGGTAAGAGGTAGCTTCTCCCATGCGGTGTATCTCTTTGGAAAAACGGCTAAGGAAGAGAAGTGTTGGAAGAAGTTGAGACATCATGGGTTGTATGGGAAACTCTCCAAAAGTGCCACTTTGCAGCGAGGCGAGTGGAATGTTGGGGCATGTGGTAACATCAGGGAATTTCTATTGAGACCCATCTAAGATTGAGGCAATAGTTGATTGGCCCGGCTCAAGAAATGTGATAAAGCTTTCGGGTTGGCGGGGATATTATAGAAAGTTAAATGAAGGACTTTTGCTAAGTGAAGTCCCCTTTTGTCCGGACCTCACCAAGGCCAAGAAGATTAAGTTGGATAGCCATTACGGATTTAGAAAGTCCAAGCTTCTTTGAGAGAAGCTTAAGGAGGCCTTAACAAGCTCGATTGCTTGTTCTCCCGGATCAGGAAGTAAAGATAAGTTGGTAGCAGCGGATGCGAGCAAGATAGCGAAGTCTTGATGCAGAAGGAAGGGTAGTAGCCTACGACTCGAAGAAGATGAGCGGCCTTGGCTTAGCTATCAACCCATGATCAAAATTTTGCTAGCCATTGTCGGGGCATTAAGGATATAGGAAGCATTATTTCTTTGGGAGGAGACTGATTAGATCTTGATCACGGAGCCTTGATATCTTTTCGCAGCCACTCCTCTCAACTTAAAGGCAAAGGAAGTGGATGGAATTTCTAATGAGGAAATGATTTTGATATAGTGTATAAGCTTGAAACAAGCTTAACGTGGTGGCAGTCTTTCTCTCTAGGAGACCATTTGAGACAAGGGCGCGTATGTCGATTTCCACTCTTCGGTAAGAGTTTTGGCGGGGAAGATTGATGTGGACTTCAAAGGAGGTATGGGGAAAGCCTCTGGCGAGGGAAGCTAGAGCAGAGATAAAGAAACGGGAAGCCTTCCAAGTATTATAAGAAGGAAGGCAGCACGGTATATACAAAGCATAAGTTGTGTGTGCAGAGTCATGAGGTAAAGAAGCTAATCCTTCATGACACACACAATAGCCCAATAGCGAGGGAGCATCGCGGGCTTCATGAGCCTATTTCAAGATTGATGGTGCCGGCGGGGAATGAAGCGGACCGTGCATATATTGGGATTACCCGGTTGTGTCGGCTTGAACCAAGCGGAGCAACTTTGGATTCAGGTGCTTTAGAGCCATTGGCGGTGCCAAATGAAGTGGGGAGTCATAAGCATGGATTTCATCACGGGACTCCTAGAACTCTTGAGGCAAGGATGCACTTGATGGTTGTAGTAGACAAGTTATCTAAGATAGCACATTTTGTGCCTTGTAAGACTCTTGACACGCATTAGATCTTGCCAAGTTGTTATTGAGAGATTTTTGAGACTCCACATGCCTTGGGAGATAGCCTCTGATAGAAGTTGAGATTTTATGAGTGCCTTTTTGGTGGGACCTCTTTAGCACCATTGAGGCCGAGAAGCTCCTCCGCGAGCACGGCATATCATCCTAAGCCTTGATTAGCGAGACGGAAGGGGCCCAGTCCGAATCATTAATGTCATGGGTCATCAGTCCAAGTGGGATGAGTACATCCACTTGGTGGAGTCGCCTACAATAGTGCCAAGCGGGAGTCATCTCGGATGTCTCCTTTCATGATAAATTCACGGATACTGATTACCTAACCAGGATACAGCACAATCACATTAATGAAGGTTGAAGTATCGGCCGGATGTTAGGAGATATCACGGTATTTGGTAGAGAAGAAATAAGGGGTTACTTATTGGCAGCAAGAAGTCGTGAGGAAGAATGTAGTAAGCAGAATAGGGACAAATGGGGAAGAGTTTAAGGTAGGTGATAAGCGTCAGTTGAAGATCAAGGTTAAGCAAGCTAAGCCGGATTGGGAGTTAAAGAAGCTTGCCCCTAGATGGGCTGGTCAGTTCAAGATTTTAGAGAGTGGGCTCCCAAGCCTACAAGTTGGATCTTCAGAGCCCATCTTAAAGGTTCACAAGGTCTTCCATTAAGTTTATTAAAGAGCACAATCCTAACCACGAGGGAGGTCTTGGATACTCAACTTTATTTGGAAATGGCGGATTACTCTCGCGATAAGTCATTCAAGAAGACTAGGAGGTCTCGGTTTATAATATTTGGTTAAGTGGAAGCATCTACGTGGGGTACCACATGGAGTATTGAAGCAAGATTTGGAGAAGCAATACCGAGAATTTATCAGAAGGAGTTTGATGGTAGTGAGTCTCGACTTGATGCGACCACAGGCACTGCGGTGGTTAGCTAGTATGTTGTTAGTTAGCCTTGAACTTTGGTAGCATGCACTCTGTAGTTAGTAGGATGCATGTGCGGAGACATGGATCGTGTGGGCGATGATGGGATAGCACCTTTAGGGCATTCTCACAAACCCTGCGCACCAAGAGTCTTATGACCATTAGGGTCATGTGGTGAGGAATGAAAGCATGGTGGCGATGATGGGACATCGATCGGATGATCTCTATGCCCGCGATCACGGGGGCGCACCACCTGGCGTAGGAGGGTCATGGTGTAGTTCCAGTGATCATCTTGGCGATGATGGGATCGTGAAGGCGTTCCCTAGCTTCAAACCCTCGAGGCATGATGCCTTTGGGGTGTACTACGTCAGGCGATGTTAATGCAGTAACACTTGATCATATGGGCAATGATAGGATCGTCTTAAATGGTCCTTAGCTCAAATCGAAAAGGGCCATGATCTTGTGCAAAATAGTAAAATAACCTTGAGAGCTAGTAGTTGGCTCAAGGAGGTGATAAGGGTGGTCCCTAAAACCACAAATTTATTAATTTAACTAACATAATGTACTCCTTGTCTTGAGGCAAGTAGAAGCGGGCATGGGGGCGCGTGCGAGGAGGATAGGGGAGCCATAATTTAGATTATGAACCACACAATAACTCTTATAGTAATATTTTCTAATTATTATAGAAACAACTTGTTAAGGCCTATATAATTTTGTATAAGTATAAATATAGCCCAAATTTGACAATTAACTTTTAATAAGAAGTTGATACGTTTAAATTGATTTAAAGTGTGTAGTATGTTCTTTCTTTTTACTTGAGGGCATAAGATAGGTTAGTCACCTTAAGCGCAATCTTTGAGGCGACATTATCCTAAGGGGGAAGAATGTGGCGTTCGGGGGCCTGCGCTATAAATCACGTATATTCTGGACCCGTCACTATACAAGTCTAATTTCATAGCCTTGTATACCATGATTGTGGCACTAGAGTGTGGTAGTTATTCCTGCTTAGCCAGCCTTGAAGTTAAGACCATTTTCCGTGGCCTTAACCTATGGGGCTTTCCACGCCACCGCGGACTTACCTGTGGTGCCACGTGGCATCCTAGGTGGACCTAACTTATATTAGCGAAACCTAACCTAGGCCTCTTTCGGCCCTAGCTCGGAGACTCATCTACTCGTTAAAACCACGTTTGAACATGGATTGTTAATGGCATAGATTGCTCTGGCCAGGTAGGTAGGCGATCCTTGGAGCAAAGCTGTGACGTGCAGCGAGTCAAAGACCATGGAGACACCGGATCACGGAGGAAAGCAGGAACGGTATGTGGAGTAGTAGTTATGATAGTTCATCTGGAATTAGCATTCGGATGTGCTGAGTATCTTGTATCCCGAGGGTAGAGCCATCACAGAACCCGTATGCATATCTCTCAACCTAATCAATGAACCTAACCATAGGTTAGATTGTATGATTAGAGTTAAGATGTTCTTATGATTATTCTCATGATGTGATGATTATATGGCGATGGTTGAGTATTGTTTGCTCCTCTTGTATTGGGAAGGGGGGTGAGACCTAGAGCCATATGTAGTATGCTCCTAGAGTAAGATCCCTTAGTTCTATTAGTTCTTGGCTTTGTGCGCAAGGAGCCCTGCGGGCTATTGGGGCTATGATGTGACTCGGCACCTCATAGCGGGCTAGAAAGCGATGGAAGGAGGGATCCCTCACCAGGAGTGGGGGCTACGGGGATCCCATAGTGAGCTGGAAGCTTATAGTGCGGTCACTTAGTGAGGAGCCGAGCATGGTCAAACACCTCTACAGAGACAGCGGTGCCCACCTCTCGAGGCACACCAGTGTCGGCTTGGCTCTCGTTTAGAGGTTAAGTAAGTGCGAATGCATTATTAATACGCCCACGATTCTCTAAGCGCCGGGTTGGTAGGTAGGATGGGTTGGAAGGATCTAGTCAGATGGGTGATGCCATGAAGTTGCGTATCCCAGGAAGGCTAGGAATCGCGCCCAGGCGATTTAGCCCAAGCGCAAAGTATGCACGGGGAGGCGGATGGGTAGTCAACCCTAGCCATTGTCTTATGCCAGCCCTTTCGCCATTGCCATGACTACGATACGGTTCTATCTTGAGGCCTAGCGATTGATCCTCATACAGTGCAGTAGGGAAGGCTATGTATTTCACGGTTTATGATTACCATCTTTGCATTGGTATATGTGCTTGATGGACTACCCTTGGTAGTATTTGTGTGTTTAGATGCTAGTTCTGATATGTTTATAA
The DNA here is from genome assembly GCA_021234155.1 of Isoetes taiwanensis. NCBI lineage: Eukaryota > Viridiplantae > Streptophyta > Lycopodiopsida > Isoetales > Isoetaceae > Isoetes > Isoetes taiwanensis. The sequence goes on from JAJEKV010000018.1 coordinate 4,921,734, forward strand.
CTTCGGTGATATAGGAGCCCATGGGGAAGAGCGCGTAAAACACCTTAAAATTGTCCCTCCCGCTACTAGGGTCACCTTAGAGTCTTGGCGGGGTAGGCAGCGGAAGAACTGTGCGGTTGTTGTGGCCGGGGCCGGGGATTTCACTGCGAGTGCGGCGCCCGTATGTTTAGCGAGGCGTCACATTATCTGAGACAAAAGAGAACCTATTTTAAGAAAAGGCAATCGGTTAGAAGCACAATTTAAGGAGACTCCACAAACTTTTTGGAAGGCATTACAGGGGAAAACTAGATCGCCCATTTTGGATCAAAAGATCTTACGGATCAGGACAATCTACACCATAGATGGGATTGAGAACATGCAATTTCCAGCATCAAACATGGATCTTTTTACGAATAAAGAGGTAAATGAGACATTGGCCGAGAAATGGAGCTTGATGGCAAGGCACATGATATTACCGGCATTTGCATCGAGTTGTTTAAATGGGGGAGGGGAGTCACACTCTCACAAAGCTCCGCGACTTACTAAATCAAAGCTTGTCGAGAGAAGGGCTTCCAGAAGATTGGGCCAGTGAAGCAAGGTACATCAATATACAAGCGGAGATAAACATCAAGTTGAGAATATGCGTACACAATCTTAATTGGCATTACATACACTAAACTTCCACAAGACTTTTGCTAGAGAGGAAATTTAGTATTATATGGGCTGGCCGCTTATGATAAGCGAGCTCCTTCCTGGTGGTTTTAGAAGAGCATAGTACATTGGATCATAAGCCGCGCTCAGGTGTTCTAATTGAGCGAGCAAAGCACCAAGCAGGCCCTTTATGTGGCTTCATTAGTTTCCGCGAAAGCATTTGTCTTTGTTCAAGAAAGGATTTAGGAGAGAGAATGATGCAAGTGGGGTCGGATGAACTCAAAGGGCAGTCTCTTGGCTCTACTCACGAGGTCTTAGTGGCGTATCTCGAGATATAATACCATTGATCAAAAATAATATAGGTGTTTGCCAGGCACCCTCTGTCTCCAATGCTATTTGGTCTATTCATTGATGAACTCGAGGAGTGGATCTTGGAGAAATCATCATGCGGCGGAGTACGGGCTTGGGCATTATGTGATACAATTGCTACTTTATCACGAGGCGATGTTGTCTTACTAGGTGATAAGAGTCATGTTCTACAAGCACATCTTAGCCGAGGTTAGAACAATTTTGCATGGCAAGAAAATGGCCGATCAATGTAAAGACAAAAATCATGCAATTTGGAACCGGGATGACCAGATTTCATATACAAGAGGAGAGAAGATAAAAGCGTGGAGTGCTTGAGATATTTGGGTATTGACTTAGCCTGCAGTATACATGGAAGGAGTGTATCAAAAGAAGGATAGTGGAAAATCACGCTCTTTATGCTATGCTCTCAAAATGTACCAAAACTCTTCCTCATGGAGGCTGGGATCTCGGGAAAATGCTCTTCAAAGCTTTAGTTCAAAAGCTTTGTAATCCTCTATGGTTAAGCCCATCTGGGGCGAAACTGAAACTATGAGGCGAGGTTAGATACATTCGAGAGAAATTGTTATATGCGAGGGGTGGGCATCAAGCATACCACATACCATATCACTGTTCACAGCATGAGAGCTGGCATGTTTCCTTTTGAGCCTAGAGCCTTGTAATGGGGCAATCAATTTGCTAATAGAGTTAGGGAGCAACGGCAAGCGAGGCTTTCTCACCAAAGCGCTACAAATGTCAGCGGAGCAAGGATGGTTGAGAATGCATTAGAATGGGCGGCAAATGGGAGTTACAGCCATGTGAATTGGCGAAGGAAGAAGGAGCCGCGACTTTTTGCTCCAGAGCTGTTGTCGAAAAACTTTGGTCCACGGGCGTAGGATGTCACACTATAAAACTGCATGCAAATACCATGGCAGGATTATGTGGAGCAATACTTAGCAGCATATATGCCGAGAAGAACGGAACAAATAGTATCGATGCAGGGTCGGTTCACATAGGCCCCATGAAATCGAAATTAGGCGGAGATGGTTTAAAAGATTCCCATTGAAAATTGAGTTTGTAAGCTATGTAGATAAACATTAATGGAAGAATGAAGATCACGTCTTCACCTCATGCTTGGCCTACACGGTCTCGAGAGAAACACACAATATTCATGCTTTGGAAGTTTTGGCTCTCTTTTTACATTAGACTTAGGAGGCATTGGATGTTATATCAAAACAATAGATGAACATCGTTCATTTCTGTGGAAATCATCTTGAAAATACTATCTGTATTAGGGCTCTTTGGCCTTTAAGGCCCCTCCGAGGCAATGATATAATAATAATAATAATAATAATAATAATAATAATAATAATAATAATAATAATAATAATAATAATAATAATAATAATAATTCTATTTAAGAATAATATGTCTAGATGTACCTTGCAAATTACATTATTCATAGTAAAAAAGATGTGCCTTAGATTAGAGAATCCTATTAGTTGAATTCCTTATCAACCCTATTTTCCACTTAAAAAAAAAAGCAAAAAAAAAAACAAAAAAAACTGGCAGTAGGGCAGACTTGGGGTGGAGAGTATGTGAAGGAAATAGGGACGAATGGAAGATATGAGTTGGAACATGGGGGGAGAATTATACTCCTAGGCAAAGATCACACTCATGAGAAACTGACCTTATTCTAGAGCCAAAAGCAAAGATCAGATTCAAACTACAAACATCAAAAGTCGAAGTGTCATAGAGAAAATAATGCGTAAGCGACACAAACCATATATGCGTCTCCGAGGTTGCGATAGTTCAATGAGGGGCTGACATCTGGAAACACTTCACAAGTTCAAGATGAGGGAGTTATGGTGGATTCATATCCAATATCAAACAGGTCTTTAGCATACGAGAGGATTGCCCTCAGTGGCAGGGTAAAGTGAAACTTAAATCATACTTCAAAGTCATGTTTTCACAATTAATCAAAATTACTTTCTACTTTCGGGTTTCACCATTGAAACCCCGCCGTATGACCCAAAATTGGCCCGGGTAGGGGTTTTGAACTCGAGGCGTCCCTAAGGTATACGATTTGGTGCAAAAAGCTATGCACCCGATTAGACCACCATTCCCCGTAGGTGGTCGAGAAGGGATTAGGCGGGAGGGATCCGATCCATAGCATCTCACATTGGGGCCCTACTCCAAGCTTTGAAGAGCGGCATTCCTCTTGAAGATGCGAGGACTATCTTTGGGGATTTGTAAACCTTCTTTCATTTTTGAGATTGAAGAGTCTTGGCTAAGAAAAATGTCCATTTTAATTACATTTAAAGCCAAGTATTATATCTCTTTTGGCTGGGAGATGCGCATATCGGTGGCGCTGCCCATCATTGCGGGGAGGTGAAATAATGGGGCAAACCTCGGGGAAAAAAATGGGTCGGCACATCGGAACTACTCACGTTTGTTCTCGAGAACTTAAAGGTACTCTTTGGTGCATGTTAATCCATATCCGGACGAAGCGAGATTATTTCATTTTTTTGTTGGTTTTGCAGATATGGGGCATCTAGAGCTTCGATTTTGCTTACGGTCACGATTAATAGAAACCGTACCATCAGAGATGCTTGCCCTTTCAATTTGCATTTGCTCTATTTATTTTTGTCCTTTGCTAGAGACATTTATGAGTGAGCATTTCTTTCTTGATCGCTTTTGATCTCATATGGCGATATGTACTATTATTTTCCAGCGGTAACAAAAGATTATACTGGTTTTAGGATAGTGAAGATGCTTGGATGCAAGATGAAGAATTTGGTAAGCGAGAGACTTGCGAGGGGAAAATCCCTTGTTATGAATAATGCGAAAGTAATTTCTCTACTAAAACCTTCATTTGATTATTTATTCTCATGCTTGAAGTGATTACGCGTTCCACCAAAAGCGGCCCTCGATCAGCCACGGTGGACCACGAGAATCATCCATAAGTGTATCACACATTCTTGAGCGACTTGAAGGCTCTACTCTTCTTGAGGTGGCTTGTGCCTTTATGGAAATTCCTTTCAAAATTTTCATATTCCAACTCACGAAGTCAATTGCAGGAGGCTCTACAAAACAAAAGGCTTCATCTGGATTATTATGACACATTCATGCCTATATATCAAGTTAACTTGGCTGAAAGCGATCTCAAGGATATGCTTCAGGACCATATTTTTTTCTAGCTAAGGAAGGAACATTAAAAACCAGGTTGCTATTGAGTTGGGATTACCACCAAGAAGTTACGGGGAGGTCCTGACGGGGGTATTTGTTCCTCCAAGGATGAAGCAGGGGCCCAGTTGTAGGAACTTGCCAAGGCACATGTTTCCATCAATGATCACGGGATATCATCAGCTAATCTACTGCGGGATGCCGCCAGTTTGCTCAACTTATATTTGTATTCCTAAGTGGGCAGTGCGTATCGGGATTGTCCTACATGTTTCTCCTCTAGCCATTTCATGCTGACTTATTACGCGGTGTTTCCAAGGTTATCTCGGTAGTGAACCCATAAGATGTTCTTCTGTGGCACTTATATGTCCTTTGTTACTCGGAGGTAAACGAGAAGGTCTTCTGAGATATGCTTGTTTTCGCGGCATTTCCCAAAGTTAAGCATGATACTATTTTCTAAAGCTTAACTGTGGGCCTTATTTATATGCACCATTTCTATTTTGAGTTTTGCTTAAGATATTTGTTGGTTGGGCCGCGGCCATGTGAGTTAGTAGGCGTTAAGGTTGACTTAAGAGATTACAAGTATAATACTATGACAGTGCAGCGGTTATTTTTCATTACTGCATTCCTCAAAGCTGGTAATTGTGCTTTTTCCATGCGGCACACTTTATATTTGCAAATTTTGATGCTTATTGCGGCTAGGTGAACTGCTGATTCTAGTGATAGATGTACCATGGTGCTTTTGGTCAGAAGCGAGAATGGCTTATCTAAATCATGGGTATGTATTAGATCATCTCATTGACTCAGGTCCACGTGTATAAACGAACTCAGGAGATGTTAGAAGGAAGATGCCATTTTCACCTTAAGTATGGTATGTGCCCAATACTCCATTAATGCTTGCCCAATACCATTAGAATATTTGCATATTTTATAATAGCTTCTTGTATATTATACAATCTAGAGTTGGATCCCTTTTTTTCTTATTGGTTTATGGTTCCTTTTCTGCGATCTTGTAAAAGAAAAAAGCCCTTCTTTGCCTTATTTAGACTCACGGATTTGTTGTTCAGGGCTTACTCTGCTAAGGAGTTGCTACGCAGGGGAATTTGGCTCTATGCAAGGAGAGAGCGTCAAACATCATGCGGGAGAAGCGTCAATTTGGATCTATGCATGGGAGAACATCAAATTGGTTATGCGATAAGATACTTTTAATGGCCAGTAAGGAGCCTCAACAAATTATTGGAGGTTAGGGAACCAAGCCCAAACTTTTGCCCTTTCTTGGCGATAATTTCAGTTTGGCTATATTTATTTGGACCATGTCTGAGAGAGAGGAAGTCATGTTAGAAGATGAGTTAATTACAAGGATTGATATTTGTTGGAATTCCTTTAATGGCATTGCAATGCGTAAGCCCATCCATGCATCTTCAATATTTTAAATTCTTCGAGTAAATGCCCCAATGTTTAAATTCCAGGTTTAAACTTAACATGCTTTCAATGATCTTTGTGATGTGTTTAGACATGTTACTTGCGAAATCCACCACCACTACATCATTGTAGCTTCTAACAATACAACCATTACTACCAGGTATTGTCTTTGCAAGGGCTCCTAATACATAGTTTTATAATTTGCAAAGGCTCCTTAGAATTACCCTTGTAATGTACTTGCATATGAGCTGAGGGAAATCTTTGAGATGAGATCTTGAGAATGTCGAGGTGAAAACATTTGAAATTTTATTTGAAAATACGTACATAGGGGGTAGAATTTTGAGCACAGCTCAAATACAGATCCGGGTAGGAGTATGTAAAAAGGTAGGATAGTCCCGTACATCTACGGAAAGGGCTTAGGCAGCTTTTCTACATTATGTAGGGGTTTTCACCTCCAAAAATTAGGTATCTGAGGGGTTTTCTCACGGTTGCTTACCTTGGGAATGTAGTATCCCCATATACCTAGAGTGAAACCCAGGGGCTACTTTAAAACAATGCAATACTTGCATGAGTTAATCATTTATCCCATTCCAGTGGATGATGATGATTATGATTATGATTATGATTATGATTATGATTATGATTATGATTATGATTATGATTATGATTATGATTATGATTATGATTGTGGTGCATGATTATGATTATGATTATGATTTATGATTATATGATTATAGTTATGATTGTGCTGAACATTTAATCTAGTGGCAGCACACTGGTCTTAGAACAACAAATATGTCTTGGTCCAGGGGCGCTGCAATTAGCATTCAATGTAAGGTGGTTGGGGGCATGACCCAACCATTACACAACTAAGCAATGTTAGCCGCCCAGTGCATTCCGATGTAAGGTGGTTGGAAGTGAGGACCCAACCATTACACAACAAGCAATGTTAAAGTGGTGATCAGTATTTGGGTAGTGGCTTAGCCTCAAAGTATACATGGAAGGGAGTGTATCAAAGAAGGATAGCAGTGGAAAATGCACTCTTTATGCTATGCTCTCAAAAGAATGTGCCAAACTCTTCCTCATGGTGGGATCTCCGGAAAATGCTCTTCAAAGCTTTAGTTCAAGCATGTCCTCTATGGTTAGCCCATATGGATTAACATGCAGTGCATGTTAATCCCATGTAAGGAACAGGCTAGATCCTATTTCATTTTTTGTTGGTTTAGGATATGGGGCATCTAGAGCTTCGATTTTTTGCTTGCAGGGTGAGTGTAGGGAAACCACGTACATCAAAAAGAGATGCTTGCCCTTTCAGTAGGCTGCTCCTATTTATTTTTGTCCTTTGCTAGAGACATTTATGAGTGAGCATTTCTTTCTTGATCGGCATTGATCTCATATGGCTGATATGTACTATTATTTTCCAGCGGTAACAAAATTATACTGGTTTGAATGGTGAAAGATGCTTAGATTTGAGTGAAGAAGAAGAATTTGAGTGGCGAGAGAGCTTGCGAGGAAAAATCCCTTGTTATCGATTAATAAATAATTTCTCTACTAAAACCTTCATTTGATTATTTATTCTCATGCTTGAAATTGATTACGCATGAATTTCCACCAAAAGCATTTCAGTCAAACATACAGTATGGACCACGAGAATCATCCATAAGTGTATCACACATTCTTGTGAGCGACTTGAAGGCTCTACTCTTGCTTGGTAGCTTGTAGCATGTAAAATTCCTTTCAAAATTTTCATATTCCAACTCTGAAGTCTGTTGCAGAATCCAAGGCTTCATCACGGATTATTATGACACGACAAAATGCCTATATATCAGAGGATTAGCAGACTGGAAACAATCTCGAGGATATGCTTCCAGGACCATATTTTTTTCTAGCTAAGGAAGGAACATTAAAAACCCATTTGCTGTGGTTTGGGATTACCACCAAAAGAAGTTACCGGGGGAGGTCACCCGAGCGGTATTTGTTCCTCCCAAGGATAGAGCTTGAGGGGTGGTTGTAGGAACTTAACCAGGGCACATGTTTCCCATGATGATCTTGGATATCATCGGCTAATCTCTCACTGCGGGATGCCTTGGTTTACTCAACTTATATTTGTATTCCTAAGTGGAGGCCAGTGCGTATGGGATTGTCCTACATGTTCTCCTCTAGCCATTTCATGCAGCTTATTGCAGTGTTTCCAAGGTTATCTCGGTAGGTAGGAACCATAAGATGTTCATCACATGGCACTTATATATCCACATTTTCGGAGGTAGAGCAGAAGGTCTTCTGGATATACTTGTTTCGCGGCATTTTTCCCAAGTTAACTTGTCAAATGCTATTTTCTAAGCTTAGCACGTAGGCCTTATTTATGCACACCATTCTATTTTCAGGTTTTATGGCAAGATGTTGTTGGTTGGGTACTGACCATGTGAGTTAGTAGGCGTTAAAGGTTGACTTAAGTTACAAGTATAATACTATGACCAGGTCACAAGTAGGTTATTTTAGGTGCTACACATTCCTCAAAGTAGTGGTGTGCTTTTCATCGCGACTTTTACTTTATGTTGCAAATTTTGATGCTTATTCTTGACTAGGACTGAACTACAGCGATTCTAGTGGTAAGTGTACCATGGTGCTTTTGAGGTCGGCGAGAGATAACTTATCTAAATCATGAGCCCATGCTTATTAGATCATCTCATTGATGACTCAGTCCATTGTATAAGCGAACTCACGGAGATGTTAGAAGAGGAAGATGCCATTTTCACCTTAAAGCGTGGTATGTGCCCAATACTCATTAAATAGCGCCCAATACTCCATTAGATAGGTGCATATTTTATAATAGCTTCTTGTATATTATACAATCTAGAGTTGGATCCTTTTTTCTTATTGGTTTATAGGTTCCTTTCTCTGATCTTTGTAAGCCCAGCACTACTTTGCGCCTTATTTGGAGCTACGGATTTGTTGTTCGGGGCTTACTCTCTTCTTGAGGAGTTGCTACATGAGGGAATTTGGCTCTATCACGAGAAGAGCGTCAAACATCATGCGAGCGTCAATTTGGATCTATGCATGGGAGAACATCAAATTAGTTATCACCTGATAAGATACTTTTAATAATGATGGAGCCTCAACAAATTATTGGAGGTTAAAGGAACCAAACTAAGCTTTTGCCCTTTCTTGGCGATAATTTCTGAAAGTTTATTCCATATTTATTTGGACCATGCAGAGAGGAAGTCATGTTAGAAAGATGAGTTAATTACAAGGATTGATGTTGTTGGAATTCCTTTAATGGCATTGCAATGCATCAACCCATCCATGCATGGCTTCAATATTTTAAATTCTTCGATAAATGCCCAATGTTTTAAATTCCCACGTTTAAACTTAACATGCTTTTCAATGATCTTTTGTGATGTGTTTGGAGCATATTTTAAGCATTATACAATCACCACCACTACATCATTGTAACTTCCTAACATGCAACCATTTACTACGGTATTGTCTTTGCAAGGGCTCTAAATACATGTTCATAATTTACAAAAGGCTCCTTAGAATTACCCTTGTAATGTAAGCATGCATATAAGAACCCGAAGAATCTTGGTCGAGATCACGAGGAATGTCAATTGAAAACATTTTGAAATTTTATTTATTACGTACATAGGAATTTAGGGTGCACAAGCACAACTCAAGTAAAGATCGGGTAGGAGTATGTAAAATTAGGATGGTCAGAAAGTCGTCTGGAAGGGCTTGGAGGCGGCTTTTCCTATTTCATTATGTAGGGGTTTTTCCACCTCCAAAAAGTATTATCTGAGGGGTTTCTCTGGACCCCTTGCCTTGAGATGTGGTATCCCCATATGCCTAGGTAGAAGCCGGGGCTGCTTTAAAACAATGCAATACTTGCATAGGTTAATCATTTATCCCATTCGATTGGATGATATTGATTATGATTATGATTATGATTATGATTATGATTATGATTATGATTATATGATTATGATTATGATGATTATGATTATGATTATGATTATGATTATGATTATGATTATGATTATGATTATGATTATGATTATGATTATGATTATGATTATGATTATGATTATGATTGTGCACGAACATTTAGTAGTGGCAACACACTAGTCTTAGAACAACAAATATGTCTTTGAATTGAGGCCGCCCAGTGCATTCAATGTATAAAGATGGTTGGGGCATGGCCAACATTTACACAACTAAAGCAATGTTAGCGCCAGTGCATTCAATGTAAGGTGGTTGGGGGCAGGACCCAACCATTACACAACTAAGCAATGTTAAAGTGGTGATCAGATATTTGGGTATTGACTTCGCCTCAAAGTATACATGGAAGGAGTGTATCAAAAGAAGGATAACAGGTGGAAAATCTGCTCTTTATGCTATGCTCTCAAAATGTGCCAAACTCTTCCTCATGGACTGGGATCTCAGGAAAATGCTCTTCAAAGCTTTAGTTCAAACTGTAATCCTCTATGGTTCGCCCATATGGATTAACATCTGGTGCATGTTAATCCATATCCGGGCAAAGACTGAATCTATTTCATTTTTTTGTTGGTTTGCAGATATGGGGCATCTAGGCTTGATTTTTACCTTGCAGTCGATTAAGAAACTTACATTGTACCATCAAGAGATGCTTGCCCTTCGGTAGAACACTCCTATTTATTTTTTTGTCCTTTGCTAGAGACATTTATGAGTGAGCATTTCTTTCTTGATCGGCATTGATCATATGGCTGATATGTACTATTATTTTCCAGCGGTAACAAAATTATACTTCGGTTTGGATAGTGAAGATGCTTGGATGCAAGATGAAGAATTTGTGAGACTTTAGGGGAAAAAATCCTTGTTATCCGATTAATGCAGTAATTTCTACTACTAAAACCTTCATTTGATTATTTATTCTCATGCTTGAAGTGATTACGCGAATTTTCCACAGAAGCTGACCTCGATCCGGCCGCAGTATGGACCACGAATCATCCATAAGTGTATCACACATTCTTGAAACGGCTTGAGGTACATGCTCTTCTTAATTAGCTTACTTGTGGCCTTTATGAAATTCCTTTCAAAATTTTCATATTCCAACTCTGAAGTCAGCTACTTGAGGCTCAAGAGGCTTCATCTGGATTATTATGACTGTTCATGCCCTATATATCAAGGATTATGACCGAAAGCGATCGAGGATATGCTTCAAGGACCATATTTTTTCTAGCTAGGAAGGAACATTAAAACCATTTTGCTATTGAGTTGGGGATTACCACCAAAGAAGTTACGAGGGGAGGTCCACGAACAGGGTGTTTGTTCCTCCCAAAGGAATGGAAAGCGAGGGTTGGTTGGCAGGGAACTTGCCAGGCACATGTTTCCATCAATGATCGCGAGGGATATCATCGGTAATCTCACTGCGGGATGCGCCAGTTTGCTCAACATATTTGTATTCCTAGAGTGGGCAGTGCGTATGAGTTGTCCTACATGTTCTCTCTAGCCATTTCATCGCGGCTTATTGCAGTGTTCAAAGTTATCTCGGTGGTAGGAACCCATAAGATGTTCATCACATTGGCACTTATATATCCACTTTATTTACTGGTAGAGCGAGAAGGTCTTACCGGATATGCTTGTTTTTCTTTGGCATTTTTAAAGTTAACTTGTCAAATGCTATTTTCTAAACGCTTTGTAGGCCTTGTTATGCACCATTTCTATTTTAGGAGTTTTTATGGCAAGATATTTGTTGGTTGGGCCACACGACCATGTAAGAGTTAATGAAGCGTTAAAGGTTGACTTAAGTTACAAATTATAATACTATGACCAGTGCAGAGTTATTTTAAAATTGCTACACATTCCTCAAGCTGGTAATTGTGCTTTTCATCGCGGCTTTTTACTTTATGTTGCAAATTTTGATGCTTATTGCAGCTAGGGTAGAACTTCTAGCGATTCTAGTGATAGATGTACCATGGTGCTTTTAGTCCGGCGAGAGAATAACTATCTAAATCATGGTATGCTTATTCGTCATCTCGTGATGACTCGGTCATTATAGCGAACTCAGGAGATGTTAGAAGAAGATGCCATTTTCACCTTAAGTGGTATGTGCCCAATACTCCATTAAATAGCTGCCCAATACTCCATTAGATAGCTGCATATTTTTATAATAGCTTCTTGTATATTATACAATCTAGAGTTGGATCCTTTTTTCTTATTGGTTTATGGTTCCTTTCTCGTCTTTGTCGCCCCTTTTCTTGCCTTATTTGGAGCTCTTTTAGTTTGTTGTTCGGGGCTTCTGCTTAATGGAGTTGCTACATGAGTGGCTCTATGCAAGGAAGAGCGTCAAACATCATGCCGCGGAGAGCGTCAATTTGGCTCTATGCATGGAGAACATCAAATTGGTTATCACACGATAAGATACTTTTAATGGCGATGAGGCCTCAACAAATTATTGGAGGAGTTAGGAACCAAACTAAACTTTTTGCCCTTTGCAGCGATAATTTCGAAAGTTTATTCCATATTTATTTGGACCATGTCTGAGAGAAGTCATGTTAGAAAGATGAGTTAATTCTGAGGATTGATGTTGTTGGAATTCCTTTAATGGCATTGCAATGCATCAACCCATCCATACATGGCTTCAATATTTTAAATTCTTCGATAAATGCCCCAATGTTTTTAAATTCCCGCGTTTAAACTTAACATGCTTTTCAATGATCTTTGTGATGTGTTTAGACATGTTTAGCATTATACAATCACCACCACTACATCATTGCTTAGCTTCCTAACACATGCACAGCCATTTACTACGTGTGATGGCTGCAAGGAAAATACAAATACATGTTCATAATTTGCAAAGGCTCCTTAGAATTACCACTTGTAATGTAAGCATGCATATAAGAACCCCAGGGAAATGCGAGATGAGGGTCACGGGAATGTCAATTGAAAACATTTTGAAATTTATTTGTGCGTACATAGGGGTAGGGTGCCTGAGCACAAACTCAAGTACAAGATAGGGTAGGGGTATGTAAAGTAGGATAGTCAGAAAATTGCATCTACGAAAGGGCTTGGAAGCTGGCTTTTCTATTTCACATTATGTAGGGGTTTTCCGCTCCAAAAAAGTAGAGTATCACGGGGTTTTCTCACGGACCCCTTACCTTGCCCGGATGTGAAGCATCCCCATATGCTAGGTATGAAACCGGGGCTACTTTAAAACAATGCAATACTTGCATGAGTTAATCATTTATCCCATTCCAGTGGATGATGATGATTATGATTATGATTATGATTATGATTATGATTATGATTATGATTATGATTATGATTATGATTATGATTATGATTATGATTATGATTATGATTATGATTATGATTATGATTATGATTATGATTATGATTATGATTATGATTATGATTATGATTATGATTATGATTATGATTGTGCCTGAACATTTAATCTAGTGGCAACACACTAGTCTTAGAACAACAAATATGTCTTGAGTTCGAGGCCGCCCAGAGTCGCATTCAATGTAAGGTGGTTGGGGGCATGACCCAACCATTACACAACTAAGCAATGTTAGCCGCCCAGAGTCGCATTCAATGTAAGGTGGTTGGGGGCAGGACCCAACCATTACACAACTAAGCAATGTTAAAGTGGTGCATCATATGCCTCAAGGGATGCTGCCAAGTGGCATGACGTGGAAATAGCGTGGAAGTGGCTGCTTCCTCTTCTTAAGCCAAGACTCAGGGATCTTTTGCCAAGTATTGCTTCTTCCTCTTCTTCTTCAATCACCGGTTCATATATCTATTGCATAGACCGATGCGAAACATTCAATTCACCACCGAGGCTGAGATGGTGGTAACCTTGAAAAAGTAATAGCATTAATTTAACAACATCAAAAAGTTGATTGGATTTCTATGGCATTAGTAGAGAGATCAATGGATAAAGCTTTGCCTTTAACCTTGAGGTGAGTTCAAGACTCCATTTTTCAACAAGGCCTTTATAAGGCTGGGTTCACATGCACCTTCATGACCCTCACTATCTGTAAAAGGTTGCATATTGGTACCCTAAAAAATTGAGAAGCTTCGAAGGAACATAAATAAATACTTGAATAAGGAAATGCGACAATAGGGGAGGGTGCATATCCACTAACACGGGCGCTCAAGTGATGAAAAGACAATAGGATTGATCACGAAATAGAAGCGAAGCCCGATGGAGCAAGTTATAGTAGTTCGTATGTACCTTTGAACAAAGTAATTTAGATTGTTCTAGCAAGTTGATGGACAACCACTGACTGACCACCGATATTTAAAATGATTATTAGGACCACAAAAATACATATTAAAGCATATCTAGTTGCATGGCCCCAAAGGGAAGAGAGAGAGTAGAAATTGGACCGGTGTTTTCTTAAAGAATGAGTGCTAAGTCTTGTAAATTGATGCGTGAGGAAGGCCATATTGTTTTTACATTTTTTGTATAAGCACATGGAGTGTTAGATCTTTGGTCGATGGCCCATTATATATAGAAAAATTGAACCTTATATATTTTTTCTAGAAGAGTGCATACTAAGTTCTTTAAATTGATTGGTGATGGGTTATATTCGTCTGCAATTTTGTATAAGCACCTAGGGTGTTTGAGAACTTTGGATAGCCCATATGTGTATAGAAATTGGGCTATATATGTTTTTGTTAGAAAAATGAGTGTGAGTCTCACATGTGTAGAGAAATTGGACCTAGATGCTTTTAACGAAGAATGAGTCTCAACTCAAGTCCCCATATGTGTAGAAATTGGACCCCATGTTTTCTTAGAAGAATGAGTCACTTTCGTGGCCGTCCGGACCCGTGATTAGAAACAGCGGGCTTTCGAGGATGAAAAAGTGTAATAAATAGTGTTGAATTAAATTAGAAATCTTTTTCTAGTAGATTCTTTTTTCTTTCAGTATTTAATGCTAGTGGTGCTTGGCATGACTATTAATTAATGGAGTATTGGCAATTGATTTTTTTTGCATTGTTGCATGCAATGAGTATTCATAAAAGAAAATGGATAAAATTTGAAGGGGCCCAATGCTTCTTAAATGGCTTTACAGTATCCCAAATTTAGAAGCTTGAATCTAGCAATTCATACCATTTGTTACTCCATTATCTCCCCGATCCATTCCAACCTACACATTACATTATTCTGTATTTATTTCTAAGGTAAGACAGTGCCCACACTTAGCACTTAAATTTTTGGACCACGATTATAATGGTAGCTCTTCAGTTTACCCACAAACAATAGGGATAATGACATTTTGCAATAGCACCGTTCCAGACTCATTTGTGAGTAAAACGGAGACCCTTTTTTGGGCTGACAGGAATGTTTATCACTTCATATCATAACATATATATGTTCTTATGTTTGTCCTCTTGAATCAAGTAGTTGATGCGAGATCTCGGCTCCGCGTGGCTTTGGGACATATCCTCATTTGAGATGGCTTGGGAGTTTGTGTCAGATTATATATGGCGATCCTACGGTCGAGGTTGTCGATCGTCGTCGATTAAGAGATCCTACGGCTCACGTTGCTTTGAGACACATCCTACGATTGCACATAGCTTTGGGAATTATATGTCGATCCTACGGTCTGAGTTGATCGATCGATGGGTGAATCCGAGAATCTTCACTACGGCTCCGCGTGGCTTGGCACATCTTCACGATGCACATGACTTTGGGAATTATATGTAATAGATCTATAGCTCATATTGCTTTGGTATTGTCACGTGGTGAGATCACCGACCCTTGATTGGATCAAGATCCCTCTGACCCCAAGTTGAATGCTCATTCCTTAGGAAAAGGCTTTTAGAATTTTTTATATTGTGTGGGGGATTAGAGACCTAGCCATTGGCGCTGACCCCCATTCTAACCACTAGACTAAGCATTAATTCTATGAATAGTTTATGTTTCAAGTATACTTAAAGAGGTAATGTTCCCATTAACATAAAATGAACTATAACATTCTAGCTAGTTCAAGAAAGTTTTAGAAGGCTCTAGAAAGTTCTAGGAATATTCTAGAAAGAAGTTCTAGAACATAAAATCTAAGGGGTGATCTAAAAAATTCTTACAAAGAAGTTCCAAATTGTTCTAATAAGTTTTAGAATGTTCTAGAATGTAGGGAGGAAATCTATGGGAATGTAAGGAAATCTAGGGAAATACTTCGAGAGAAAGTTCTAGAATATATTGAAAGTCTTAGAATGTTCGAGAGAAAGTCTTAGAATGTTCTAAAAGTTCTAGAATGTAAAGGAATCAGGAAGAATCCTAACGAGAATCTAAAGAAAATCTTATAAAATGTAAGAGAATCTAAGAAAATATTTACAAGCCTAAAGGGAATCTCTTAAAATGGGATCTAAGGGAATCTTCATAAAATCTAGGGAATCCTAAAAAAATGTTGATGAAATCTTAGAGTATCTAGAATCTTTCTCTAGAATCTCTTTGAATCTCATATAATGTATAAGGAACCTAGGGCAATCTCATAAAGTCTAAAAGGGATCTAAGGAATCTAAAAAAAGGGGATCTAGGGGGGTCTTCATAGAATCTTGGAGAATCTATGGAAATCTAATAATGGAATCTAGAGGAATCTTATAAAATTTAGAGGAATCTCCACGAAACCTCCAAGACAACCTTGGTAGAATTTTAGAGAATCTATGAATTTAGAGTATTCTTAAAATATTCTTTTTAGAATGTAGGGCCACGACAAGAACTTCGGCCTTAGGAACATGCTAAAACTTCGGACATGCAGAAGTAGGGCGCATTAAATTTCTTGTATAATTATATATTTTGTAATTTTCCTTTTTTTGTAAGCATTTGGAATTTTTACGCCGCCTTAATCCATTCCTTTGTTTTAATGCAAGTGTCTTTTTCAAGATTAATCTGCTCACGAAATTTGATGCACGGTAGAGTAGGCGGATCCGGCCGACCATTGCAACCTCTGGTAGGTATCAAGCTACCCTTTCTTTCTTGAGTCTGTTTGTTTTCTTTCTTTCTTTCTTTCTTTGTTTCTCCAGTCTTTTCGCGGATGAATCACGCTTTGTTCATTCTAGGTTAAAAGGCCCATTTTGAATCTGGAAAAATATGAACCAACTCCGCTGTGTGCAACCAAATTGGATCTCTCGGCAATTGGCGGAGATCACGGCCATTTTGGCTGACTAAGAGCTAAATCAGTTAGACTCCTGTTTTGTTAGAAAATGAGTATCAAGTCCCCACATGTGGCCAGAGAATTGGACCCTATGCTTTTCAATGAAGAATGAGTCTCAGGTCCCCATATGTGTAGAAATTGGACCCCCTGTTTTCTTGAATGAGTCAGCGATAAGCGTCGATGTCGCGTGATTAGAAACAAGCAGACTCGAGATCGAGAAAAAGTGTGGCAAAATAGTGTGTTGGTCGTGAAATCTTTTTCCTAATAGATTATTTTTGTTCTTTTAGGTGTTTAATCTTTGGTGGTGCTTGAATGCGACTATTAATTAATAAGTTGGCAATTGAGGATTTTGCATTTATTTGCATGCAATGAGTATTCATATAGAAAATATACAAAATTTGAGGGCCGGAGACTGGCAGATAGCTTTGCAATGTCAAATTTAAGGCTTAGTCTATACAGTCATAACATTTGTTCTTCATTATCTCCCCAACCTACACATTATTCATATATTTATTTCTAAAAGTTGAACCCAATCCTTCACACTTGGCACTTATATTTATGGACATGATCATACTGGTAGCTCTTTAGTATACCTAGAAAACAATGCGGATAATGACATTTCGCAAAGTGCTAAGCTCCCCGGCCCGAGATGGGGAAGCAAGCAGGCGCAAACAAACTACCTATATAAGCACATCTTAAGCATCTCGGTACAATAGAGAAAGGCCCGGCGCTTGTCGCCTTGCATCAAGCCAACCAACATAGTATTAATTTAGATTAGATCGATGCACCTACTGAACATGTCTACTTGACATCATAATACTACTCTGGCGACCATTTGCACGTGCCATACTAGTTCCTTAAACCATGTGCCTCATATGCTCAACGTCCACCGGCTATATTGCAGGGTGTGGCCGAAGGCGGTGAAGATCGATTGAGGAAGAGTAAATAGTGTGTTAGCTTTGTCAGTCCCCATTCACAACTTAATGGCCATAGATTAGAAGCGAGGGGCCAGGCCAATAACTAACCCGTTTGTTCTGCGTGTTATGCTGTTATAGATCCAAGAGCGTCAAAATCGCGGACAAGCTTTCAAGCTAGCTCAGGCCTATAATAGTCTGAGACTTTCATGGTAGCATTGAGTGCGATAAAGACCCATCTTCTCAGAGACTTACTTACATGACTAGTCTATCTTGAGAATACACAAAAGCTGAAAGAAGATGCTTTAGGGCTTTCAAACATAGCGGCCAAACCAGTTGATGAGAGGCTAAGCCTGTGATCAAATGAAAGCAAGGAACAAGTTGTAGCATGCTTGATGAAACTGAACTTAAGTTACATACGTGTATATATTTTCACGTATAAATTACGGCTAAGCGTGATGAAGAAGGGCTACCTTTATGCGAATTATGGCGCTATAGATACCCTTTGCTTTCTGTCCTTTAGATCACGAAGATTGAGAAAAGATTGAAGACAAAGTCTTATTTGGTGATCAACAAAACTCACGGTTAGTTTTGAAATGGGCCGGATATGGTAGAAACGGCTTCTATAGTTGATTATATGGCAATATGTTTTTCATCTTTAGGCCTTTGATGCATACGAGTGGCTGCAAATTAACCCCAAAGACAAAATTACCGCATTTTCTTCTTGATTATATTCGTTAAGCCTCGGATCAGCAACTCAAACCGTCATCATGGCATCGCCAACCAAACCCAATCAACGAAGCGGTATTCTTGTGTGTCTCTAGCGAGAACTAAGACAGTCTGAGAACCAAACGAGATTTTTCTAAGCTATTTCGGAAGAAGAACTGCTTGTAGATGCTCCGGACTTCGTTATTACGCCCATGTAGGCCTTAATTCGATGCGATGTAACCCATGGCACACACTTTGTGTCATGGTTGTTGTGTTTTATTATTTTTCCATTAGTGTTGAGAGCCCAAAATCACCTAAGCGGCGGAGAATTTTCCATCTAGAAACACGGTACGGCTTTAATATCTCTGTGCCACTATCCTGCGCTGCATCCACAGTAAAGTGAAATCATCTGCTATTCCAACTGATCCATGGTAGGAACAGCGAAGAGCAATGATAGGCCTTATCAATTGTACCTTGAGCGTCTAAAAGGACAATAGTAGGAGGAGTATCAAGCCATAAAAATACACAATCTTACGCACTTCGGATAGACCACAGCAACCACCATCCTAATACTTAAGCGAAGGCTTGACTTCATAGCTTATTCAAGTATTGAATAAATAACCAAGAGCATTTTTACGACTTGTCAGCGTCACATGAAAAAAAGAAAGTAGCAAAGACGAAGGCCCATTTGGAGATAGTCACATAAAGAAATAGTACTCAATAGTCTAGTCCCTTTGCTTGCACATTATGTAGAATCGCGATATTAGGATGGAAATCTATGGATAACCCTGACACAAGGCCATTTTATGGAGAGTCTGCCACCTGGCATAGACACCTTAGGATGAAGTAATCCCAAGCCCTCCAACTAGGAGGCGAGCGCTGAAGGGACCACTTAGGGGATATCATCGTTAACAAGCAGCTTATGCATAGAGTTCACAAGCCCGTGCTCGTGAAAACTTTAGTGGCGATCCACATGCACCCTTCAGCTTTGGAGCAACAAGTAGGTAGAGTACAAGCAACCTTTTGCCAAATAGGTTTTGCCCCATCGTCTGACAAGAATTTGATTTGAAAGACCTCGAGGTCACCTAACTAACTAGAATCATATCATGCCCCAACTTTCCAAGATTCTGCTAACCTCCAAGCGTACTTGAGTCAATGGATGGACTTGGGCACAAAGTGGGCTGCGAGGTTTCCACTATGAGCACTCCAGCTGATGATAGGCAAACACTTATTAGATACGAAGTAGATGGAGACCACGTGGATCAAGTTATAGCAGTTAGTATGTACCTCGACCAAAAGTAATTTAGATTGTTCTAGCAAGTTGATGGACAACCTTTGTTATGCAGATATTTAGTTGTGGATATTAGGACCTAAAGAATCTGGTCATTATATCTAGTTGCATGGCCCCGAGGAAGAGAGTAGAAATTGGACGATGTTTTCCTAAAAAGAATGAGTGTAAGTTATTTAAATTGATGCGGAGGGCTATATTGTTTGCATTTTTGTATAAGCACATGGAGTATTTGCGATCTTTGGTCGATGGCCCATTCGCATTATGGCCCGAACCTTATGTTTTTCTAGAAAGTGCATGCTGATCCTTTAAATTGATTGGTGATGGGTTATATTAGGTCTGCAATTTTGTATAAGCACATAGAGTGTTTGAGAACTTTGGATAGCCCCTTATGTGTAGAAATTGGAGCCTATGTTTTTGTTAGAAAATGAGTGTCAAGTCCCCACATGTGTAAAGAAATTGGACCCTATGCTTTTCAATGAAGAATGAGTCTCAACTCAAGTCCTCATATGTGTAGAAATTGGACCCCATGTTTTTCTTAGAAGAATGAGTCAACTGAAAGGTATGAATTAGAGACCCGCGTGATTAGAAACAAGCGGAGTTCGAGGATGAGAAAAAGTGTGGCAAATAGTGTTGGTCTGTTTTCTAGTAGATTCTTTTTCTTTCTTTGATTATTTAATGCTGGTGGTGCTTGGCATGACTACTAATTAATGGTGTTGGCAATTGATTTTTGCATTGTTGCATCTGATAGTATTCATAAAGGAAATGGATAAAATTTGAAGGGGCCCAATGCTTCTTAAATGGCTTTACAGTAATACCAAATTTAAGGCTTAATCTAGCAATTCATACCATTTTGTTGCTCCATTGTCTCCTAATCCAGTCCAACCTGCATTACATTATTCATATATTTATTTCTAAGGTAGACCCAATCCTTCACACTTGGCACTCATATTTATGGACCTGATTATAATGGTAGCTCTTCACTTTACCTAGAAAAGAATGGGGATAATGACATTTCATAAAGGCACTTAGTTTCGGACTCATTTGTGGTAAACCAGAGACCCTTTTTCTTTTGGACGGCAAGATATTTATCACCATATGTAGTATGTTTTGTAATTTTTCTTTTTTTTGTCGTGTTTGGAATTTTTTACGCGAAAATCCATTCTTTTGTTTTTAATGCCGCGTACTTAGAATAACTTTGCTCCATGAAATCTAAAGGCACAGCGAGTAAATTTGGATCCGACTGACCATTTATAACATCTGTTGGTGAGTAGGTATCCAAGCTACCCTTTCTTTCTTGAATCATTTGTTTTCTCTCTTTCTTTCTTTGTTTATGTCGAGGCGTTTTTGCGGATGAATTAAGCTTCATTCTAGGTTAAAGCCTATTTTGAATCTGGAAAATATGAGCCAACTCCTGTGTGCAGCAAATTGGATCCCTCCGACCTGGCTGGCCGTGCGGCCCATTTGGCAAGCTAAATTCATCGGATTAGACCTATGTTTTTGTTAGAAAAATGAGTGTCAAGTCCCATGTGTAGAAATTTGGACCTATGTTTTCAATGAAGAAATGAGTCTCGAGGTCCCCATATGTGTAGAAATTGGACCCCATGTTTTTTCAACAGAAAAGAATGAGTCAGTATGTGGGCCACGTGATTAGAAACAACGGGTTGAGGATGAAAAAGTGTGGCAAATAGTGTTGGTCCTATTTTTTCTAGTAGGTCTTTTTCTTCGATTATTTAATCTTTGGTGGTGCTTGGCATATTTGTTAATTAATGGTGTTGGCAATTGATTTTTTGCATTGTTGCATGCAATGAGTATTCATAAAGGGAATGGATAAAATTTGAAAGGGCCCAATGCTTGCTTAAATGGCTTCTTGATGTCCAAATTTAAAGGCTTAAATCTAGCAATTCATACCATTTGTTACTCCATTATCTCCCTAATCGGTCAACCTACACATTACATTATTCATATATTTATTTCTAAGGTGAGACTGGCCTTCACACTTGGCACTTACTTTATGGACACAATTATAATGGTAGCTCTTGGTTTACAGAAAGAATGGGGATAATGACATTTAGCAAGGCACTTAGTTTCGGACTCATTTTGTGAGTGGAAGCCAGAGTTCCTTTTTTCTTTTGGACGGCAAGATATTTATCCTTCATGTAATTATGTTTTGTAATTTTTCTTTTTTTTTGTGTCGTGTTTGGATTTTTACTGGCAATCTATCTTTTGTTTTAATGCCGTGTTTTTTCAAGACAACTTTGCTCCATGAAATCTAAGGCTGGCGAGTAGGCAGATCAGAGCCATTTACCAACTTATCTGGCGGGTGAGTAGGTATCCAAGCTACCCTTTCTTTCTTCAGAATCTGTTTGTTTTTCTCTCTTTCTTTCTTTGTTTTACGTGAGAGCGTTTTTCTTGGATGAATTAAACTTTGTTCATTCTGGAGTTAAAGCCTATTTTGAATACGGAAAATATGAGCCAACTCACAATGTGCAACCAAATTAGGATCTATAAACCGTAGCAAGTCGCGGCCATTTTAACTTGACTGGAGCTTCATCAGTTAGACCTATGTTTTTGTTAGAAAAATGAGGTGTCAAGTCCCCATGTGTAGAAGTGGACCACTATGCTTTTCAATGAAGAATGAGTCTCAGGTCCCCATATGTGTAGAGAGGTGGACCCCATGTTTTTTCTTAGAAGAATGAGTCAGCGATAAGTGGGTGTCGGCGTGATTAGAAACAACAGGGCTAGGATCGGAAAAGTGTACTTAAATAGTGTTGGGTATTGAAGTCTTTTCTGTAGATTCTTTTTTTGTTCTTTCAGTGTTTAATGCTGGTGGTGCTTAATACGATTATTAATTAATGGCGTTGGCAATTGATTTTTTTGCATTGTTGCATGCAATGAGTATTCATATAGAAAATATACAAAATTTGAAGGGCCCAGGGCTTCTTGAATGGCTTTGCAATGTCCAGATTTAAGGCTTGAATCTATGCAATTCATGACATTTGTTATTCCATTATCTCCCCAACCTACACATTACATTATTCATATATTTATTTCTAAGTTGAACCCAATCCTTCACACTTGGCACTTATATTTATGGACATGATCATAATGGTAACTCTTTAGTTTAGCTAGAAAACAATGCAGATAATGACATTTCCCAAAGGATGCTAAGCTCCCCCAGCCAAGATGGGGGAAGCAAAAGCACAGAGCGCAAACAAACTACCTATATAGAAGGCACATCTTAAGCATCTCGGTCTGATAGAAGGCCCGGTATGCCTTCTTGCATCAAACTGACCAACATAGTATTAATTTGCGATTAGATCACGGAAGCACCTCTTAGGAACATGTGTCCACCTTGGTATCATAATACTACTACGGCGACCATTTGCACGTGCCATACTAGTTCTTTAAACCATGTGTGTGACAGAAGCTGGTGAAGATCAGTGAGAAGAGTAAATAGTGTGTTAGCTTTGTCCAGTCCCCATTCACAACAATGGCCATAGATTAGAAATGGGAACCGGCCAATAACTAAACCACGTTTGTTTACGCGTGTTGTCTTGTTGTAGATCAAGAGCGTCAAAATGTGAGACAAGCTTTCAAACTAGCTCAGGCCTATAGTAAGAGTCGCGATCTTTCATCGTCGCGTGGAGTGTGACAAGACTAAATAACTATCGACACTTACATGACTAGTCTATCTTTAGAATACACAAGCGAAGAAGATGCTTTAGGGCTTTTCAAACATAGCAGCCAAACCCGAACCCACGGTGAGGCTAAGCCACTGTGATCTGCCATTCTACTCAATAGCAGGAACCGATTCTTGGCATGCTTGTTAGGCAGGACTTAAGTTACATCGTGTATGTATTTTTCCCGCGTATAAATTACGGCTGAAAGCGTGATGAAGAAGGAGCTTCTGCTTATGCAGTGCTCAGTGCTATATAGATGCCTTTGCTACATCCTTTAGATCACGAGAAGATTGAAAAGATTGAAGACAAAGTCTTATTTGGTGATCCACCCCAAAACTCACGGTTAGTTTTTAGAAATGAAGGATCTGGTAGAAACGGCTCTATAGTTGATTATATGGCAACATTTTTCATACTTCAGGCCTTTGATCACGCATCATTGGCTGCAAATTAACCCCCAAAAGACAAAATTACACGCATTTCTTCTTGATTATATTCGATTAAGCCTCAGATCCGCAACTCCAAGCAAATCATCCACTGTAATACGCCGTAGAGCCCAATCAACGAAGCCCGGTATTCTTGTGTCTACGGAAGCAAAACTAAGACAGGATCACGAGAACCAGAGCGATTTTTTCACAAGCTATTTCCGGAAGAAGAACTGGCTGTAGATGCTCGGACTTCTCGTTAGTCAGCCCATGTAGGCTAATTCGGTGTGATGTAACACGGCACTACTTTGTGTCATGGTTTGTTGTGTTTTATTGTTTTCCATTAGTGTTGAGAGCCAAAATCACATTTGCAACTTTGATATCTCGTACTATCCTCTTGCTGCATCCTGTCTGAAACAATAATCCATCTGCTATTCCAATACGACCCATGGTAGGAGCAAGCAAAACAATATTTGGCCTTATCAATTGTACCTTGAGCGTCTAAAGGACAATAGTAGGAGGAGTATCAAGCCCTTAAAAATACACAATCTTCTGCACTTCCAGATAGACCACAACAACCATCCTAATGCCAAGCGAAAGGCTTGACTTCATAGCTTATTCCAAGTATTCGAATAAATAACCAAAGGCATTTTGGAAGCATCGCGTCACATGAAAAAAGAAAATGCTTAAAGACCAAACTGGTTTACGGGTTAGTACCAAAGAAATAATTGCCTCAATAGTCTAATCCCGCTTTGGCACATTTAGCAGAATCGCGTGTTCGAGGATCGTCTATGGATAACCACATTGACACGAGGCCATTTATGGAGAATCTGCCCTGCAGCATAGACACCTTAGAATGAAGTAATCCAAGCCCAAGTCCACATCGTCTCCAACTAGGGCTGGCCCGAAAAAGGACCACTTAGGGGATATCATGGATTATGGCGAAGCATGAGAGTTCTGGCAGGTGCTTTCAAATTATGAAGAAACTTTAGTGAAGCGATCCACATGCACCTTCATGGCTCTGGGCAACAAGTGGCTGAGTACAAGCAACCTTTTTGCCAAATAGGTTTGCCTTATCGTCTGACAAGATTTGATTTGAAAAGACCTCCCAGTCACTAACTATAGAATCATACCATCGCAACTTTCAAGATTCACTGCTAACCTCCAAGCGTACTTGGAGTCAATGGATGGGACTTGGGCACAAGTGGGCTACAGGTTTCCACTAACAAGGAGCACTCAGCGTGATGAATAGCGAGGATAGATACGAAATAGATGGAAATTCACGTGGAGTAAGTTATAGCGATTAGTATGTACCTCACGACCAAAAGTAATTTAAGATTGTTCTAGCAAGTTGATGGACAACCCCTTTGTTGTACCGATATTTAGTTGTGGATAATAGGACCACAAAGAATACAGATTCGTATATCTAGTTGCATGGCCCCAAGGAGAGAGTAGAAAAGAGAGTAGAAATTGGACCCGATGTTTTTCCTAAAGAATGAGTGCTAGTTATTTAAGTGTCAGTAGGAGGGCTATATTGTTTGCATTTTTGTATAAGCACATGAGTGTGTTGCGATCTTTGGTCGATGGCCTATGCATTATAGAAAAGCCCGAGCCTTATGTTTTCTAGAAGTCACATACTAAGTCGCTAAATTGATTGGTGATGGGGTTATGTTAGTACGCAATTTTGTATAAGCACATAGAGTGTTTTGAGAACTGGATAGCCCACTTATATTGTAAGAAGACTGGAACCTATGTTTTTTGAAAATAGGTATCAAGATCCCCACATGTGTAAAGAAATTGGACCCTATGCTTTTCAATGAAGGAATGATCTAAACAAGTCTCCATGTGTAGAGAAATTGGACCCATGTTTTTCTTAGAAGGAATGAGTCAGTATGCATTAGGGCCGTGATTAGAAACAGGGTTCGAGGATGAGAAAAAGGTGTAGCAAATAGTGTTAGATACTGTTTTCTAGTAGATTCTTTTTTTCTTCTTCGGTATTTAATGCTGGTGGTGCTTGCTTGGCATATTTGCTAATTAATGGTGGTAGCAATTGATTTTGCATTGTTGCATGCAATGAGTATTCATAAAGGAAATGGATAAAATTTGAAGGGCTGATGCTTCTTAAATGGCTTTGCAATGTCAAATTTAAGGCTTAAATCTAACCAATTCATACCATTTATTTACTCCATTATCTCTAATCGATCCAACCTACATTACATTATTCATATAATTTGTATTTCAAGGTGAACCCAATCCTTCACACTTGGCACTTATATTTATGGACCTGATTATAATGGTAGCTCTTGATTTACCTAGAAAGAATGGGGATAATGACATTTCATAAAAGACACTTAGTTTCGGACTCATTTTGTGAGTAAAACGGACCCTTTTCTTTTTGGACTGACAGATATTTATCACTTCATATGTAATTATGTTTTGTATTTTCTTTGGCCGTGTTTGGAATTTTTACTTTTGCCAATCCATTTCTTTGTTTTGTACCCCGTGGTTTTTCAAGACAACACCGCTCCATGAAATCTAAGGCTGTGATAAATTTGGATCCGTGATAGTATGGCTATCTGGTGGGTGAGTAGGTATCCAAGCTACCCTTTCTTTCTTCAGAATCTGTTTGTTTTTCTCTCTTTCTTTCTTTGTTTCTGTCAGGCGTTTTTGCGGATGAATTCGCTTTGTTCATTCTAGGTTAAAGCCTATTTTGAATCTGGAAAAATATGAGCCAACTCCCTGTGTGCAACCAAATTCGGATCTCTCCAGCAACTGGCAAGTGCGGCCATTTTGACAGCTAGAGCTAAATCAGATTGGAGCCTATGTTTTTGTTAGAAAAATGAGTGTCAAGTCCCCACATGTGTAGAGAAATTGGACCCTATGCTTTTCAATGAAGAATGAGTCTCAGGTCCCCATATGTGTAGAGAAATTGGACCCCATGTTTTTTCTTAGAAGAATGAGTCACTGATAGCGTCGGTGTCGCGTGATTAGAAACAACGGGCTCGAGGATCAGAAAAAGTGTGGCAAATAGTGTTGGTCGTGAAATCTTTTCCTGGTAGATTCTTTTTTTGTTCTTTCAGTGTTTAATGCTGGTGGTGCTTGGTACGATTATTAATTAATGGCGTTGGCAATTGATTTTTTTGCATTGTTGCATGCAATGAGTATTCATATAGAAAATATACAAAATTTGAAGGGCCCAGGGCTTCTTGAATGGCTTTGCAATGTCCAGATTTAAGGCTTGAATCTATGCAATTCATGACATTTGTTCCATTGTATCTCACAACCTACACATTACATTACTCATATATTTATTTCTAAGTTGAACCCAATCCTTCACACTTGGCACTTATATTTATGGACATGATTATAATGGTAGCTCGTTAGTTTACCTAGAAACAATCACAGAATGTGGCATTTCCCAAGGATCTTTAGCTCCTCCCGGCCAAGATGGGGAAGCAAAAGCCTGAGGCGGAAACAAACTACCTATATAGAAGGCACATCTTAAGCATCTCAGGGGTACAATAGAGAAAGGCGGTACATCACGCCTTGCATCAAAGCCAGCAACATAGTATTAATTTGCGATTAGATCACGGAAGCACCCTCACAGGAACATGTCACCCGGTATCATAATACTACTCACGTGACCATTTGCGATGCCATACTACTAGTTCTTTAAACCATATTGCCTCATATGCTCAACATCCACCAGCTATATTTAGAGGTGTGACGGAAAATTTGGTGAAGATCGATGAGAAAAGAGTAAATAGTGTGTTAGCTTTGTCCGGTCCCCATTCACAACAATGGCCATAGATTAGAAATGGGGACCGTAATACTAAACCCGCGTTGTTTAGCGTGTTGTCTTGTTGTAGATCAAAAGAGCGTCAAAATCACGAGACAAGCTTTCAAGCTAGCTTCAGGCCTATAATGAGTGCAGTCTTTCATAAATTAGCGGTGGAGTGCGACAAGACTAAATCTTTATCAGAACGCACTTACATGACTAGTCTATCTTCGAGAATACTGAAAGATGCTTTAGACTTTCAAACATAGCAACCAAACCTTGAACCCGGTGAGGCTAAATACAATGATACTGCCATTCTCAATGGCAAGAACGATTCTTGGCATGCTTGATGAAACGGAGACTTAAGTTACATACGTGTATGTATTTTCGATATAAGTCTGGCTAAGCGTGATGAAGAGAGGGCTTCTGCTTGTCCTGAATTATCAGCTATAGATGTACACTCTGTCCTTTAGATCTGAAGATTGAGAAAAGATTGAAGACAAAAGTCTTATTTGGTGATCACCAAAACTCACGGTTAGTTTTGAAATGGCCCGGAATCTGGTAGAAACGACTCTATAGTTGATTATGTAAGCAACATTTTTTTTCATGCTAGGCCTTTGATGCATGCGAGGTGGGCTGCAAATTAACCCCAAAGACAAAATTACGCGCTTCTTCTTGATTATATTCGAATTAAGCCTCGGATCCATAACTCAAGCAAATCATCCATGGCATGCGCCGACCAAACCCAATCCATGGCCCAGTATTCTTGTCTCACGAGAAGCAAAACTAAGACCGGATCTGAGAACCAAGAGCAGAGATTTTTTCACAAGCTATTTCGGAGAAGAAGAACCCCCAAAGCTGGCCAGATGCTCCGGACTTCTCGTTAGTCAGCCATATATAGGCTAATTAGGTGCGATGTAACACCTGGCTTTTTACTTTTGTGTCATGGTTTGTTGTGTTTTATTGTTTTCCATTAGTGTTGAGAGCCCAAATCACCTAAGCGAAGCGAGAGAATTTTTCCATCTAGAAGCACATTTGCAACTTTGATGTCACGTGCACTATCACTCTACTGCGCATCCTGATCACGAAGCAGTAATCCCTGCAACTTCTTCAAGCTGACCCATGGTAGGAGCAAAGCGAAGAGCAATGGTAGGCCCTTATCAATTGTACCTTGAGCGTCTAAAGGACAATAGTAGGAGGAGTATCAAGCCCTTAAAATACACCATCTTACGCACTTCGGATAGACCACAACAACCATCCTAATGCAGCGAAAGGCTTGACTTCATAACTGTTCAAGTATTGAATAAATAACCAAGGCATTTTGACTTGTCAACGTCACATGAAAAAAAGTAGCAAAGACCAAAAGTATTTGTTTGGAGATGGTCACATAAAAAGAAATAGTACTCAATAGTCTGCGTCCTTTGCGCATTATGGCAGAATCTTTGATATTGAGGATCAAATCTATGGATAACCACATTTGACACAAGGCCATTTATGGAAATACTTACCACGGCATAGACACCTTGGGATGGAAGTAATCCCAAGCCCTCCAACTAGGAGGCCTTTGAAGGACCACTTAGGGGATATCATCGTTAACAAGCGACTTATGCATAGAGTTCACAAGCCAGTGCTCGTGAGAGACTTTAGTGAGAGATCCACATGCACCCTTCAATAGGCTCTGGAGCAACAAGTGGAGTTTGAGAATTACAAGCAGCCTTTTGCCAAATAGGTTTGCCCCATCGAGGCAGTGGGGGTTTTGAAGAACCTCCCGGTCACTAACTAGTAGAATCATACCATGCCGCCAACTTTCAAGAGATTCACCTTGCCTAACCTCCAGCGTGCTTGAGTCAATGGATGGACTTGGGCACAAAGTGGGCTACCGCGGGTTTCCACTAACAAAGGAGCACTCAAGCTGATGATAGACAACGGGATAGATCTGAGAATAGATGGAACCCGCGTGGAGCGAGGTATAAGCGATTAAGTATGTACCTCACGACCAAAGTAATTTAGATTATTTCTAGCAAGTTGATGGACAACCCACTTTGTTGGCCACCGATATTTAGTTGTGGATATTAGGACCACAAGAATACGATTAAGTATATCTAGTTGCATTGCCCCAAAGGGAAGAGAGAAGAGTAGAAATTGGACCGTGTTTTCACAAAAGAATGAGTCTTCAAGTTATTTAAATTGATGGTAGGAGGGCTATATTTGTTTGCATTTTTGTACTTTAAGCACATGGAGTATTTGCGATCTTTTGGTGATGGCCTATGCATTATAGAAAAAGCTGAACCTTATGTTTTCTAGAATTCACATGCTAAGTCCTTTAAATTGATTGGTGATGGGTTATGATAGATACCACTTGATTTTGTATAAGCTTACATAAAGTGTTTGAGAACTTTGGATAGCCCCTTGTATTGTAGAGAAATTGGAGCCCTATGTTTTGTTAAGAAAATGAGTGTCAAGTCCCCACATGTGTAGAGAAATTGGACCCTATTAACTTTCAATGAAGAATGAGTCTCAGATCCCATATGTGTAGAGAAATAGGACCCCATGTTTTTCTTAGAAGAATGAGTCAACTGGTAACTAAAATTAGGGCCCGCGTGATTAGAAACAGCGGGTTGAGGATGAGAAAAAGTGTGGCAAATAGTGTTGGTCCTATTTTCTGAAGTAGATTCTTTTTTCTTTTCAGTATTTAATGCTGGTGGTGCCCAGCATGGTATTGGTAATGGTGTTGGCAATTGATTTTTTGCATTGTTGCATGCAATGAGTATTCATAAAGGGAATGGATAAAATTTGAAGGGCGATGCTTCTTAAATGGCTTTGCAATGTCAATTTAAAGGCTTAAATCTAGCAATTCATACCATTTGTTGCTCCATTATCTCCTAATGGGTCCAACCTACATTACATTATTCATATATTTATTTCTAAGGTGAACCCAGCCCTTCACACTTGGCACTTATATTTATGGACTGTAATTATAATGGTAGCTCTTAGAGTTTTACCTAAAAAGAATGGGGATAATGACATTTAGCAAAGGCGCCGTTTCCAGACTCATTTGTGGTAAACAGGACCCTTTTTTTCTTTGAATGACAAGATATTTATCACTTCATATGTAATTATGTTTGTAATTTTCTTTTTGTAGTGTTTGGAATTTTTACATACACTTAATCCTATCTTTTTGTTTTAATGCCACGTGTTTTTTCAAGACAGCACGCTCCATGAAATCTAAGGCACAGCGAGTAAATTTGGATCCGGTAGGCCATTGCAACCTCTCCTGACGGTGGTAGGTATCCAGCCTACCCTTTCTTTCTTAGAATACATTTTGTTTTCTCTCTTTCTTTTCTTTGTTTACATCATTTTCTTGGATGAGAATTAAACTTTGTTCATTCTGGGGATTCAAGCCTAGTACACGAATCTGGAAAAATATAGAGCCAACTTCGTGTGCAACAAATTGGGATCTCTCCGGCCAAGCGGCAAGTCGCGGCCATTTTGGCGACTAGAGCTAAATCAGATTGGAGCCTATGTTTTTGTTGAAAAATGAGTGTCAAGAATCCCCGTGTGTAAGAGAAATTGGACCCCCATGGCACTTTCAATGAAGAATGGGTACCGAGGTCCCCATATGTGTAGAGAAATTGGACCCCATGTTTTCTTAGAAGAATGAAAGGTCCTTGATAGCGTCGATTATTAAGCGTGATTAAAACAAGGGCACCGAGGATCCAGAAAAGTGTGGCAAAATAGTGTTGAGTAGGTGAAATCTTTTCTGGTAGATTCTTTTTTTTGTTCTTTTCGGTGTTTAATCTTTGGTGTTGGTCTTGATACGATTATTAATTAGTAAAAGCGTTGGCAATTGATTTTTGCATTATTTGTAATGAGTATTCATATAAGAAATATACAAAATTTGAAGGGCAGGGCTTCTTGAATCAGCTTTCAAATGTCGATTTAAGGCTTGAATCTATGCAATTCATGACATTTGTTATTCATTATCTCCCCAACCTACACATTACATTATTCATATATTTTATTTCTAGGTTGAACCCAATCCTTCACACTTGGCACCTATATTTATGGACATGATCATAATGGTAACTCTTTGGTTTACCTAGAAAACAATCACGAATGTGGCTTGTTTCCCAAAGGATGCTAAACTCCCCTGACCAAGATGGAAGCATACGGCGCAAAACAAACTACCTATATGAAGGCACATGCTTAATCTCGGGTACAATAGAGAAAGGCCAGTAGCATGCGCCTTGCATCAAGCCAACCAACATAGTATTAATTTCGCGATTAGGTCTGAAGCACCTACCGGAACATGTCCTGCCCGATTATCATAATACTACTACGGCTTGACCATTTTACTTGCGTGCCATACTAGTTCTTTAAACCATGTACCTCATATGCTCCAGCATCCACCCGGCTATATTTAAGTGTGTGAAGCTGGTGAAGATGCGTGAAGAGTAAATAGTGTGTTAGCTTTGTCAGGTCCCCATTCACAACAATGGCCATAGATTAGAAATGGGGAACCCGACCAATAACTAAGCCCGCGTTTGTTTCTGGCGTGTTATGCTTGTTGTAGATCAAAACGTCAAAAATCTGAGACAAGCTTTCAAAGCTAGCTCAGAGCCTATAATGAGTCGCGATCTTTCATGCATTAGGTGAGTGCGACAAGACTAATCTTTGCTCGGACACTTAAATGACTGAATCTATCTTGAATACACAATGAGAAGAAGATGCTTTGGAGCTTTTACAAACATAGCGACCAAACCTTGAACCCGGTGAAGGCTAAATACTGTGATCTGCCATTCTCAATGAAAGCAGGAACGATTGCTTGTACTTGATGAAACGGACTTAAGTTACATATGCATTGTATGTATTTTCCGCGTATAAATTACGGCTAAAAGCGTGATGAAGAAGAACTGCTTGTTTTGAATTATCGATTACTATAGATGCCAGCTCTGTCCTTTGGGTCGAAGGTGAGAAAAGATTGGGCAAAAGTCTTGTTTGGTGATCACCAAAAACTCAGGTTGGTTTTGAAATATAAGAGCTGAATCACGGTAGAGCGGCTCTATAGTTGATTATATGGCAACATTTTTCATGTAGGCCTTTGATGCATCTGAGTGGCTGCAAATTAACCCAAAGACAAATTACGCATTTCTTCTTGATTATATATTAGGAATTAAGCCTCGGATCCACTTAACTCAATAAATCATCCATGGCCTGCGCCGATAGGCCCCAATCCAGCGAGAAACTGGTATTCCACTTTGTGTACGAAACAAAACTAAGACGGTCTTGGAACCAAACGATTTTTTCACAAGCTATTTCGGAAAAGGACTTAAAGCATGAATGTCGGACTTCGTTAGTCAGCCCATGTAGGCTAATTTCGGTGCGATGTAACCCTTGGCACCTGCCTTTGTCATGGTCTATTGTGTTTTATTGTTTTCCATTAGTGTTGAGAGCCCAAAATCACCTAAACGAGCGGAGAATTTGCCATCTAGAAGCACATTTGCAGCTTTGATATCTCTATGCACTATCCTTTGCTCGCATCCACAATGTAAGAACAATAATCCCTCTGCTATTCCAACTGACACATGGTAGGAGCAAGCGAAGAGCAATGGTAGGCCTTATCAATTGTACCTTGAACATCCTAAAGGACAATAGTAGGAGGAGTATCCAAGCCCTTAAGAACACACAATCTTCTGCACTTCCAAATAGACCACAACGACCATCCTAATGCCAAGTGAAAGGCTTGAATTCATAGCTTATTCACACTAACCCCAAAATCTGCTCTATATGTAGTTTTTTGCTGTTGTTTTTGCAAGAAAACAACACTCAAAGACCACCCATATAAATGTTCCGAAAATGCTAGAAACAACAGTAGTTTTTTAATGTAGTTTTTCACACGAAAAGAACGCGTAGTTTTCATGCGTGGTTTTTAGACAAAAACAACTCGTAATTTTTATGTGTGGTTTTCACCATTGTTTATAGAGAAAAACAATGCCAAATTCTATGTGTAGTTTTAGCATTTTTATGTGTGGTTTTCACAGTTGTTTATAGAGAAAAACAATGCGGATTCTATCGTGGCTTAAAAAAAAAAAAAACAATGCATGGTTCTTAGATGTGGCCTTTAGCTAAAAACAATGCATAGTCCTATATATAAGTTTTTTTAGCACAGTTTTTTCTCATGTTATTTTTAGTATTTGTATTATGTTTTTCATTAATAACCGTTTTTTTCTTGTGTTGTTTTTGGTACAATAACATATATATTTTTTTTGTAGTGTAGAAACAATGTGTTCAAATTAAACAAAAACAACAAAGATATGAAACTTAGGATTAGCGATTGTTTTCCATTGTCAAGAGATAATACAGTTAGATGATTGTAATAGTAAACAAGGAATTTTTGCATTATTCAAAATATATAGACTTTGAATACATATTCAACATTTCTTGTAGACAGTTTACATCATGTTCTAAAATCAGTTTATTCACATATTTTGTTACAACAGCTCATGTTTTAAAACATGAGTTCATAAAACTAGTTCATGAACACATATTTTATTAAAATAAATTCAAGCTGCATGTTACCTATTCCTTTCTAGTTACGTAGCGGCATCTTTTGATGCCTTTCATAGGATTTTTCTTGAAGTAGCCATACTTGAAAGCCCCGATTTTGCCTCAAACCTATCATTGCATTGTCTGCGAGAAATATTCGATCGAGAAAGGACTTTTATAGAAGAAAGAAGTTTGAATGTTTTTACGGATATCGCCCTGTTTTGATTGCCATTTCGCCAAGGCGGCCGCATGTAATTATTGTAATCCGTCATGAGCTGGCCCTCGTTCAGGGTAATGGTTTCTGAGATAAGGTTCGGAGGAATAGACCATTGATTCTTTGTTATGGTAGCACCGGTTATGTTTGCATGGAAACAATAGATGAGAAATTATTTAAAGAAAACAAACATCTACAAACATCTTTGAATTTACGCATTCCTTGAAGGACAAGCAAAGCCCGGCTCCTTGGGAATCAAATCTGGCGGTTGACCCGAGACTGTTTTTAGGGTAAAAATAGAATGAAAAAAAACACATTTTGCCATCGCCCCAAGACGCCATAGCCCATTTGCGGATCGCCATCGCCATAGCCATCCGGATCGCCGGATCTGCCATCGCCATAGCCATCCGGATCTGCCGGATCTGCCATCGCCATGGCCCGGCGGAATCGCCATCGCCATAGCTTTGCTTTCGCCGCCATAGCGCCATAGCTGTATTTGGAGAAAGAAATCACGAGCGGGGCGGTACCGAAAGCGCCATCGCCATAGCACGCTCACGCCATAGCGCCATAGCCTCTGGTGGAGAAAGAATACGAGGGGGGAAAGAAACACAGGCGCACAATGGCGGGATAAATCTGGGATTTCAATCTCACCCTTCATTTTGGTAGCGGTAATATCATAGGACTAGGATCAACATCTATACCATTCATCTTTGAGTCAATCGAACAGCTAAATAAAGACCAATAAGATCAAAGGACTGGGATCAAGATCATGCTTGGTTTATCTCGACCTTTGACAAAAAATCACGCCAGATATAAAATATTATTTTATTTTCCACACCTAACAAATTCATTATTTTATAGGAAAATTATAAAAATTCATTATTTTATGGGAAAATTATAAAAATACCCATGTATTTTCACAAATTGTTAAAATGCCCTTGTTTGTTAATAATACCCATGTTTGCCCCCGAGGCGAATTATTAAAATGCCCTAAAGCAACCTTATCGTCTAAGTACATACGTATTTTTTAAGTTTTAACCATTGTTAAGCCATTGAGTTATCACTTATAAACAATGGATACACCAAAATGTGCAAATCGTGCACATGCGGTGGTTCGATCAAGCCCAAGCCTTAAACACGATAAGCTCCGGGGCGAAGCACATGCGGCTAAATCATATGCGACCATAACCCAACATGACAAGAAACCCGCGACTAGTTGCCGCCAATCGCACACGGATTTGAAAAAGGCGGGGGGTTTGTTAATGCGGAATGGAGCATGTCGGATTGAGCTGCCTCCAAGCAACCATGCATCTTCAACCGGAACAAAATCCAAAATACAAATTTAAAGCGGTTGTGCATTGAAATTAAAGCCGAGATAAATATTACGAATGAAATCTCGGGCAAGAATACCAATAATGCATGCAACTCCACAACAACGGAAAAACTTCCGAACCCCCATGAAACCAAAACCAGGACTCGGCCACAAATGCTTTGCTTGTTCTATTAGAGATGGCTCTAGAAGCCACGAGAATGTTGTTCTTGTGGTATTAGAGATGGCTGTAAAATTCCTTTGATCGCTTTGTTCTCTATTGTCAATTCCTTCGATTGTTGTTTTCTTCATCGCTCTTGTGTCTAAGCACTGTTCAATTCCTTCAATCACACTATTCATCACTCTTGTGTTAAGCATAATCATCGCTCCTGCTCCTGTTTCTATGCACTATCCAATTCCTTCAATCGCTCGTGTCTATGCAATGCCCATTTTTTGGATCAATCTTGTTTCTATTCGATGTCCATTTCAATCTTGTTTCTATGTACTATTTTAGTTGCGGTTTCTTGATAGAAAACTTAGAATGGCGGCAAAGGATGCATGATAAATCCAGAAATGGCTGTGTGTTCAATAGGAGACCTCATCTTCTTACATTTGGATTGGGGCGTTATCGAGCAACAATCGAGCCTAGATGGCATGTTGGAGCCAGCGTGGCATGTTTAAGCCACCATGGCATGTTTGAGCCTATAGTGGCATGTTTGAGCCTATAGTGGCATCGGGAGCCTTTCTAAGGTCCGTCTCTCAGGGTCCGGCCTCTCCTGAGCCTAGGTGGCATGCCTGATCCACCTTGGTATGTTGGAGCCTAGGTGGCATGTTGGGGCCCACATAGCATATTTGAGCCACCTTGGCATGTTTGAGCCTAGGTGGCATGTTGGAGCCTAGGTGGCATGTTTGAGCCACCTTGGCATGTTGGAGCCACCTTGGCATGTTTGTGGCATGTTGGAGCCAGGGTGGCATGTTTGAGCCACCTTGGCATGTTTGAGCCTATATGTGGCATGTTGGAACCTAGGTGGCATGTTTGAGCCACCTTGGCATGTTGGAGCCTAGGTGGCATGTTGGAACCTAGGTGGCATGTTTGAGCCACCTTGGCATGTTGGAGCCTAGGTGGCATGTTGGAGCCACCTTGTCATGTTGGAGCCTAGGTGGCATGTTGGAGCCACCTTGGCATGTTGGAGCCTAGGTGGCATGTTGGAGCCCATGTGGCATGTTTGAGCCACCTTGGCATGTTTGAGCCTAGGTGGCATGTTGGAGCCCTAGGTGGCATGTTTGAGCCACCTTGGCATGTTTTGAGCCTATAGTGGCATGTTGGAGCCTAGGTGGCATGTTTGAGCCACCTTGGCATGTTTGAGAATGTTGGAGCCTAGGTGGCATGTTTGAGCCACCTTGGCATGTTTGAGCCTATATGTGGCATGTTGGAACCTAGGTGGCATGTTTGAGCCACCTTGGCATGTTGGAGCCTAGGTGGCATGTTGGAGCCTAGGCGGCGTGGCATGTTTGAGCCACCTTGGCGTGTTTGAGCCACCTTGGCATGTTGGAGCCACCTTGGCATGTTGGAGCCTAGGTGGCATGTTGGAGGCTAGATGGCATGTTTGAGCACCTTGGCATGTTTGAGCCACCTTGGCATGTTGGAGCCTAGGTGGCATGTTGGGCACACGTGGCATGTTTGAGCCACCTTGGCATGTTTGAGCCTAGGTGGCATGTTTGATTGGAGCCTAGAAGGCATGTTGGAGCCCGTGCCATGTTTGAGCCACCTTGGCATGTTGGAGCCCTAGGTGGCCTTGGAGCCCCTGCGTGGCATGTTTGAGCCACCTTGGCATGTTGGAGCCTAGGTGGCATGTTTGAGTCACCTTGGCATGTTGGAGCCTTGGTGGCATGTTTGAGCCACCTTGGTACGTTGGAGCCTAGGTGGCATGTTGGAGCCCACGTGGCATGTTTGAGCCACCTTGGCATGTTGGAGCCTAGGTGGCATGTTGGAGTCCAGGTGTGGCATGTTCGAGCCATCTTGGCGTCTAGGTGGCATATTAGACGCGATGGCATGTTTGAGCCACCTTGGCATGTTTGAACCACCTTTGCATGTTTGAGCCTAGGTGGCATGTTGGAGCCATCTTGGCATGTTGGAGCCTAGGTGGCATTTTGGAGCCCCAGGTGGCATGTTGGAACCCTAGGTGGCATGTTGTGAGCCCGACTTGGCATGTTGGAGCCAGCGTGGCATGTTTGAGATACCTTGGCATGTTTGAGCACGGGTGGTATGTTGGAGCCTAGGTGACATGTTTGAGCCACCTTGGCATGTTGGAGCCCTAGGTGGCATGTTGGAGCCCACATGGCATGTTTGAGCCACCTTGTATTGGAGCCTAGTTGGCATGTTGGAGCCCATTGGCATGATTGAGCCACCTTGGCATGTTGGAGCCCACGTGGCATGTTGGAGTCCACGTGGCATGTTTGAGCCACCTTGCCATGTTAGAGCCACCTTGGCATGTTAAAGTGGGTGTGGCATGTTTGAGTCCTTCAAGAAATGCCTATATGATGCCAACCGGTGTCCATCTTTGGTTCTTCATATCAATGTGTCTTCTACAAGTTGCCAAGTGGCGGATGTCTTCAAGTTTCACTTTCTAGAAGCTCACACACACACACACATGTATGAAGCCAAATGCCAGTGAAGAGTGTCAATTTGTAATGGCATGCAGACAACTTGGTCATACATGGATTCTTAGAAAACCATAAAAAACCACCCCTAAAAAAA
This sequence comes from Isoetes taiwanensis, assembly GCA_021234155.1. Classification (NCBI taxonomy): domain Eukaryota; kingdom Viridiplantae; phylum Streptophyta; class Lycopodiopsida; order Isoetales; family Isoetaceae; genus Isoetes; species Isoetes taiwanensis. The sequence goes on from JAJEKV010000018.1 coordinate 4,960,078, forward strand.
ACACTACCTTAAAAAAACAACACCTTAGAAAAAACATCCCTTCAAAAACCATATGCCGAGAGAAAAAACAACACATCTTTTAAAAAGAAACTACGCCTCCTTAAGAAACCACACAAAAAACTACGGCTCCCTAAGAAAAACTCTGAAAGATATCCTTGAAAAACCACGCCCCCGTATAACTACGTATAGTTTTTTTTTAAATCTTCAAAAAAACAACCCGTAGTGTGTTTTTACTGTTGTTTTCAACCGTGGAACAAATTTTGGGGTTGTAGTGATTCCAAGTATCCGGATAAATAGCCAAGAGCATTTGCTGACTTGTCAACGTCACATGAAAAAAAGAAAGTAGCAAAGACCAAACTGGCTGGAGATGGTCACATAAAAAGAAATAGTACTCAATAGTCTCGTCCCTTTGCTTGCACATTGTGTAGAATGCTGATATTCGAGGATCAAATCTATGGACAAGCACATTGACACAAGGCCATTTATGGAGAATCTGCCACCACAGCATAGACACCTTAGGATGAAGTAATCCCAAGCCCAAGTCCACATACGTCTCCAACTAGGAGGCGAGAGCTGAAGGGACCACTTAGGGGATATCACCGTTAACAAGCAGCTTATGCATAGAGTTCACAAGCCTGTGCTCGTGAAAACTTTAGTGAGAGATCCACATGCACCCTTCAATAGGCTCTGGAGCAACAAGTGGCTGAGTACAAGCAACCTTTTGCCAAATAGGTTTGCCCCATCGAGACAGCAAGAATTTGATTTGAAAGACCTCCCAGGTCACTAACTAACTAGAATCATACCATGCCGCAACTTTCAAGATTCCTGCTAACCTCCAACGTCCTTGAGTCAATGGATGGACTTGGGCACAAAGCGGGTTACACAGGTATCCACTAACAAGGAGCACTCAACTGATGACAGACAACAGGATTGATACGAAATAGATGGAGACCACGTGGAGCAAGTTATAGCAGTTCGTATGTACCTCTGAACAAAAGTAATTTAGATTGTTCTAGCAAGTTGATGGACAACCACTGTTGACCACCGATATTTAGTTGTGGATATTAGGACCACAAAGAATACAGATTCGTATATCTAGTTGCATGGCCCCAAGGGAAGAGAGAGAGAGTAGAGAAATTGGACCCGGTGTTTTTCTTAAAAGAATGAGTGCTAAGTCTTTTAAATTGATCGGCGGAGGGCCATATTGTTTGCATTTTTTGTATAAGCACATGGAGTGTTGCGATCTTTGGTCGATGGCCCATTATGTATAGAAAAACTGAACCTTATGTTTTTCTAGAAGAGTGCATGCTAAGTCCTTTAAATTGATTGGTGATGGGTTATATTCGTCTGCAATTTTGTATAAGCACATAGAGTGTTTGAGAACTTTGGATAGCCCCTTATGTGTAGAGAAATTGGAGCCTATGTTTTTGTTAGAAAAATGAGTGTCAAGTCCCCACATGTGTAGAGAAATTGGACCCTATGCTTTTCAATGAAGAATGAGTCTCAATTCAAGTCCCCATATGTGTAGAGAAATTGGACCCCATGTTTTTCTTAGAAGAATGAGTCACTGGTAGCGTCGGGCCACGTGATTAGAAACAACGGGCTCGAGGATGAGAAAAAGTGTGGCAAATAGTGTTGGTCCTGAAATCTTTTTCTAGTAGATTCTTTTTTTTTTCTTTCAGTATTTAATGCTGGTGGTGCTTGGCATGACTATTAATTAATGGTATTGGCAATTGATTTTTTGCATTGTTGCATGCAATGAGTATTCATAAAGAAAATGGATAAAATTTGAAGGGCCCAATGCTTCTTAAATGGCTTTGCAATGTCCAAATTTAAGGCTTGAATCTAGCAATTCATACCATTTGTTACTCCATTATCTCCCCAATCCATTCCAACCTACACATTACATTATTCATATATTTATTTCTAAGGTGAACCCAATCCTTCACACTTGGCACTTATATTTATGGACACAATTATAATGGTAGCTCTTCAGTTTACCTAGAAGAACCCAATCCTTCACACTTGGCACTTATATTTATGGACACAATTATAATGGTAGCTCTTCAGTTTACCTAGAAAACAATGGGGATAATGACATTTCGCAAAGGCACTTCGTTTCCAGACTCATTTGTGAGTAGACAGACCCTTTTTTTTTTGGACGGCAAGATATTTATCACTTCATATGTAATTATGTTTGTAATTTTCCTTTTTTGTCGCATTTGGAATTTTTCTGCACCGCAATCCATTCTTTTGTTTTAATGCCACGTGTTTTTTTCAAGACAATCTGCTCCATGAAATCTAACGCCTGGCAGAGTAGCTGGATCCGGCCGATTATTGCTACCCTTTCTTTCTTCAGAATCTGTCTGTTTTTCTTTCTTTCTTTCTGTCAGTCGTTTTTGCGGATGAATTCGCTTTGTTCATTCTAGGTTAAAGGCCCATTTTGAATCTGGAAAAATATGAACCAACTCCCTGTGTGCAACCAAATTCGGATCTCTCCAGCAACTGGCAGATGCGGTCATTTTGACAACTAGAGCTAAATCGGCTCTCTCCTTTGTGGGCGTGTTTCCAACACAGATAGTTAGCGGCTAGCTCCTGTTTGCTTACTCCGAAACAGATTTAGAGATTCTTAAGGTTTTTTCCCTATTGGTCGGAATTGCCTGTTTAGGCCAGAACTTGATCAAACCATTCGGATTTGATTGGCAATAAACCGATTGCAGAGGAATTGGTGGCCAGGAAAATTCGGCAGCAATCTGCTTCAAATCAACGTTGGCATGGATAAATCTGCACAAAACTTACAATTTGGGCCTAGTACAGACCCAATTTGCCCTGTTCCAAGCTCTTCGAAGCGATCCGAGTTGAACCAGTATTGGCCTGGCCATTTCATGCAGGTCGCCATGTTTCGTCCATGCTTTTGTTTTTGTTCAACAATTTGTTCAACAATTTCTTAACAATTCTTTTTATTTTCCTTCTGCCAATGGTTCATATATCCACTCTTTCTTTGGCCCTGTAACCACCATTTTCGTGTTGCTCCTTGAAGGTGCATGTGCGTATCCTTTGGGTTTTCTCTATTTGACTTTTGTTCCTTGTGTTGCCTTCAACATCACAACACCATAGCTTTTATGCCCCAGCTTGGACAAGATGGAAGGCGGCAATTTCATGTGACGTTTGGTCTGTTTGATGCATGATAAGATGCAGTAAACTTTTTGTGTGCCTTCCCTTTTGTGATATATGTTGCTGCCTTCCATTTTGTGGTATGTTGCCCAGTATATGGGACAAAAAATGAATCTAGAAAAATGTTTCTATCTGATGGGTTGCCAGGGGAGATTACTGCAAATAATAGGACATCTTAGAAGCATTGGGCCTATTTGTTTTCTTTCACAATATAAATTATGTGCTCAATTTTCAACTTGAAAATTGTTGCAATTACTGCAGAATAGGAAAGTAAGTTTAAACAATTTGGCAAATGCCCAAAATAATTTTGGATATTGCAAAGACAAAGGCATGTTCATATTGCTAATAAATTTGTTGATAGTAGATTCAACACCACCATTATAGCTATAGTTTTGAAAAAGATTGCAATATCCTTGACATATAACACATTTATTGCAAGGCTGCCCCACAATTCTTGAATTGAAGTTAGATAAGAGTTGGCTCCCAAGCAAAGATGCTTATCAAGGTTGTAACCCATGCTATATGAGTGGATGCACGAATCAATGAGTGCCTTATGCAACCCATGCTATATGAGTGCTTTATGAATCAAATATGGACGAATAGAGAAGACAAAATTTATGAACCTTCAACTTGGATACATGAATTGATTTTAGGCCTTATGAATCTGACATATATGAATAAAGAAGACAAAATTTATGAACGTATTATAAATAACGTGTTTCTATTACGAAGAAAAGACAATGCATGCATGTATAGTAATATGCATCTACAATGCCCTAATTGTAAGTATATCTTTTCTTGGGCATCAGATGTCGTCCATGGCATTCCGATGTTGCACAAGTATCTTCCATATAAGGTGTCATTTGCATCTAGTCGAACAAAAGATATGTTCGTGGCGGCCTTGGCCGCTGCGATAAATTTCTTGTATTTCATAATAGTACAATAATGGTACAAAACCACATTCAAAGATCCCAAAGCGGATCAGATTGGTAGAATTTCAACATTTGAGCTCCAATAGAAGATCCAGAAAAGATGTCATATCCTGGAGTCATCCACAAAGAGAGATCCGTATCCTTCACATAGAATCAAGACACACCAAGCGATCATCCCCGATAAATGCAAGCGCAACAGGGCCAGAGATATAAGCTTCATGTTGCGCGTTAACTCGACCTGAAATTCAACTTAATTTGAAGTACTACTGGGTTCAACACTCCATCTTCTCTCAAACTATGTGATCCGACAGGCCTGCCCAAAGGGTGGTCAACTTAATCCTTCAGCCTGCCATCATGCTTACATGGAGCTTGATTCCATAAGCTCTTCAAGCACTGAGATTTCTGGGTCTCCCGCCCCAAAAAACCTGCTACAATCCCTTACTTCACAATTAAGCTTTTTAGGTATGATACCAGGTCTGGATGCTAAGCTCCCCCAGCCAGGATTGGGGAAGCAAAAGCACAGAGCGCAAACAAACTACCTATATAGAAGGCACATCTTAAGCATCTCAGGGTACAATAGAGAAAGGCCCAGAGCATCTGCCTTGCATCAAGCCAACCAACATAGTATTAATTTGCGATCAGATCTGAAGCACCTACCGGAACATGTCCCTGCCAGCATCATAATACTACTACGACGACCATTTGCACGTGCCATACTAGTTCCTTAAACCATGTGCCTCATATGCTCAACGTCCACCAGCTATATTTAAGTGTGACAGAAGCTGGTGAAGATCAGCGAGAAGAGTAAATAGTGTGTTAGCTTTGTCCAGTCCCCATTCACAACAATGGCCATAGATTAGAAACGGGACCGGCCAATAACTAAACCACGTTTGTTTCTGCGTGTTGTACTGTTGTAGATCAAGAACATCAAAATGCAGACAAGCTTTCAAGCTAGCTCCGGCCTACAATGAGTGCAGACTTTCATCGTCGCAGTGAGTGCGACAAGACCCAAATGCTATCAGACACTTTCATGACTAGTCTATCTTCAGAATACACAAACTGAAAGAAGATGCTTTAGGGCTTTCAAACATACCAGCCAAACCTTCGAACCCAGTGAGAGGCTAAGCCCTGTGATCTGCCATTCTCAACGAAAACAGGAACACTGATTCTTGGCATGCTTCAGTAGACAGACTTAAGTTACATATGTGTAATAGAATTCTTGCTAAGTGTGATGAAGAAGGGCTACACTGTCTGAATTATCAGCGCTATAGATGCCACTGCTCTGTCCTTTAGATCCTGAAGATTGAGAAAAGATTGAAGACGAAAGTCTTATTTGGTGATCACCAAAACTCAGGGTTGGTTTTGAAATGGGCAGATCTGGCAGAACAGCTCTATAGTTGATTATATGGCAACATTCTTTCATGCTAGGCCTTTGATCTGCATCTGGGTGGCTGCAAATTAACCCCAAACACAAAATTACACGCATTTCTTCTTGATTATATTCCGAATTAAGCCTCGGATCCGCAACTCCAAGCAAATCATCCATGGCATGGGCCTGCCAAACCCAATCCAACAGAAACTGGTATTCTTGGGTCTCTGAAGCAGAACTAAGACCAGATGCAGAACCAAGAACAGATTTTCCACAAGCTATTTCCAGAAGAAGAACCCCAAAACTGTAGATATCGGACTTCTCGTTAGCCCTGCCCATGTAGGCTAATTCCGGTGCGATGTAACCCCTGGTACCTGCCTGTGTCATGGTCTGTTGTGTTTTATTGTTTTCCATTAGTGTTGAGAGCCCAAAATCACCTAACCGAGCGGAGAATTTGCCATCTAGAAGCACATTTGCAGCTTTGATATCTCTGTGCACTATCCTCTGCTCGCATCCACAATGCAAGAAAAATAATCCCTCTGCTATTCCCTTTATGATTTCATATCTTTGACTCCACGACAACAACCTTTCTGTTGAAAACAGATGTTGATCCAGACTCCCATTTGGCATGTAATCATAAACCAGAATCAATTTTTCGTGGTCATAACACCAGCCTCTTAAATCCATCAGATTCTTGTGCTTTAGGCGCCCTATTATAGAGAGTTCTGCCAGGAATTGGTGTAGTCCTTCTACGGCCATGACCTTAACAGCTACCATGGATCTGTCACTTGGCAATATTCCTTTATAAACACTTCCATATCCTCCCTGTCCAAGTATCTCGCTCTTGCTAAACCGCTTGGTGGCTAGACTTAGCTCTGCATAGCTATATCTTGGAAGAGGAATATTCATTTCTGGCATTTGTGGCACATTATCATGTTTTTTCCTGTTTCTAATTTGGGCCCTCTTGATGCAGCAGACCAAGCAAGCAATTAAGGCACAGACAGGTATGGTAATGGCAAACACAATGATAAGAATGCGTCTAGTATTTTTACTGAATATGGGAGCAGACATGGGAGAAATAGGCGGATTATTTTGAGGCGGAGGCGACGGAGATGGAGCAGACAAAGGAGTTTGAATTTGAAGTTGGGCAATATTAAAACTCCAGGAAAAGACTCTATGCAATTCTGCTTTTTTACCGGTAGCTGCAGACAATCCAACATACAAGTAATCGTTTTTTTTAAACAATGTAAACAGATCTACATGAGCAGAGACAATAGCTGCAGAAGGACGAGAATTGCTTTGTTGGGTGATTCTCAATTCAAGGAGTTGAGTCTGTGCATCATAATCGATCCATGCCCTTTGCTTCCCACTTGTAAGATTTTGATAACAGGTGTGGCTGACAGAAACCATGCTAGTGTTCAAATCTATGCCAACATGGAATGAAGAGTTAGAACAATGGGGAGTACAATCTGTTATGTTGGCGTCAGTGCCATCCCGATTAAGGTAAGTGTCAAACTCCACAGCAAGGAATGGGTTTTGGGCAGTGCCAGATAAACCCAGCGATGATCCATCCCCCCAAACAAATGATGTTGGATCAGCTTGGGCAAAGAAAGTCATGCCATCGCCAGCGCAATTGTCTTCTGTTTTGATAAGAAAGTCGATGACTGTAGAGAAGGATGCTGCAGCGGTTGCATTCTTAAATCTAAAGGGCTCCTTATAATACACCTTGCCTTGACTGCTTGTTATGTCGAGGTCGTACTTGTCGATGGTAAGCTCGACATAATCTGCGTTGATAGTTGCGTTCCCAAGGGTTTTAAAGGATCCATCACTCAAGGTAAAATTGGCAGAAGCCCAGGAGAGGAAGAAGAGCAAGAGGATGATAAGATAAGCCATAACGGAGCGCATTGCTAATATGTATGGCCAAGGGCTCAGTTCTTCACGCTGCTAATTATCTTGTAATTATTGTCCACTGCACACGTTTCGTGTCAACGTATTCAATGTTGTAATAATCTTGTGTCCACTGCAGAAGTTTCGTGTTCGTGGTGCCAAAACGTATTTAATTTTTGACACATTCCTGCTGACCAAGTTCAGGCGTGGAGGCTCCGGAATGGCAATTCGACTTTGTCAAGTTGTCTGGAATGACACACAAATCGTTCTTCCACCATTCCTTCCAGAAGAACCCGTGTTTACTTTGTCGTTGCTTTTCTAGATTAGTCCCACGAATCATGGACTTCATTGTATTTATATGTTTCACAAGATCAACCAAGCGATCAGTTGTTCCGTATTTCGTCATTCTTGGTTTTCCTTGGTATCAGAGCCCATTTTCAACTAAGTAAAATTTTGAAGTTCAAAAAAGATCTATGGGCTGCCAAGGATTCTCAATATCAACAAATGGTTGCAAGCAATTCTCTTTTGATGAATTTGCGTCCTCAAACTTTTGATGGGAAAGGCTTTGAGGGTTGGAAACGCATGATGACCTTGTATCTTAAAGCTAAGCTCCTTTGGGAAGTCGTTGACGGCACTGAATTGCCACCGAATATCACTGAGAAGGCTGATGCCTCTCAGAGAAGGATCTTTTGCTTTGGAAGCAAAAAGATAGCAAGGCCATAGCTTGCATAGCTATGTGTCTCTCAAAGAATGACTTGCAAATGGCTCATAGGGATCTGGATGCAGGCAATAAACATCTGTGGATATCCTGATCAATAGATGTGATAAAAAGTCTGATATGGAGATTCTTCAGCTCCACACTGAGCTTGAAGATATTTCCAAGATGGGCAGGATTTGAGTATGCACATCCTCAAAATGCAAGATAAATTTGATCTTCTTGCTGATGCAAGAGAAGAGCATGCATTATCTGAAGCTCAAAAGAAGTTAAGGCTCTACAAATCACTTCCAAAATCATGGACCCATACAGTTGAGGTCATGGTTACTAGCAAGAAAGGGGTTACATGGGAGGAAGTCACGGATGATCTGATTAAGCTTTCTTTGATGCATAAAGAAAGGGGAGACAAAACTTGACCAGAGCAAGCTTTTTATACCCAAACCAAAGGGCGTCTAGGATTTGAATCCAAACCTCAATATGCCAAAGATGGCACCCGTCTCCAGCCCAACCAATGCCGAAACTGCAAAGGCTTTGGTATCATGCAAATCGTTGCCCCAGCAAACCTCAGTCTTTTTCCACGTCAACCTCTACTTCTTCTTTCAGACCCGTTGATCCTTCTAAGCCTAAAGCTGATGAATCTGCCCAAATGATTGAGGCTTTGAGCCTTAAGGAAAATTGAAAAAGCCTGCATTATAGAAGAAGTTGAATTTTCCCCTATTCTTTCTGAGGAAGTTTTCCATGTCATGAAGAAGAAAACTTGCCTTTTGATTCATCTCCTCCAGTGCTACTGTTGATTCTGCATGTACCTCCATTATGATCAACAATCCAAGTTTCTTGTTTAATTCCTTTCCTAGTTCCGGTGATGTTCAAATGGGATCCAAAGCTGAAGTGCATATTACATGTCGTGGAACTTTTAATTTTCTCCTGCTCCAAGGTTCCTTTTGCCCTATTCCTGATGCCTTGGTAGTCCCTGCCTTACGAAAAGATCTTCTCTTTGTTGCTCGTGTGGTGACTCTATTATGCTTGTTGTTTTTGGCAAGGATTCTATTTTATTCTATGGTGATGATGCAATAATCCAAGGTGAACCCGTGGTTTTTGAGCTGGCAATCTGTATGAGATGCCTTTACATCGTTCACATTAGGCACTTCTCACCACAGATCCAAATAATTCCCTGTTGCTATGGCATCAACGTCTAGCCCATGTGAATTCCCGGACCCTCCATTACATGCACCATCACCAAATAGTTACTGGCCTTGATCCTCATCCAAATGTTGACCTTGGCACCTCGACATAATAATCTGCGTTCCCAAGGGTTTTGATACTTGCGTTCCCAAGGGTTTTGAAGGATCCATCATCGAAAGCACTCAAGGTAAAATTGGCAGAGGCCCCGGAGAGGAAGAAGAGCGAGAAGATGATAATAAGATAAGCCATAAGAACGGAGCGGATTGCTATGTACTTAATGTATGGCCAGGGGCTCAGTTCTTCACTCTGCTAATTATCTTGTAATTATTGTCCACTGCACACGTTTCGTGTCAACGTATTCAATGTTGTAATAATCTTGTGTCCACTGCAGAAGTTTCGTGTTCGTGCTGCCAAAACGTATTTAATTTTTGACACATTCCCTTCTGACCAAGTCATTCGACTTGGAGGCTCCGGAATGGCAATTCGACTTTATCAAGTCATTCGGAATGACACAACCAATCGTTCTTCCACCATTCCTTCCAGAAGAACCTGCGTTTACTTTGTCGTTGCTTTCCTAGATTAGTTCCACAAATCGTGGTCTTCACATTGTATTTATATGTTTCACAAGATCAACCAAGCGATCAGTTGTTCCGTATTTCTTCGTTCTTGGTTTTCCTTGTCATGGGATCAGAGCCCATTTCCAACTAAGGAAGTAAAATTCTGAAGTTCAAAAAAGATCTCTGGGCTGCCAAGGATTCTCAACATCAACAAATGGCTGCAAGCAATTCTCTTTTGATGAATTTGCCTTCTCAAACTTTTGATGGAAAAGGCTTTGAGGGTTGGAAACGCATTATGACCTTGTATCTTAAAGCTGAGCTCCTTTGGGAAGTCGTTGACGACACTGAATTGCCACCGAATATCACTGAGAAGGCTGATGCCTCTCAACAGAAGGATCTTTTGCTTTGGAAGCAAAAAGATAGCAAGGCCATAGCTTGCATAGCTATGTGTCTCTCAGAGAATGTCTTGCAAATGGCTCGTAGAGATCTGGATGCAGGCAATAAACATCTGTGGGATATCCTGATCAACAGATGTGATAAAAAGTCTGATATATACATTCTTCAGCTCCACACTGAGCTTGAAGATATTTCCAAGATGGGCAGGATTTGAGGATGCACATCCTCAAAATGCAAGATAAATTTGATCTTCTTGCTGATGCAGGAGAAGGGCATGCATTATCTGAAGCTCAAAAGAAGTTAAGGCTCTACAAATCACTTCCAAAATCATGGACCCATATAGTTGAGGTCATGATTACTAGCAAGAAAGGGATTACATGGGAAGAAGTCACGGATGATCTGATTGAGCTTTGCTTTGATGCATAAAGAAAGGGGAGAGAAAACTCGACCAGAGCAAGCTTTCTATACCCAAACCAAAAGGCGTCCAGGATTTGAATCCAAACCTCAATATGCCAAAGATGGCACTCGTCTCCAGCCCAACCAATGCCAAAACTGGAAAGGCTTTGGTATCATGCAAATTGTTGCCCCAGCAAACCTCAGTCTTTTTCTATATCAACCTCTACTTCTTCTTTCAGACCCGTTGATCCTTCTAAGCCTAAAGCTGATGAATCTGCCCAAATGGTTGAGGCTTTGAGCCTTAAGGAATTTTTTTTTTTTTTTTTTTTTTTTGAGGAAAAGGAAGGATTATATTAATCATAAATTAAGTACATACAAAATAAGGCTCAGAGCCCATATCAGAAAAATTTAAACATAAACAAAAGAACCATTGGTGTAGAAGATAAAGTCTGTCTGATCAGTACCACCTTCATAACCAAATACCAGAGATGGAGGGGTCAGAGTTCTGGGAAATTGGAAGAAGAGCAGCAGAAATTGTAGTAGGAGATAAGTTCAGCAGGGAATCCGGGATGGTAGGGAGATCAGGGAAAGAATGAGTAGCAGTAAGGGGCATTGTGAAGCAAGGGGGGGCCATCCAATTAATCTCAGCCCAGGAGGGGGTCAGCAGCAATAGTTCATCAATGGGTACCTGGATAATATCCAATAACACACCAGCTGCAGCCTCACACCTGCCCTTATGGTAGTAATACATAGACCGCAAGCAAGAGAATTGTCTTTCAGTAAGAAGGCGGTTGTTGGCTCCGATGAACTTGTGAAGAATGTGGGCATTGTATGCTTCCTTCAGCAAGAATTTTAGCCGAAACGTAGCTCTGACAGCTTGTCGAGGTGTCCCTGAATGGTGAATAGGAACATCATCCGGTAAAGTTGATCCCCTGAACACCTGGACCACACTGTTCAAAAAGGCTGCAATCCACAAAGGCATTCAAATCGATCAGAGAGTCGGAATGAATAGTAAAGAAGTTAGACTTGAAGGATCCCCAATTCAGCCAATCCACATCAAACTTCTCCAATTTGAGGGCCTTATGAGCCATAGCACACCTAATAAGTTCAAATTGGAAATTGAGCTTCATCCAATTAAGGTCACACTTCCTGTTTGCCAGAGCCACATTATTTCTATGTTTCCAAACAATCCACAGGGCTAATTGTAGAACTGTACAATTGACATTGGAATTCTGGAGCTGAAAGAATTGAGAAATACTGGTTATGGAATCAAGATCAGGGATTTTCAGGCCTGACCGAGTCAACCATCTCCAAAAGTCCTGAATCCTTTGGCAAGTGAAAATGTGTAGCTCAGTTTCATCATGACTGTTACAAAGCTGGCAGAGAGCACTATGGACAGACTTAAATTTTCTCTTGATCATATTAGTGTTACTCAGGATAGCACTATGCAGGATAAGCCAGGAGAACACTTTTATCTTGGGGCAGGCATAGGAATTCCAACTGGATTGAAGAGTCTTCTTGAAATTCTTGGAGGATAGGCCCTGGAGAGAGGCATGTTTTCTGCTTTTCTGAGGAAGACATGCATGGTAAATCTTAGATACTTTGTAGCTCCTTTTAACCTTGAAGAACCAGTTCAGGGGGGGAGTGACTCTCCCCCTTGCCATCTTTGCCTAAGAAAGGGGAATAGGTGAGCACCACTTTCTTATATATCGATCTATGAGTAGCACCCCCTCCTACTTTCTTCTTGATCACTTCCCAAGGAATCCAATTCTCCTCATCGTCAATGAGGTCCCTGACATGCAGGATATTGGCTGAGTGCCATTTTTTGTAACATGTAGGGTGACAGATAGCCATAGCAGAGTAGGAGGAAGGGGCCATCACAGGAGACCAAAATATGGACGTATCCCTCACTGAATTGGACAATTTGTCATGAGTAAAGTTAGCAGCCACTTTCTCCCAGGCTTTAAAGATATTTCTAAGGAGAGGAGAAGTATTAGCTGCACATTTAAACTCATAGAAAGCAGAATCTGGGAGCTGATGTTTAAGGGAGGGACTTCCTAAGGGTTTACTCTTATTAAACCAGAACCTAATAAAATCCATAGCAGTAGATTGGAAACTAGAGATGGCTTTCCATACATTTTTGGCCCCAAGCACTTGGGCCTGGAGGAAAAGAGATTTATATCCCAGACCCCCTGACTTTTTACTGTGAGTCAGCTGATCCCAGGCAGAAAGATGGGTGCCTTGCCAAATATACTCTTTAATACATTGTTCAATTTTGCTATAGGAAGCTTTGTCAGCAATCAAAGCAGAAGAGAAGTAGACATGGCTACTTGCAAGGACAGAGTTGGCAATCAAAATCCTCCCAGCCAGAGATAGGGAACCTTTAAGGAGGATAAGCTTTTTCCTGATCCTATTAATCAGAGGCTGCTAGGCAATCTTATGGGACATATGAACTGCAAGGGGGAGGCCTAAAAGAGTCAGATATTGACCATTGGGGACAAATTTGATGCCATGTGTGTTAAGGTCTGGGTAAGAGCCATCAGCTAGAATAGAACATTTGGCATAATTCAGGTGGATACCAGAGGCAGCACTGAATTTAGAGATACAGTCCATAAAATTCTTCATATTATCATTATCAGCTCTAAGCATGGTAAAGGTATCATCAGCATATTGAAGAATGGATAGCTGTTTATTGGAATCAGGCATTTGAAGGCCTTGGAGCAGGCCTTTATCTTGGTATGAGAGGACCATCTTGGTGAGAATTTCTGCAGCAATTATGAAAAGGTAGGGGGCCAAGGGGCACCCTTGTCTCACCCCTCTTTGAATGTGGAAAAAACTAGTGGGAGTCCCATTGACAATAACACATGAAGTGGCTTTTTGGTTTAATCCCATAATGAGCTTAATAAGGGCAGGATGAATGCCAATATGGGCCATGGCTTTCTCTAAGAATTTCCAAGAAATACAGTCATAAGCCCTTCTGAAGTCCAGCTTGAGGAGGATGCAATTTTGTTTGGACAATCTATTCCAGTGCAGAGCCTCATTTGCAGCTATATAGTTATCCAAAATGGATCTGCTGGGAAGAAAGGCAGATTGACAAGCATTCACTTTTTCATGGAGGTGAACCAAAATTCTACCAGCTATAATTTTAGCTACAAGTTTGTACAGAGTTGTAGTCAAGGAGATAGGGCGCCATTCATTGGTTTTAGAGGGGGATTCAGTCTTAGGGATGAGAGAGATAACCCCAACATTGAAGGTGGGATAAATAGTGCTGGCTCTCCAAACCCCCTGAACAAATTGAATAATGTCCTCCTTCATAATAGGCCAGAATTCCACAAAGAATTCAGGCTGAAAGCCATCTATACCAGGACTCTTTCCATGCTTCATTTTCTTGAGAGTTTCAAAGATTTCAGGAAGTTCAGGGACTTCAATCCAGTCATCATCCATCACTTCATTAGAGGAGCCAACAATATCAAAGACTTCCTGAATTTTGCTCCTCTATCATCTCATCCTTAAAAAGATTAGTGTAAAAATCAAGGAAGGCTGAGGCAATTTCCTTTTCATCTGTAAGTGTGAATCCTTGATCAGATTCCAGCTGAGTAATGGAGTTGTTAACCAGCCTGTTCCTAACAATTCTAAATAACATTTTAGAACTCTCATGATCCATTTGATTGTACATCTTAACTTTACTCCTAAGGGCCATCCCCTTAACCTGGTGTTCTTCAAGAACTTTGATCTGTATTTCTAATTGTTCCTCTCTCAAGTGAAGAGAGTCATCCTTAGGATTGCTTTCGAGATCAGATCTGACATTTTTTATTTGTTCCAACAGGCTGGTCATTATAGCTTTCCTTTTCTGAGCTAGGTCTTTACCCCATTGTTTCACCCAATTTTTTACTTTCTGCATTTTGTCATTGAAGCACTTCATGGATTGATGTTGGCCAATCTTGGGCAGAGAGAGGTAGAAAGAGGTAAAATCTTGGCAGAAAGACTTCATTTGGAGCAAGGAAGTGTTAAACTTGAAAGGAGTGTTCTTGCTTCTAGGGCCAACTTTCAAATCTTTAGTATCAAGGAAGTGTGGTTGGTGATCTGAGATGGTGCTAGCAATATCTCCAGTAACAATACAGTTGTCTAACCAGCTAGCAGAATTATGGATATAGAATCTGTCCAGCATGCAGAATGTCCTCTGGTCACCCTTTCTCTTGTTGCTCCAGGAGAATTTGGTATTTGAAGATGGGACATAGATAAGGTCTTGGCTGGACATCCATTGGTCCCAAGAATATCTTTCATTAATGGACATATTGATTTTGTTGCCAAGCTTCATATCACTATGGGGGGTGTTATTGAAGTCTCCAGTAATCACCCAGTTCTCAATATGCTGATGCTGGCTCATCCAGAAGTTGATTTCATGCCACATGGGCTCTCTTTCATGGGGGTCAGTTGAAGCATAAATATTTATGAAGGCAACTTGGCAGTCCTTAATTTGGAGGGTGACACAAAGCCATCTGTTGGAAGGGCTGATATAGGTACTGATTAACTTCTGGTTGTACCAAAAGGTAGCAATCCCTCCTTTGGTGCCATCAGCTGGGATATAACAGGAAGCCATCCCAGGACGAATCCACTCACCCAGATTTGCTGAGTCAAATTTGGGGAGTCTATGTTCTTGAATCATAATGATATCTGCCCTGAAATCTCTCACAGTGGCAATAAACCGTCTCCTTTTGGTGGGGCCTTTGATACCCCTCAAATTCCAGGTTAAGATCCTCATGAAGGAAGGTGGGAGAGAAAACCTGGGAGGAGCTTAATAGTTAAGTCTTCTGAGACCATGAGGTGAGGCCTTACTTCGAGTGTTATATGTGTGAGGATTCTCAGTGCTCTCAGGGGACTTGGTTATGGTCCTACCTTTCATTTTCCTTTTTAAAGATCTAAGAGATGTATTGGTGATATCATGTAAGGGACTGCTACTCATGTCTTCCTCTGAATCAGGCACAATTAGATCTGGTTGACTCTGGTCAAGGTTGTCTATGGTGTCAAGGTTCAATTGTAGAGCTTGCAGGCCATACTCAATACTCTCTTTTTCAGTATTTTGGTAGGTAGATTGGACAAAATCACAATCAGCAGAAGAAGTAGGGCTTTCTTGTGTTGAGGGGATACAGTCCTTTTGCTGGTCCTGTGTTTGACTTATCTGGGAGTCAAGTTGTGTGCTCTGGCAAACAGGGGAGTGTTAAGGAAAATTGAAGAAGCCTACAGTTTAGAAGAAGTTGAATTTTCGCCTATTCTTGCTGAGGAAATTTTCCATGTCATGAAGAAGAAAACTTGCGTTTTGATTAATCTCCTGCAGTGCTAACTATTGATTCTGCATGTACCTCCATCATGGTCAATAACCCAAGTTTCTTGTTTAATTCCTTTCCTAGTTCTGGTGATGTTCAAATGGGATCCAAAGCTGAAGCTCATATTACATCCCGTGGAACTTTTAATTTTCCCCTGCTCCAAGTTTCCTTTTGCCCTAATCCTGATGTCTTGGTAGTCCCTGCCTTACAAAAAGATCTTCTCTTTGTTGCTCGTGTGCTAACTTTATTATGCTTGTTGTTTTTGGCAAGGATTCTATTTTATTCTATGGTGATGATGCAACAATCCAAGGTGAACCTTTGGCCCGTGGTTTTTGAGCTGGAAATCTGTATGAGATGCCTTTGCCTCATTCACATTAGGCACTTCTCACCACAGACCCAAATAATTCCCTCTTGCTATGGCATCAACGTCTAGCCCATGTGAATTCCTCGAACCTCCATTACATGCACCATCACCAAATAGTTACTGACCTTGATCCTCATCCCAATGTTGACCTTGGCACTAGTCATGCGTGCATGCTCGGCAAGCACTCCCGTAGATCCTTTACTGCAGTTGGCACCTGAGCTCAAGCAATCCTTGACCTCATCCATTCCGATCTTTGCGGCTGCATGGGAATTCACAGCCTGAAGGGAAATGAATACTACATTTCTTTCACTGATGATCACAGCACGTATTGCAGCCTATTTTCTCAAACATAAAAGCAAGCTTTTGAGGCAAGCCTCTGTAAAGACTCAAACATGCCAAAAAATCAAATGCCTCCGGACTGATGTGGGAGGGGAGTATTTGAGCAATCTTTTCTAAGAATATTGTGTAGATGTTGGGATCCATTGGCAACTCATCACCCATGATACTCCACAGCAAAATGGCATTGCCGAACAAAAGAATTGCACCATATGTGAGGCTGCCAAGAGCTTGTCGGTGCAAGCCCAATTGAGTAAGTCTTTCTGGGAGGAAGCAATTGCAGCTACCATTCATATTTAAAACCTTCTTCCTACAGTTGCTGTACCCAGTTCTACTCCCCAACAATGTATGGTTTGGCAAGCCAGATCTGTCACACCTTAGGATTTCTAGCAATATTGTTTATGTTCAGATTCCCAAGAATCTTAGAACCAAATTCAATGACAAGAGCATATATTACTTGGGTATTCTTCCAATCATAAAGCTTACAGATGTTGGCATCCTCCTATTAACAAAGTTTATGACAGTACAGATGTCTACTTTGATGAATCGCAGCCATATGGTGAAGTAAAATTGATCTTGATGTTGATTTCATTGCCTCTGATCAACTTGTTTCAGATCCTTTCATTGATATGGAAGCTGCAAGACTTGCCTGCCATCACCAAATCAAAAATCCCCAACCTTCTCAAGCATCAACCCCTCACGATCCTTTGCTTTCTACTGAACCATTGCCTTCTACTACTGAGCCCTTGTTTCCTCAAATCCATCAAGAAGAGTTTCCACTCAACAATCCAGAACTCCCACCTCCAATGTCCTGGCCAAAGCTGAATGTAGCTTTGGAGAATGGGTCTGCCTAGCCACCTCAGATGCTCCTTCCTCCATTCATGAAGCACTTCATGGCTATTAGTTGGTTTTTATGCAGTTGATGAGCAAGAACTATCCGAAATACTCCAAATTGGAGACATATTTGCATCTTTTACTGCACCAGGGAATCATGAAAATGTTCCATACTTCGTCCTCCTATGTGTGAAGGAGATGCATATTCGTCAGGAAGATGTGATTGACAACTATGGAAATAGAATGCTTGTTGGTGACAGGATTATAACTGGTCATTACTATCAATTGCTACAAGGCACAAACCACAAGTACAAGTTGTTGGATGACAAAATAGTATTGGTACTAGCTGAATCTGTAATTGGAGAAAAGTTCACCATGCAGCAGGTCAAGCATAAGTTGAAGGGGGCACGTACATCATATATGATCACACGAGAGGTGCATGACATGCTTATATCAAGCCTACCTGAGATTGTTGAGTGCACATGACTAAGTTTTGTACAAAGGAACTTTCATATTTACCATCATCTTCTGTTATGTTGAGAAAACTAGTTGATTGCTGCAAGTTTTTTCTTATTTACTTATTTTTTAGTTTGAAGTGCATTTTGATACTTGAATTTCAGTATCACACAATATCTTCTGTTTCCAAGCACAATGTCAACCAGAAAGTACAAAATGTTCATCAATTGTTGCATCAAGAAGTTAAACTATTCTGTGAACTTGTTCTGTTATAAAGGATATCAATAGCTTTTCTTTTGATTCATGAAACAAAGCAGAAAGTGCAACACGTAGATCGATGTATGGAGACAAAAACTCTTGTATTAGATATCACAAGATATACAACTTGGTCACAGGAGATATGAAGCCAATATATACAAGTCTGTTGTTCATGTTTTATATTAATATTAAATTACATTCAAAATCTGGTCACAGCCGATGTGAAGCCATTATATACTTTTCTGTTATTTCAGTATGTTACTTTCTTGCAGCTTGTCCATAGCCTGGACATGCCATTTCTGTCCCTGTAGCCCTCTGAAAGCATTTGCCTCCAGACAACTGTTGTTAGTACGTTGGTTGGATTGCGTAAAGGGTTCTTCTTCACATACTGTTGCAGGTCTGGTGCTATCAACAAACCCTCTAGCCATGGTTTCAAAAGTGTCAAGAGACCTGTATCTTCCACATCTTTTTCCTGCCATGAAGGTGGGCATATGCAATTTTCATTGGGATTGAAAAGCATATTGTACTCGGAGTCGTCTACTATTAGTGTGTTGCTCTCATTCCTGTCTAGATACTTCTCGTATCTAAACTCAATTGGCTTCAGATACATAGGTTTGTCTTCAGAAGCTGCAATCCGGAAAGGCAGCTCCAAACAGTGGCTTCCATCAAAGATGAATCTTAAGTCCCTTATCTGCATCATTGTGAAGATTTTATCCATCCATAGAGCTATTGATGACCATATTCCTACTTCAAAGTGTTCAAATACAAATTTGAGGAATTTGTCTAGGTGGGGCCTTAAAAACAACACTTTCTTGCCTATTATAACATAGTTTCCAACTAGCTGATCATCTGCTACCAAAGTCCTATGTATTTGTTTTGTCAAAACATTATTGATATCAAACACTATCAATCTTTTATGTACACATGCTATGAAAGAACATGCAATTTATCAATAAAGTATGGTGGAGTTGAATAAAAAGAAATTTTATTCATTAAAATTCAATGAAAAAATGTATATTTTATAATCAAATAGTGTTTAGCAGTGACAATGGGGATAGGCCTTCTCAGCCACATTTACTAGTACCAGGTGGTCTAATGGTTTCGGGTGCGATGTGAATGTGGTTGAAACGGACCTTGCCCCTTGGCCTAGGCCGTTGCACCAACACGTTTAACATCTAAGTTAAACATACATGAGACTTATATACATGCTCAATAAAGTATAGTCCCATTGATCAGATAATTACATACAAGGCCAAACTCCTCTGAGTCTTGGCATGTTAACAACTCATAC
Source organism: Isoetes taiwanensis (assembly GCA_021234155.1). NCBI lineage: Eukaryota > Viridiplantae > Streptophyta > Lycopodiopsida > Isoetales > Isoetaceae > Isoetes > Isoetes taiwanensis. Next base: position 4,979,549 of record JAJEKV010000018.1, read on the forward strand.
TAGCTCAACAGGTCACTCCGAATTCTCCTCCTTATAGGTCACTGAGGATGACTCGGGAAAACGCTCTGCTCGCGCAACTTCATGCCCAGTCTCTCCCTTTGAATACCGCATTCTCAGCTCAGGACGTACCCTCTTAAACATACACAGACAATACAAGGGGGTTAGTCCACAAGGACTAAGTGGGGAGGAAACATCGGGAACCTTCACAACATCAAAACCCCACATGTAACTTCACCCACAAAGTCATCTAGCATATCCATAAAAGATAAGAACAAAAACAATTTTACCTGCTCCACTCCGCCCTGCATTAGTTAGAACTCAGACTACAAGCGGGTTTACATTCACATCAACCTTCTGTATGTATGCACATATGCCAAGCGTAATCCTTGGGTTGTGACCCCAAGGAGACCACTCTCTCCATCTGTACGTACAGGCTAAACTCATCCAACAGGCCATCTGGCCGGATGCGGAGTTACACGGCCACCCCATCCCTCCGAAGGTGGGCCGTAAATGCAACATGCCATCCGTCTAGCCATCTAGAATGGATGTGGAGTCTCACGGCCACCCCACCCCTCCGAAGGTGGGCCGTTTGCAAGATGCAACATCATCCATCATGACTTTACAAGATAGAATATCACCAATAACCTTACAGGTTGATCCAATACGAGATATCATAGAATCCTCATGCATCTTACTTCCAAGAATAGCCACAGAGCAATGCAATACAATAGAATGAGGTTCATCAAGATATTTCATAACCAAGTGACAACATCTCATTGCACATCTCAAAGCAAGAACACGAACTCCCTTAATATATAAGCAACCATAACTTTCATGTAATATCTTAATCAAACTAATGTCTAGAGATCATGACGTCTAATACCACAAGATGGTCCTTACCATATCCATAGCAAAAGAGATCACAACACCCATGCGCCATCTATTCTAGCATCATAGAATCCACATGCTACTCTAACAAAATACTGGTGGTATTCCTTCCAGGGTATGGTATTCAAGCTAGCCTCTATTCTCAAAGCTTCTGTGAACTAGGCCATATACAAGGGTACAACCCTGGAGCAAAGAACTCTATGATTCCACCCTATAGTAAGATATCTTAAAAAGGTTCGTAAGAGTCTTCATACTTAATTCATATACTAGCTATCTAGGCGCACAAATAAACACATGCCACAATGGCCAGCATACAGGTCAAGATAGATAGATTATCAACAATGCTATGGAGATATATACACAACGAGCCCTCCCACCAATAAAAGGCATGGCCCAATAGTTTTGGGCTGCCCCCTAAGTATAACCTAAAGCTATGTTCAATAGCTTAGAATATAGCAACTTATCTCGATTATGGTTCATTCTACTAGTTAACTTGTTTACCACTGGACATAAACATGCTTCCAACTAAGCTCATAAGGTCCTATGGCTCCACTGTGGACAGAAGCTCTCATGCCGTTCAAGACCTCTCTTCCCTCAGCATCACACATTTGACATTTACCAATGATTCCCTTAGCTATACTAATATTCCATTCAATTCCCTACTTCTCTTCCCTAGCTTTTCTATAAATTCTACCAAGTGACCCAAGCCATGGAAAAACCCACCTCAAACTTATGTACTTGTACAAACATTCCGTGTCAGCGACTAGCAAGACATATAGTTTCATACAACTGTACTAGTTTACCAAATTCCAAGACATGGCATATGATTAAGTTTCTCAAGAGGAGAGTTCAAGGTTCCCGGCTAGCTAGGATTTCGGCATCATAAGATTTATTGCCTAACAGGGTTTATTGATGGTAGGAACTCCAAGACTCAACTTAAGGCCCTAAGGCTTTAACTTTAATGGCAAAACCCAAAGGAGCTTGGAACGTGGATAAATGATTTAATATGGTTCAAACCTTAAACACTAATTTAATATCTATGTATGGGAATACCAGACCTTGGTATCCCCCTTAAAAAGTTACAGTAACAGGAAGAGCAACGGCAACAAGGCGGCCAGCTCCCTGCTCCTCCAACTTGCGCTCTTCTTTCACAAAAAGCAGGCCTTGGCATCGAATTGGATTTACATAGCTTAAGACAGGCTTTTGCATTCCAACTGGAGCATGAAACTAAGATCAGCAATCCGAGGTCGGCAGACAGAAGGACAGAGTTTCCATGAGATAAGAATGGTTTCCTGCAGCCACCGGGCCAATTTTCTACAGCAAGGAGCAGGATTCAGATGACCCAATCAGTTTGTATGGCAGATTACAGAGACAGGCTATCAATCAGCTCCCAGAGATGGCTTTACCCCTTCCATGATTCACAAAAATCAGAAATCACAACCCAATCCTCACACCAATAGAATCCCCACCTTAGTTCTTCAAATATGCCTCTGCTCCAAATCGATCTGTGCCTCCTTTGCATCCAGCTTCCGGTTCTCTTGTCTTCTCCACCTCCTTCTTCAATTCGGCCAGCCCCTCTATCCTCTTATATATGTTTATGTCCATCACCTGGCAAGCCATCTTGCTGCCAGAAGATCCTGCCAGGTGTAAATCCAGCATGCTAAAAGCCGAATCCTGCATGGGCATGCCTTACTTGGCCCGATTTGCCTCCCTGATATGTCTCAACACAGCCACGATTTTGTTCCCCTATTTTTATGGTGCTCATGACCCATTTGGATTGGATAAATTAAGGTTTTTAAATAACCTTAGCTATTGTATTTTTATACTTTAATAGATGCTACCACTAGCATGACCCATGGACATATACCAACAAGGCCTTTAGATGATCTACACAACAAGGTAGGCCACTAGGTTCGTTACATTCTTCCCTTGTAAAATTCAACTCATGTCCTCATGAGTTACTTGAGGTACAACTGCTTCTCCAACCTTAATATATGGCGTAACTCTACTCCATAAGGCACTGCTTCAATGTGGTCTAACATTTCTTCTATTACTTTTAAACGCAAAAGACTAAGCTTTAGCCAACTAGGGCATCTCTTATCGCGATTCAGAGCCACTGCTATGTTCTAATGCAGTCTTCTCAATTGCACATTTCTGCCACAGTAGCAATAGAACATGGGTATTCCCAATACCCTTCCAGATTATAGAAGAACTTCCTCATTAACCCATATAGGCCTTAAGCTCTACTATTTCTGTTCAAATTGGTGCAGTCCCAACTTAATTTACCGTATACTCAAAATACAACTAAGTGCATCAGCCTTGCCACTAGCATGTATAATGTTTGGAATTAAACTTATAATGAAATTCGTATAAAATATATTTACTACACATATCCACGCTAACGTTGCAAACATCTGCATCATAGGGTTAATCCATTTTTTCCTACTAAGGATAAATAGCGCACTATGAAATACTAAGCCCACTATGGAAAGAGATACTCAGCCCGGACTAGATAGGTATTCATATGACACATCTTGGGTGGCCAAATCCAAGAGTGACAAATAAAAATTTAATCATATCTCCCAGCTGTGTATCTTATGGCTATACAACCCGCACAAGTAAATTCAAGGGACCCTAAAAGATTATGAACATAGTTTACTGTGACTTTTCACAAAAAGAACCTACTCAACATAGCTAACAATTTCCCAAACCCTTGAGTTTACCTATTTAAGCACTGTTCATGGGCCCTCACAATCCTAGCACTGACATTGCTGAAGCACTACAACTCCCTACACATGGTCTACTTTAAAGTAACGCAGCAACATGGTCCACCATTAGACAATCTACCAGTTATAGAAACTTGTAGGAACATACCTTCACAATTATCATGGCCCGTTGTTCATGCTTTGCATGAAAACATCCTTCTTACATTTCATCCTATTTTTGGTAACTTTCGACCAAGCTTAGCTCCTTGATGAACTGCATTCCATTAGCTTTTCTAGCTTACATAGCACAGAATAATAATCAAAATTTAAGATACTATCAATCCCTTAGATCTATGCTCGTTTCCTGTTCCTCTTAACTCATCTTGGCTGGTGCATTTACCAATCACCAAATCATTCTACTTCATAGTAGAACCTCTTTAGCTCTTAGCCCCTAATCCCCACGGCCCGAAGGTGTCGGAACTTTCCGCTCTGATACCACTGAAACGGACCTTGCCCCTTGGCCTAGGCCGTTGCACCAACACGTTTAACATCTAAGTTAAACATACATGAGACTTATATACATGCTCAATAAAGTATAGTCCCATTGATCAGATAATTACATACAAGGCCAAACTCCTCTGAGTCTTGGCATGTTAACAACTCATACTAGCTCAACAGGTCACTCCGAATTCTCCTCCTTATAGGTCACTGAGGATGACACGGGAAAACGCTGCTCGCGCAACTTCATGCCCAGTCTCTCCCTCTGAATACCGCATTCTCAGCTCAGGACGTACCCTCTTAAACATACACAGACAATACAAGGGGGTTAGTCCACAAGGACTAAGTGGGGAGGAAACATTTCGGGAACCTTCACAACATCAAAATCCCACATGTAACTTCACCCACAAAGTCATCTAGCATATCCATAAAAGATAAGAACAAAAATAATTTTACCTGCTCCACTCCGCCCTGCATTAGTTAGAACTCAGACTACAAGCGGGTTTACATTCACATCAACCTTCTGTATGTATGCACATATGCCAAGCGTAATCCTTGGGTTGCGACCCCAAGGAGACCACTCTCTCCATCTGTACGTACAGGCTAAACTCATCCAACAGGCCATCTGGCCGGATGCGGAGTTACACGGCCACCCCACCCCTCCGAAGATGGGCCGTAAATGCAACATGCCATCTGTCTAGCCATCTAGAATGGATGCGGAGTCTCACGACCACCCCACCCCTCCGAAGGTGGGCCGTTTGCAAGATGCAACATCATCCATCATGACTTTACAAGATAGAATATCACCAATAACCTTACAAGTTGATCCAATACGAGATATCATAGAATCCTCATGCATCTTACTTCCAAGAATAGCCACAGAGCAATGCAATACAATAGAATGAGGTTCATCAAGATATTTCATAACCAAGTGACATCATCTCATTGCACATCTCAAAGCAAGAACACGAACTCCCTTAACATATAAGCAACCATAACTTTCATGTAATATCTTAATCAAACTAATGTCTAGAGATCATGACGTCTAATACCACAAGATGGTCCTTACCATATCCATAGCAAAAGAGATCACAACACCCATGCGCCATCTATTCTAGCATCATAGAATCCACATGCTACTCTAACAAAATACTGGTGGTATCCCTTCCAGGGTATGGTTATCAAGCTAGCCTCTATTCTCAAAGCTTCTGTGAACTAGGCCATATACAAGGGTACAGTCCTGTAGCAAATAACTCTTTGATTTCACCCTATAGTAAGATATCTTAAAAAGGTTCGTAAGAGTCTTCATACTTAATTCATATACTAGCTATCTAGGCGCACAAATAAACACATGCCACAATGGCCAGCATACATGTCAAGATAGATAGATTATCAACAATGCCATGGAGATATATACACAACGAGCCCTCCCACCAATAAAAGGCATGGCCCAATAGTTTTGGGCTGCCCCCTAAGTATAACCTAAAGCTATGTTCAATAGCTTAGAATATAGCAACTTATCTCAATTAAGGTTCATTCTACTAGTTAACTTGTTTACCACTGGACATAAACATGCTTCCAACTAAGCTCATAAGGTCCTATGGCTCCACTATGGACAGAAGCTCTCATGCCGTTCAAGACCTCTCTTCCCTCAGCATCACACATTTGACATTTACCAATGATTCCCTTAGCTATACTAATATTCCATTCAATTCCCTACTTCTCTTCCCTAGCTTTTCTATAAATTCTACCAAGTGACCCAAGCCATGGAAAAACCCACCTCAAACTTATGTACTTGTACAAACATTCCGTGTCAGCGACTAGCAAGACATATAGTTTCATACAACTGTACTAGTTTACCAAATTCCAAGACATGGCATATGATTAAGTTTCTCAAGAGGAGAGTTCAAGGTTCCCGGCTAGCTAGGATTTCGGCATCATAAGATTTATTGCCTAACATGGTTTATTGATGGTAGGAACTCCAAGACTCAACTTAAGGCCCTAAGGCTTTAACTTTAATGGAATAGAATAGAATAGGTTTTTAGCGTCCACGGAGACCAATTGGCCTATGGGACCCAAACAAAAAGAGAGCGACAAGCATACATCTTGTGGGATTAAAAACCCCCCTCAAGGGGTTTTCGAGGGAAAAACCTTAGCAGTAATAAGCCTCTTTACACTGCATACAATTGCATAGGACAGTTCAATACCGTCCCGTAGGACACAAACGAGTCGTGCATCCATAACCTCACGGAGGTATGACCCCAACAAACCCAATCGACGCCAGTAATATTAATAACGATGCAACGGTGGCGGGCACTAGTAATCGAACATATCGCCTGGGATATGGGCAAATCAAGTGTGTCTGGAGGGCATGACATTCATCCTCAATCGCCTGGTGGTAACACCGCAAAAGCCTTTGCTCTGCGGCTTCCGAGCCCAACGCCTGTTTCAATGCGGAGGCGATGTGCCCCGTCGGCGAATGGAAGCTATAAGCTGCGTTTCTTCATGGGTATTTGGGTGTACAAATGCTGGTGTGGGCCTCTTGTGAGCCTAGGATTGACTTGCTGGCGATAGTGTGCCGCCTTAACATGTCGAGCCTCTGCATCCCTGACTGCGAAGGAAAGTAGCATCAAGGTATAGTTTAAGTGCCTCGCGATCTTTCTTTGTCTGACACGGACACATCTTTTTTTTGCACACCCAAAGCGTGAGAACCCGAGGCTGCTTGTCTTTCAGCGAGGAGGCGTTGGGGACCCATTGCCGTGGCCAAAGCAAAGGCGGGGGCAAGCGTGTATCAGCCATAGCGACCACCTTTTGGAAGTAAAAGCGATATGGCGTTCCAATGCAGACCCGTTGAAGGGGTAGAAATCTGTCTCTGGAAAACCCAAAGGAATAGTTTTAATAGCTTAGAACGTGTTGATAAATGATTTAATATGGTTCAAACCTTAAACACTAATTTAATATCTATGTATGGGGATACCGGACCTTGGTATCCCCCTTAAAAAGTTATAGTAACAGGAAGAGCAACGGCAACAAGGCGGCCAGCTCCCTGCTCCTCCAACTTGCGCTCTTCTTTCACAAAAGCGAGGCCTTGGCATGAATTGGATTTACATAGCTTAAGACAGGGCTTTTTGCATTCCAAACTGGAGCATGAAACTAGGATCAGCAATCCGAGGTCGTGCAGACGAAGGACAAAGTTTCCATGAGATAAGAATGGTTTCCTGCAGCCAGGGCCAATTTTCTACAAGAAGGAGCAGGATTGGGATGACCCAATCGGTTTGTATGGCGGATTACGAGACAAAGGGCTATCAATCGACTCCAGAGATGGCTTTGCCCTTCCATGATTCACAAAAATCAGAAATCACAACCCAATCCTCACACCAATAGAATCCCCACCTTAGTTCTTCAAATATGCCTCTGCTCCAAATCGATCTGTGCCTCCTTTGCATCCGGCTTAGGTTCTCTTGTCTTCTCCACCTCCTTCTTCAATTCGGCCAGCCCTCTATCCTCTTATATATGTTTATGTCCATCACCGGCAAGCCATCTTGCTGCCGGAAGATCCCCTGCCAGTGTAAATCCAAAGATGTTAAAAGCGAGAATCTGCATGGGCATGCCTTACTTGGCCCGATTTGCCTCCCTGATACGTCTCAACACAGCCACGATTTTGTTCTCCTATTTTTATGGTGCTCACCCATTTGGATTGGATAAATTAAGGTTTTTAAATAACCTTAGCTATTGTATTTTTACATATACCAATAAGGCCTTTAGATGATCTACACAACAAGGTAGGGCACTAGGTTCGTTACAGTGGTCTAACTCCTGAAGTAGTGCTCGGATGAGAACATTACGACGATCCTTCACATACTTTGGCAAGAACCAGTTTCGGGTAATCTGCAAATGTGACAACCATACTTAGATACTAAGTATTGGAAACCATTTGTTTGCAAGACAAAAAGCATGAGACACTCACATTGGTAGTTTTACCACACACGATTGTGTCTACAAACTTCTGCATATAAGCTGTAACATAAACGCCACATGAATCCCCATCTTTCATGCTGTGGACACTTATGAATCTCAACTGGTGAAGGGTTTTGTCCATGCTTCAAGAAAGTGGGACACTCGACACAATTGCGTGCCATAGTGAGGATGTGGAGCCTCTAAAAAACCAGATCAACTCTGTAGCAAATGAATGAAAAAAAGCTGCTAACATGGTATCCAATCTACTCAATATAAAAGGAGATGTGAAATACAAAATACCTCTTAAGTGTAACCATGTCAACGTCAATATCCTCGGCATAATTGAAGATATGAATATTTATGGTGTTCTTACTCTTAGTAAGAGTCATGTTGAAGATGGCCAAAGTGTGATGTTCAGTAACAGCACATAGCATTGGAATCATAATCCATCTGCACTTTAGCCAATTTATCCCTGTAAGAGCTCCCTTTACAATATCCCTTCCACGCTCGGAGGCTGGCAATATATTTATCTTTTTCGCTTGCCTTGCTGCAAATTCCATGAAGCTGTCCGGTGGGAAGAACCAGACGTCGGCCTTCTTATCTGCAGGAACACAAAGCTGCAGGTACCTATAACAAGTTGGAAAAGATGAAATTACTAACTTGACAAATGAATAAGTTCAAAGTCCAGTACCTGGCATACATATCCACATGCCAGTTGGAAAATTTTCCAACATCTATGTCCAGCACATCTTGTTCAAATAAATAACACTCCATTTCAGGCAAAGATCCAGGAAAGATCCTTGCCTTATTCAGCTTCATCATTCGGTTGAGTAAAGCATCATATGGCCTGTATTCAGAACTGCAGTGTGGGTTCAATGACCAGTACATTTACACAAATTCATCTACATTCGTCTACTACTATCCATAGTATTTTAAAGTTTTTAACTTCGATACTAAATGTAAATAAAAAAGTAAGATATGTAGATCAAGTTACCTGTAGAGATCATTCTTATGCTGTTCTGATACTGTTTTCTCGGAGTCAGTATCCATTTCCTTCCCTTCATTTTTGGTTTTCTCACTTTTCAGATTCTTCTTAGGTCCTGAATCCTCGTCTTCAACCTCTCCGGATTTCTCATTTTCATGAACTTCAACCTCCTTTACTATGTTAGAAGCAAGATTTGTCACAAAGTCAAGAGTATCCTGTTCTATATCTTCACGCTCGGAAGATTCCTCTTGATTAGGACTTGTAAACATGGATGTCATGGACTTCTTAAATGCTGTACTCTGAAATAAAATGCTTTCTTACATGTTTCTACTGGTTTTATTTTCTTCTTCTGTGCCTTTTTAGGCGTGGACTTCTTCTTTAGAGTCACATTTTCTGCTGCTGCCTTTACTTTTCCAAATGTGGCCTTAGCCTGCTCTCTCAATCTCTCGAGTTCTTCATCATAATCTGGAACGTCACCATGCGCACTCGAAGTACCAGCTTCCTCAACCTGTATCACTGTAGGAATAGTGAGTTTGCTTTTTCCTTCAATCACTGCTTTCTTTCCCTCGGCTACAGCTTGCACCTCAATTTTTTTGGAACCTCCAAAACTGTGAAAACCGAACCAAGAATAAGAAATTACTTCTTCCGACACAATGCAAAACAATTTCAGAACAAGCGCACCTGATCTGTGGTGTAATTTCTGCTCAGTCTTTTTTTTTTTGGCACTTTGAAGCTCTGAAATAAATCGGCACATAACAGTCAGATGTCAGTCTCTAACTATTATATTGAAAAATAGCAGTGCATATTATTAGAATTGATCTGCATTGAAGTACTTTGAGTATATATACATGTAAACAGCTATTTATCTAGACGAAATGTACATGTAATGTACATAAAATGTGCTCCAATGTATGCACATGTACACATCAGACAATTCTATTACATAACATACCTCTAAATGTTCTGCCACAAAACTCAGTACACAATTCCTAATTCTATGTATTAACGTTCTACATCTACGAATATACAACATATATATAAGAAACACATATATGTATGACATGCAAGCCATGGAACTGTAAGTATAAATAACCAATACACTTCTACATGTTGTAGCAAAACCTTAAGTGCAGCAATCTACATGTAAATGGATTCCACATTGCAGTAATCCTGGGTGCAGCAAATTAAACGTAAATTATGAAATACTGCTTACCTCCAGTGTACACACTGAAGATCTTTGAAATGTTTTCATCCCATTTGCATGCTTTTGGGCAGGATAGTCCAGCAGAAATAGAATATGAGAAACAAAAGATATGAATGAATGCTCGCATGGAGCAACAAGGATAGGTTCATTATTAGCAAAGCCATTACTACAAAGCACACATCCATGCACAGATATGAATTTTTCTTCAGCTGGAGAGATCATTAAGCTTGTTTTGAGCTGAAGGAGAATCGCTGCAGAATGCATCATGTACTTATGCATATCATCAAGCCGTCTGCAGCACTTGAACTGAACTTTATGAGCCTCCTCAAGTTCTGCAATCCTCTTTTCACATAACTCCTTTTCCCGAATGGCTTTCTCCAACGGTTCCTGAATTCTCTTCAACATTTCTTCCTTCCTGGTTCTATCCCTCATCAAAAGGTCAACCTCATGCTTCACATTCTTGATGTCTCTCTTATTCTGCCTAGCGTCGTCAAGAACACTATCAATGTCTTGTTGAATCTGTGCTAGGTCCTCTTCATGTGCATCCTTTCTTCCTGAAAACTTATTTATGTTGTCACATAATTTTGCCTGCTGATTTTTCAGTTCTTCAACCTTGGAAGAGCTGCTAATTAACTGTCCATGGCACTGCTGCAATAGAGTTTCTGCAAATTGAAGGTCTTCCTTAGGGTAAAATCCTTGCTGCAATTTAAGAACCTTGGATGTGGATTTAGAGGTCCCAATTTCTTCTGTGATAGCCGATTCTTTTGCTCCTCCCTTTGCCAAATCTTTGGCCAAAACTTTAAATGTATCCCAATCTACTTTTTTACCTGTTAATTGAAGGGCAAAGGCACGAGCAAAGTACTCAGGTACATGGCGATTGGTGACCTTCCGCTTCCCAAAAACAATTTCATAATGCTTGTAGAACTTTTCAGCCCACTCTGGCTTCACAATAGATTCTTTGAACCCCCATATGTCTTTAGGCCCCCACTGCTCATCCATTATCTGTTGTAAATCTGGAAAAAATTTCATCTGCATTGACACATCTTACATGCTTTGCTTCCACAACCGCAGGTTCTTCACAAATAAGTCTTCTTTTTGGCCCTGGTTCTTCAAATGCTTGAACCTTCCTCTTGTTTTGTTTGGCTTTCTTGCTAAAATCGATTGTTTTCATGTTCTTATTTAATCTGGGTGAAATCTGGGAGGCAAAGGCTTCCATTGCTTGGATTTGGACAAGGATTTCGAGTAAGAAGAAGAAATTGCAGTCCAATTGCTTCATTGATCACACAGAAGTTCCAAAAATTGGAATGGTGGCAAATTTTTTTCCTAAAAAGGAAACACTTCGCAATCTCCCTCCGAAAAATTGCAATGAAGGTCCGTTCTAGTTGCCACTGCCACTCATAATTTTGAATTGCTGACGTGGCTATTCCTAATGAAAGCGGGTGCCTACATGCCCTACATTATACATAATGTAAGGTTTTTTTTTTAGACACCCTAGCTTTCTTTTACCCACCTGCAGGTCACAATTTGGTTGATTACAAATGGGTGTTCTCCAAAAACCTCCAGGTATATGGCCCTCTTGAGCGCCATAAGGCATGCCTTTTTGCCCGGGGATTTACTCAAGTTCATGGGATAGACTATGATCAGACATATTCTCCTGTTGTTTATATAAACAGTTTGAGAACAATCCTTGTTGTTGTTGCTCGAAATGACTGAAATATTTTACAGCTTGATGTTCAAACTGCTTTTCTCCATGGAGATCTCCAGAAAATCATTTTTATGCTCTAATCGCCTGGATTTGAGAATTCCAATTTTCCCTATCATGTCTGTTTGAACAAAGCCATCTATGGTCTTAAGCAAGCATCCAAGTCTAGTTTCAAAAGTTTGACTCTGTTCCAATGTTGTCCCGTATGCGTACCGTACCGTACGTTTCGGACATAGTTTTTGAAAAAATACGTATTTTATACAATATGTACTTAAAGTGCTTAAAATACGTTTTTTAAAAAAAATTGAGAAAAAGCTTAAATATAAAAAATTATGCAATATAAACACAAATAGACTGTTGAAAAGTTGGTTTGCATGTTTGTTTGCTATTTCGGAGGCCCAGGTTCGAATCCTAGTGGGTGCAAATTGAGTTTGTTCTGAGAAAATTGTGTTTGTTTTTTTGAAAAAAGCATTAAGCATATCTTTTAAAAAATACGTGTATGCGTATGGTACGGTACGATACGTATGGATTTTAAAAAATACGCATATTAGTACAACACTGCTCTGTTCTTCATACTTTAAAATTTCAGGCTTCTCCTACGGGTCCTAACAGTGTACATCCGCCAGCAAAATGACATTATTGTTCTGATTCTTTTATATGTGGATGACTTCCTTTTGATTGGGAACAGTCGTTTACATCTTGATCAGATACATCGTCACATTTGTGAGCATTTTTCCATGAAGTTTATGGGAGATGCGGCATTCTTTCTTGACATACACATTCACCATAATCGTCATCAACGAATTCTTCATCTTGATCAGTGCAAATACCTTCAAGAATTCTGGCATGTTTTGGAATGATCTCATCAAATCCCACTTCTATTCCCATGGAGCCTAATCTTCATTTGTTTGATGGCATCTCCTCCTCTAGTTCTCTTTCAGATATTCCATACAGATCTCTGATAGAAAGTCTCATGTATCTAATGATCTCTACCAGACCTGACCTCTGTTATACAGTGATTACTTTAAGCCGGTTCCATGACAAGTTTACCTTGACTCATTGGCTTCTTGCCAAAAGAATCCTCTGTTATCTGAAGCACACATCATATCATGGCGTCACATATTCCAGCAACAACTTTTATTTCTCACTTTGATGGTGGATGCTAGTTGGGGTAAAAACGTCAAAGGTCATTCTACCAGGCTGCTGTTTTCTATACTATAGCAGTCATTTCGGCAGGGTATTTTTTAAGCGCCCTATATTTTTATAGGGCCAGAAACAACTGGCTACTGCCCATGTAGGATAAATAACTTGGCGTAGTTTGGCCTGACGATATTTTGCACCTTCTTGCTAAGATGGCGTAACTGAACTGCACAACCATGAAATTTTTATCTTGCTACATTAACAAATTGGCTATGAGCGAATTTGTGTTAGTTAAGATAGGAACATTCTTTGGTAGTGAAAACACGACATTGGCCACAACCACCTAGGCATCTTCCCCAAATAAAACATTCAAATTGCTCTGGGTCATAGTCCTTATCATCTGCATATTCATAGCCTTCATTAAGACCCTCAATTTGGTCTATGAAAGTGGACGTAGACGATGATATAGTGATGCACCGCTTTGTCCTTGATGGCGCAGGTCCCAAAAACTCATTTATTCTCTTTTGCGAAGCTCCCTCCATGTTGCATAAATTTGACGATCGGCATCAACAGCTACTTTTGCACATCTGAATAATTTTGCACAACTGAATAGGGTAAAAACTAACCTGAATTGATGAAGCTAAAGCTTCGATTGTAGATGGGAATGGATCTCCATCTCAACCAAATCGTGAATACAAATCGGGAGTGCTCTGCGTCCCATTCATATTCAGAGACTAACATCCCATTCATATTCATATTCATATGCATATTCATATTCATATTCATATTCATATTCATACTCATGTTTATCATATTCACATGAATAACGAAACTATTGCATATGAGAAGAATAGGAAAAACACAGGCTCGACAGGGTAGAATAAACTAAACCTGTATGAAAGGGTAGTTTCTGATGCTATCTCGGTCAAATTAAAAAATATATATATGAAACCCTAATCCTAGAGAACTATAAGTGGTGATTCTTAGATGGACATGTGGCCGAGATGTAATATGGCCACCCCCTTACACATTAAAATTTACCTTAGGTTCTAATTGGCTACCTCGATAAGTTTTTTTCCCGCACAAAAAAATCGAATTGGCCACACCCTACGCCTAGCCAGATTTAGTAAATATCGAGTTGGCTATTAAACGAGTCATTAGAGAAAATATGGGGTCTCAAATGGTCCTCCTTAGAGAAAATAGTATAATTTTTCTTCTATATTTACATTAAATAATATAACCATTATTTTAGTAAGATATCATATCTTAAAGGTATATTGTGATATCCACTAAGCGTGCCACATGTGCGTAGGTCATTTTCTTTAATCTTCTCCTCGTGTAATCAAATCTTAGAGGGGCCGATCAGATCGTGTTTCTCGTGTAAACAAGGGGTCGACCAGATCGTGTGAGAGCTGCTGATATCATCAGCCAAATTCACTCTAGAAGAGCTGCTACCCCAAGCTGCTCTTTCACAATCGTTTCCAGATTGAATTGATTTACAAGTATGTTTTGGTGCTTTCATTTCCAGTTTTCAGCATTCTCTTCGGATTTTGAATCCCACGAAGAAATAGCTCTTAGATTGATCAATTGTGTCATTACCATTACCATATTGTGCATGATAGTTTTTAGATTTGCATGTTGTGGCTCAAATTAGGATTAGTTTACCTCGATGTCTTGCTGAAGCTTCTCCAGAGCTAGTGTTAAGCATGAATAGTTATGTGGAAGCTCCTGCTGCTTGGATATCTATTGTTGGTGGCTTATAGCGGTGGGCTCCTTTTTAGCCTAAAGAAGCTTGAGCCTCCTCATGGCAGTTTTCTTTCTCATCGATGCTGGATTTTGGCCATGTGGTAGGCTCCTTCTCAAAGAGTCTAAACAAAGAGCTATCTAGATTGTACAATATTTGAAATATGAAATAAAAATCCACCTCGGGGTGACAGAAACATTGTGAATGGATTATTATTTTTTACGGAATGAAGTACCTATCATTACAACAGATAACTTTAGAATTTGGTCAAATATTTTCGTCATTTACTACTTGCAGAAAGATCTAAGAATGATAAACATATTGTACAAAGAGTACGTAGGCATAAAAGAAACAGTTTCGGAGCACAAAAATGAGATTTAGTTTAAGAGAGTCATGTCTCATTCCTAAAAACGTCCCTGGAATGCTAGTAGCACCACTTGTTATCTTGCAAGTTGGGTTGTTGATTTTGAGATCTTTGCTTGTAAATCTGAAAGCAACAGCAAGTTGAGACCTTGTAACGTTTTTTGGGCCATGGGATAGACTCATGGAAGCATAGATTCCAGAAGATTGGGTGATTCCGGCATGAGTTGAATAGGCTCGTTGCTTGGGCAGAGCCAAATACAGGATTTCAAGCAATCCATCTCTCACAGGCGTGGCCACAATCAGATTTGTCCATGCAAAAATTTGGGCCCAAATCCTAGGCATTATGTTGTTTTGGCGTCTGCAGATTCTTGGCAAAGGGAAGAAGGGGATGGGTTAAGTGAAGAGCGAGGCGGTTACCGCGAGGGGCGAGAGAGATGGCGTGAGAAGAGGCTAGATGGAATCTTTGAAAGGGTGTCTTAGCGCAAAAAGGTGTCTTGGCTTTGTGATTGAAGCACTTAAGAAAGAGGTTAAAAGTTTGAAAACCCAATCAGTGGGCGACCACGGCTCAAAATTATTCATCTCTTAGAATTAGTTGTGAACCTAAAGGCGGTTTTGCGAATTTAAGTGAGGGAGCTGTTTCGGACTCGGATAGTGATGATGTTACCTTCACATTGCGAGAATGTAGATAAAGCTCGCTCAAAGTTCTAGTAATGTAAAAGAAGGTAATGTGCTTTGTTGAATTCGCAAACTCATATGATGCAAATCGATCGTGACCATTATTTTTGCTTTGTGTAGTTTGCAAGGACTTCTAGTTTGCGGCCCTTGGGGCAATGCGGTAAGTGAGACTAGAATTAGAAGTGTTTCTTGAGATTATGCTACCAATTCTATATGTTCACCTCAATGGAAGTGAGAATCTCGGTTGTGCATTGACTTTTTTTTTTTTATTCCTTATGCAAAACTAGTGGATTGTATTTCTAGAATAAAAGTGGAATATACGAGGCATTGAATTTGCTCCTCTATACAATATTTAGATCCTTTGAATAAGCTAGGTTGTGAAGAGATGCAAGTATAATATGCTATTAATGTATAAAGGGACAAAGACCATGCATTACTCTAGGGGCTAGTTAGGTCCTTCTTCTGCTTCTAATATCTAGCATACAAACTTAAATTATAATCTCATTTATTTTCCTTATCACTTGCCATTGTTTATTTCCTAGTGGGTTCTTTTGTATGTTTCAATAAAATGAGTACAAAATGTCTATACTCCTATCACACATGTTTTCTACTTCGTTCATAACACAACATATTATTAATTACATAACATCAATTCATTTAAGTATAATATAATGTAAAGTTTTTTGTTGGAGGCCAGAAGAACAAAATTTTTTTTTTTATAACACAAACTATTACATTACACACTTTAAAATTAAATTCCCCCTTAAACCCCCTTTGGTTTGGGTGCATATTCACACGGGGGGTGATGTAGGGCAGCGAGAGCCCTTATAATTATGTTTTGCGCATTACAAAATCAACACCATATAGTATATTGCACGAAATCTTATAGTATTTTGCAAATCTTGTTATCTGATATAATAAATTACGTACATCTATACCCCACAAATGAGGAACTTTGTATACGGTGTAGATTAAGGAATAAAGGGGTGAATATGCCTATCCAGCGACTCTCGTTGCGGAGTAACCCCCAACAAATGAGTCACCCGGGGTTGCGGGGTGACTCGAACCAGATTTGTTGGATAGGCATATTCACCCTTATCCTAATCTACCCGTGTCAAAAGTTCTCATTTGTGGGGCTGGATAGATGTACGTAATTTATTATATCAGTATAACAAGATTTGCAAAAATACTATAAGATTTCAGGCAATATACTATATGGTGTTGATTTTGTACAAAGCAAAAAACATAATTATAAGGGCTCTCGCCGCCCCACGCCGCCCCCGTGGTGAATATGCACCCAAACCAAAGGGGGTTTAAGGGGGAATTTAATTTTAAAGTGTGTAATGTAATGGTTTGTGTTATAAAAAAAAAACATTTGGCCCCTTCGGGGCCTCCAACAAAAAACTTTACATTATATTATACTTAAATGAATTGATGTTATGTAATAATTAATAATATGTTGTGTTATGAACGAAGTAGAAAACATGTGTGATAGTAGTATAGACATTTTGTAATCATTTTATTGAAACGTACAAAAGAACCTAGATTATAATTTAAGTTTGTATGCTAGATATTAGAAGCAGAAGAAGGACCTAACTAGCCCCTAGAGTAATGCATGGTCTTTGTCCCTTTATACATTAATAGCATATTATACTTGCATCTCTTCACAACCTAGCTTATTCAGTGATCTAAATATTGTATAGAGGAGCAAATTCAATGCCTCGTACATTCCACGATTCTAGAAATACAATCCACTAGTTTTGCATAAGGAATAAAAAAGTCAATGCACAACTGGAGATTCTCACTTCCATTGAGGTGAACATATAGAATTGGTAGCATAATCTCAAGAAACACTTCTAATTCTAGTCTCAATTCGCCGCATTGCCCCAAGGGCCGCAAACTAGAAGTCCTTGCAAACTACACAAAGCAAAAATAATGGTCACGTATCGATTTGCATCATATGAGTTTGCGAATTCAACAAAGCACATTACCTTCTTTTACATTACTAGAACTTTGAGCTGGAGCTTTATCTACATTCTGCAATGTGAAGGTAACATCATCGCTATCTGAGTCTGAAACACCTCCCTCACTTAAATTCTGCAAAAACTGCCTTAGGTTCACAACTAATTCTCGAAGAGACGAATAATTTTGAGCTGTGTCGTCTGCTGATTGGGTTTTCAAACTTTTAACCTCTTTCTTAAGTGCTTCAATCCGATGACATTATCTGAGCCCGATCTGGGTTAGAAAATCGAGAGCGGAAACCTAGACTGGGTTCATCTGTGGAAACCTAGAGTGGTTAATGGAAACTATTCTAGGTTCCCAGTAAAAGATACTGCTCTAGGTTTCCTTCGGATCCATTAATTGCCAGGTAAGAGGGCTTTAAATGATCTTACAGGACTTTAAATTGCCATTTAAGGCTAGAATCTTACAAGATTTGCATGAATTTCGTTGCATCATTCTTCTGGCGGCAAAAATTGAGCTCAGAAAGAAGGATGGGATCTGGCATCCGCATCGGGCGCCCAATGGAAGCAGCCCACAGCGAAATTTTGTGGTAAGATTTCTTGGTAAGGGTCGGTCGGGCTTTGTTGAAGCTTAAGAGGCCGAATTTCCGAAGCATAGGCATCTGAGCTTACCGCCATCGGTCTGCGAGATCCATACCCATGTATGAAACGTCTGTATTTGCTTGAAAACAGGGGAAAACAGGGGCTATGGCGGATTGATAATGGCGTTGCATGCTCGATGTATCTGTTGCCACTGTAAATCAAGCTGCTCGTAGAAGGGAGTTTGGTCACATAATGCAAGATACTCTTAAAATACAAAATTATGTTCAGGAAAGCCTTAAACAGCCATAAACAAGGCGAGATCCATAGCCATGCAAAAGGTCTGCGAGAGCCATCCGGATTATGTCTTCGTCTTGTTATTAGTTGTGTCTCTCGAGACCTTAGTGAGGGTGAAGCATATCCAGGAGGGAAATTTGGATCTGCAGCAAGCACATCTTCAATAGAAGGAGGAACAGAATTTACAACACAATGAATCATCAGATTATAAGCAGCCTCTGTAAAGACATAGCCTTCGGCGGAAGTGATAAGAGGCGGAGGAGGAAACAGGTCCTTGATCCTATCAACATTTACATCGTCATCACAACCTTCATCTTCTAGATCTTCAAACTCTGCATCTGGAGCAATCTCCACAAAAGCAAAGTCACTCGTCGTTTCATCTGAGTCGTATACAGAAGAATCACTAGAGCTTGACCTAGCACCATAGCCTTCAAGGTTCTGATCCATGCTGGAACATGAAGCTATTCCAGAGAATTTGAAGACGAAGGAGGCATTCGTTGTAAGAAACCAGTGGAGAATCACACCTCCACAATAAAAAATAAATTTAAACACGTTCTTTTTTCATGGTGGTGCAAAACGCGTATGCATCTCGAATAGTGCGATGGAGTGTGGGAGTGGCCTCGAGGACCGTGAAAGAATCGATGGCATAATTGTCTTTCTGTGGAAACCTAGGGTAGGTTCCACACCAATGGAAACCTAGACTAGTTTCTTGGAAACCTAGAGTAGTTTGTTGGAAACCTAGAATGGTTTTATGGGAAACCTAGAGTAGTTTTATGGAACCAAGTCTAGGTTTCCATCAACAACCTCTCTAGGTTTCAACAAGGTCCAACCCAGATCGGGCGTAGATGGAACCATCGGCTTCAATCGCTGCAGTCAAGACACCTTTTTGCAGTTACCAAGACACCCTTTCAGCATTCCATCTAGCCTCTTCTCGCTGCCATCTCTGCTCCTCGTGCAACCGCCTCTGTTCTTCACGAACCCATCCCCCTTCTTCCCTTTGCCAAGAATCTACAGACGCCAAAACAACATAATGCCTAGGATTTGGGCCCAAATTTTTGCATGGACAAATCTGATTGTGGCCACGCCTGTGAGAGATGGATTGCTTGAAATCCTGTATTTGGCTCTGCCCAAGCAACGAGCCTATTCAACTCATGCCGGAATCACCCAATCTTCTGGAATCTATGCTTCCATGAGTCTATCCCATGGCCCAAAAAACGTTACAAGGTCTCAACTTGTTGTAGCAGATCCTCAAAGAACAACAAATCCGATAGAAGTAACAGAAACAGCAAATCTGGCTCGCCGTTCCACTATCTGACGTCCTCCAATCGAACCCTAAAATGCTCCAGCCCTAAAATGTTGCTTCCTTCCTTTTTTTTAGTCTAAAAAATAAAGAAGGGTCAGGAAAAAACACGAAACTAGAGCTCTGGACAGGCCCAATAGGCTGCGGCACCGTAGCTGCAATCTTTGCCGAGCTCTGATCTAGAATTCCTAAAAAAACAATGAACATCTCTTGCTAATCCCTGTTGTTGCAGATTTGCAAGCCCTGTTTCGCGCCCTAGAATGCTATGCACGAGGCTTGCATGCTCAGCCCCTAAAATAAAAAGAGGGCTTTTGTTGTGAGCCCTTGGATGTTGGACCATTGAAAAAAAAAATTAAATCAACGACTAAGAAATGGTGCACTCTAGATGTACGCATTAGTACATCCATTCGAATACGCCATGAAATCTTAGGAAAACCTTTGTGAAAAGCGTACAAAAACGACAAAAACACAAAGGAAACCCCCTGTTATTATGCTACATATTCACAACAGCAACAGCACTAGGTTTTACAAGGAGCTCAAATCTTCAAGATTTAGATGCAGCAGATATTATACATTCTGCTTTATCTGTCTAGTATAAGGCTTCATTGTGCATCTCACTTTGTCATTCTATTCTCTGTTCAGTCTTTTTCTAATATGAATGCAGATTCTTGTTGCAAGTCAATTAGAAGTAGTAAAATGATATGCTATTGAAATACAATTTTTTGTCTGATCAAAGAATCAGCTCAGTAACATGATTACATGAAGCTACAACTGGCCATATATTCTGTAAACAATACAAGAATTTCCACTGCAAAATCACCTGTCATCAAAATATTACATAATACTAGATAATCGAAAACATGCAAAATCACATGGCAGTTTAATCTGTATAGTATTTGAAGTAAATCCACGTTCTTTTCATCAGTTCTTGCTTGCGAAAAGATTCAAAGGTGAATTATTTTTGTACAAAGATCACATAAGCATAAATGAAATTCTCATAAACCACAAGAATGAGAATCAACTTGTGGCTTGTATAATCTACAACAAAGAATACTGTTATGAGTTGCAACAGGCCATCATTTTGCAAATAGTATATCTGTATATGCTGCATTACATCCTGCACAACTCCTCAAAAACTATTGTTTACAGAAGAGCTAATCGTAAATAATCTGAGATGTTGTTCCCCTTTCCATAGCTTGAGCACCATGATTGTGGTTCACAAAGACCTCCATTACTGTGATACCTTTAGGTCCACAAACAAAGTCCTTAAACACAAATCTTCCAGACCGTTGTAACAATGAAATAGCAGGATTCGATTGATTTGCATCTTAGAGTCCTTTTTACTTCTCAAAACCACAGTCTTGGTCTCTGATCTAAGATCGGCCATTAACTCTGCAGAAGAAGGTAAACTCAGATACTGCTTGAAAATGAATGAAAGAAGAAACGAATCAAGATGTTGTCACCCAGCTACCACATTACCTCCAAGATGGCCGTAATCTACTCCAAATATTACCTCCAAATATTGGATCAAACGGTTGAATCGGCTAGATGAATTAGTTGATCAGCTAAGGTCAAATCGTTGGATCGGCAACACCTAGCTTGCCGTCAAAGCGGCAATGTTCATACCCTAAATGAAATAGGCCAAGCCACATTTCGTCCTGCATTTAATCCTAGGCAAAGCGCGCCAAAATGTTTTGAAGGAGATTTCAAAAGAAGGGATGCCATTTTTGAAAAATGGGTTTCGTAGATTCGGGGCAATCTTATGGCCCAATACTCAAAAACTATAGAAGCACATATCGAGGCCATCTCACAATAACTATAAAATCCAATGCCACGTATTATGCATTAGAAACAAAGGGTCAAAATTCTTATTGGCTAGAGCAAAAGTGTGACGTGGATTTTTTGAATTTTCATATTGGGACCATATGAGACCCCATATTTTCTCTAATGAAAATGTACAAATTCGTATTTTGAACTGGCCACTACCCTTCAGTCATGCAGGGCATGAACGTATCCTGCTCTGGTGTAGCCAAGCATTCTGAAAAAATATGAATGTGTGGTCAACTGGCCCACCGGGACCACTAAAAATTACCCTGCATTTCGGATGGATCTCAAAGAAACATGCAATAATAGCTAGATCATCAGCCGAAGTTGAATATCTCTCACTTTCACATGGAGCACGAGATCTTGTGTCCTATCATTGCCTCTTGCAATTCGTTCCCAATCCATCTCCTCTGCCATTACAAATTTGGATTGATAGCCAAAGTGCCCAGAATACGATTCAATTCCCTATACTCACAGGACCAGGACAACTCACATCCCTGTCCACTATCATTATATGCAGCAACAGATCGAACAAGGTTTCATTCATTTGGATTATCTTCCTACCTCCAACATGCTAGCATATGTTTTTTCTGGAGCCTTGCACAGGTATCGCTTTGAGCAGCATAGGCAGAATCTTGGCATTACAGCTCTTTGTGTCAAGATTGAAGCGAAAGTGTCAATATATTCAATCTCTGACACATTCCCTACTGACCAAGTTCAGGGCGGACACAGCAAACCGTTCTGCCACAATCCTTCCAGAAGAATCTGCATGTATTTTGTTGTTGCTTTCCTAGATTAGTTCCACGAACCGTGGACTTCATTGTATTTATATTTTTCACAAGATCAACTAAGGGATCAGGTGTTCTAGTTCTTGGTTTTCCTTGTCATTTCATGCTTGACGTTTACATGACTCACTCTGTTGTTCCTGTCGTTATCCATCATTAAACAACAGTTTCCGTATAGCTCCTCAACCAAAAATTGGCCCATAGGCAGGGCGCATTGTAATTGCGAGTTACGGGCCTTTGAAGACGCTTTCTTGAAAGTCCTCATTAATGCAAGACATTGCACCTTCCTTGCATCTTATGGAAACTTAAGGGCTAGGATTCTTTGTGATTTTTTTATCTAACGACTAAGATTGGCTACAACAAATCCACTTTTAAGGAAGCTTCCTAGCACCCTTCATAAAAAGTCAAATAATTAGTTGTTAAATTAATGGGTCAAAGTATGGAGGTGGGGGACACTTTTTGTGTCAGCGACACATGATGCTTAGGGGGTGCTTTCCGGAGCTATTTTCTTTGTATTTTTAAAAAATATTATTCTTTTATTTTTTTGATATTTTTCCCTAAAACGCATTCATATTACGCCTTGGAATACAAAATTTCAGCTTCATCGGAGTTATAGAAAAAAAGATAAAAATAAGTAAATTTTCCCACATTAGGTGCTTAGGGGGTGCTTGGTTGGCACAAAAATGCCCCCCAGCTCCATGCTTTGACCCTAATGCAGAGTGACACTCAATATTGCCATAAATAGGTGCAACTTTCTAACACTTTCCCTTGAAAATTAACGGTCAGGATCACTCGTTACCTTTTGATCCGACGATTGAGAGATGGGGTGGATGCCCCCATGCATGTCCATGCATGCCCATGCATCTAAACATGTGGCAAAGATTTAACCTCTGAAATTCGACGGTCCAAATGGAAAGGAGCAACTGTTATGTCCCATATATCAAAGTTTTTTTTATATTATCTTATCTTAATATGTATAAACATTATAGGGTTCACAATATCGTGACATATTGTGTGGTTTTTTTTTTGCTACACTTTTTTTGGGTAATTCTTCTAGCGATTATTTGCTATTTTTTTTTTCCATGAATTTGTGCACATAAGAAGCAGCAGAATTTCGGGTCAGGCAGAATTGTGGATAAGTTGTGGATTAGATGCTGGCGAATTTGGAGAGGTGAGAAAATTGTGGACAGAAGATTTGCATGTGTAATTTGAAGAGGCTAGTGAAATTGTGAATTGTGGATGAGAAAATTTCCAACTGTCAATTCTGAACTGTAGAATGCAGACAATAGAACCTGCTCTGTAATCTTGTTGGAAGAAACCCACAGGCACTCCTTGAGCCTTCAATATGGTGGACCAGAATAAAAATCGATGGATTTAGTTTGATTCCTGAGGCAAAGCTGAACAAAATTCGATGCTCGTAAAGTCAAAATTTTTTTTTTTGAGTATCAGCCTTAATTAGCTTGCAGCTCTTGTCTAGCTGTTACGATGACAGATGTTAGCAATAGATTGGATGTATTATGGTATAAATGAAGATCTATCTAGTTACACTGTTGTTGTGAAGTGAAGAAGAAGAGAAGCATTGTGTTTCATGTCGTGGAATATCAAATCTATTTTTGGACCCTCATGCTACTGCGAATCAACTACCCAGGTGAGCGTAGCTTCTATCGATTCTGAAAATCCACCTATTTACTTTTTGCGCATCAACTGAACAGAGCATAAACCCCTTCTGCGCACGACAATCAGCCAAGTATCTGGTAGAATCTCATCTGAGGCATACCACCAGCTGGCCAGCAGCTTTGCTACCTCCATGCCATTGAAGCTGCATCCATCTGAAGCCATGGATAATGCATGGTTTCTGCCGCTTCTGTGCTGTTGAAGCCGAAACCCCAATGATTTGCACTAAAAGACTAAGTAGCCTATTTGTTTTTTTTTTTGCTTTTTAGCGCAACAGCCCAACCTTGAGTGTCATGTTATCTGAAAACCTAGGCTATCCACCTGTCCTAAAATTTGACATGGACTTACCTTGAAACATTAGATCTTGAACTATAAAAATGAAAGGCTAAGAAAATTAGCATATTGAACCGTCGCCTCCGCCTCGCCCCCCTAAAAATATTATTCGTCTGCCATTTCCATACTCGAACACCAGAACGCAAACCTCTCAAACTTAGCTCCCTATTTGTTTATTCTAATCTTTTAGATTCCCTTTATTACATTGCTAGGCTGCTGGATTAGGGCTCTCATCCTCCTCCTTCTGGCACCCTCTAATTTAGAAGTCGTGATAAGAACAAGATTCCGTATTAAACGGGAGCAAATCATCGAAACGAGAGCAAAAGAAATATTCCTAAAAGATTCCTTTTTTTTTACAAAAAAGGGGTAAAATGAGGTAAAAAAAAAGTTGCATGAAATTCAATTTTGACCCCCAAATGACTAGATTTTTTTTGTGGAACTAAAAGAATTGACTTTTTAAAGTGACACTTTTCAAAGCAAGTAGAATGTTCTTGAGTATGTTTTTATAGAGAAACTCTAATTTCAAAGCATAAAATATTTAACAAGAAATTGAAGTAAAGTCTGTAACTGATACTGTAGTATTCTCAAAATTTGAAGATAAAATCTTCATATTCACATGCAAAATTTACAGTCTTTTTCTAAGACTCAATTATGTGCAAAAGTGTGAGGAGTGATGAAGGAGGGATCCAGGACGTCATCATGTTCATTTATGCCATCCTCATCTCCTTCACTTCTTTCACTGTCACTCGAGGAAGTACTTGAGTTGTCTTCCTCGTCACTATCAACAGATGGTGAAGCATTGCCACCACCACTCCTTTCTTCATCCTCTTCCTCGTAATTACAAGCCTTTTTAAGCAAATTGATAGTTCTCTGGCGCAGACGATTGTCAGATTTCAATTTGAAATCATAGCATAATATAATGACATCATTTAAGTTCAGCTCGTCCCTACAACCCACTTTCTTAGACTTCCTCCCCTTTCCTTGAGTTCTCATTTCTAACTCATACCTACCTTCAAAAGCATTTTCTGAATGTGTGGCTAGCCAGTGAATCTTGAGTTTAGTTACTAAGCCTTCGTCCTTGACTGTATCAAGAACTTTTGCTATCCAAAAAGGCCGACCTTTGTCATCTTCCTCAGTTGGAAGAGCAATCAGCATACCTTTAGCTATTTCTGTGATATTGCCTTGAGGCTCATTCCTACGTCTTGGTCCGAGGTACATGACTCGGTCCTCTTCTTCCTCTGCTGCAGGTGCTAGTGTAGCATTGCTTAAACCTGCCTGGTTTTGGGGTTGATGGAAGGTGTCAGGCCATTGAAATGGTTCTTGCAACTGTCTTAGAGTTAGATGTTCCAAGACATCCTTCTGGTCAAGAAAAAAAATTCTCCACCACATCTGATCTTCTTCCGAGAAGTACTTGAAGCCCGAGGAAATGCCATTTTCAATGGCTTTTAATTGATCCATTCCATCAATTACAATAGACATATATTGCAGTGGACGTTCGAGAGCTTTTTTTCTGTGCTTGGCCAACTTTCTTCTCTCTGCTGCTTGTTGTTCACGATGTCTGGCAAGATTCTGTTGCACAATATCTGTAAAAGAAACCAGGTTAAAATATTTTGTTTTTAACAAGTGAGAGGTTGGAGAGCTTGAGCTTACTTCTTTCGAACTCTGTCTTTGCAGTTTCTCGTTGACTTTTTAATTTTGCACATCTTGAGAAAACAGACATTCTATGTCTTCTTGGAATTTTTACCAGGCCAAATTCACTTTTCCACAGTCTAGTGAAGTGTGAGTAAGAGATGTGCTGACACTGAATGCAAGTCTCTTTGTATTCTTTGAAGACATCCTTTTTTGTAATATTGTCTGTCAGATGATACATGTTGCTGTTAGGCAACTTCTCACATGTCTCTCTAAAATATTTCTCCATCCATGTCACAGCAGCCAGGGCATGCATGGTCACAATTCTTCTTGGGCCACAATGATCATCAATTGCTGGATTTTTGTCCAGTCTTTTGTGTATTCGAGACATTCTTGTGTCCAGTTTTGCAAAAGCTCGTATTTGGCTCATTGAGATGACTTTGGTATGCCTTGCTCCTTTTACTTTAATGGTATAGCCATTTTTATAAAATCAAGGGTGCTACAATTTCGGCCAGATAAAACATTTGTGCACTCTATACTGTCTATGTGTGTGCTCAAAATTGGTAAATTTGAATTGACAAGATATTTGACATTCGAATTTCGTTTATCCCCTACAATACATATTCAGGTAAATACACTAAGGTTCTTGCTCATACTATGGGATCTTAATGTTTTCTTAAACTTAGAGATGATGAATGGCTTGAATGCCTAATTGTAGAAGGATTTTATTGCATGGCCATAATAATATTCTAAAATTGGAAAGTTATGACTTTTAGCTTTGGAAAGAGAGGCAATGATTTTTTTTACCTTTGGCAACCATTGCCACCACTATGGAAAAAATACAGCATGGGGGACTCGTACCACCACGGGACGAGATAATATACTCTCTTGGAATCTTCATATGGAAGAAGAAGAGAATATTCTCTTTTTAATCTTCATTTTTTAAGGTACTCGGAACTCTCTAAATAAATAATGGGATAAATAAATAATGGGATAAACAATCATAATGTTTGGAAAAGATAGAATATAAAGATTTTTTTTTCCCTTGAGGTTGTGGAGCTCTATGAGAATTGATACCATAGGCAAAAAATCGAGCGGACTTGGAGCTCTTAATGCACGTTGGTATGTTATCATGGCATCTTGCTATATAAAAATTTGATGGTGCCAAATACTATCATACGAAATTGTCTAGACTAAATGGTCTAATTGTGAACAAAAAGTATTTATTCCATATGGCTTATTGAGGTGGATATTGAACCACGGGAATGAAACGATGTTCTTTAAAGTCATGGCAAGTGCATGCATATGATAGAATATGGAACAAAAATAATATAGAACGTAAGACCTTTGAAATTAACAAATTAACAGATGGTTTTGCCTAGTACAAAGTTTGGAAGGTAAGTTAAAAACCCAATTTGAGAATGCCTCAATTTATCTGGATTTGTCTCCTGAACTAGAGACGAGATTTTAAGAACATGGCCACGCTGACCTCTGCATATGTTGCATGTCGTATTGTGCCCAATAACAATGGCCTCAGGCACCACTCTGGTAAACTAATATATGAGCTCTAGTAATTTGTACACCTTTGGTAGCAAGCTGGCCAGTTAATTGGATAATTAATTAAATGTAAGGGCATCCCCCTCATTAATGGGTGGCTTGCTGCTACATTGTATGTTTAAGATAGGCAATATGCCCTTAAGGGCAGTTTGCTGCATTTTACAAAATTTTGGTAGGCTTTCACCCATCTTTATAGTCCAATGTTCTTGGGCAAAAGAGGCATGGCATCTTTTGTTAATTTGATATATTGGATAGCTACTTTGATCATGGCAAGCGGGCATCCCCCTCATTAAGGAGTGGCTTGCTGCTACATTGATTTAGTATGATAGGCAATATGCCATAGAGTGCAGTTTGATGCATTTTACAAAATACCCTAGAGTGCAGTTTGATGCATTTTACAAAACCAGAGCACTGCCTGATGCTTGATAGGCTTTTAACCCTTTTATAGTCCAATGTTCTTGGACAAAAGTGGCATGGCAGATAGGTTGCCCATGGTTGCAAGTTGGGTCAAGTTTTAATGTTTCCTCTTGTAATAGAAAAATGTGGATTATTGCCAAGTGGTGGACCCATGGTAGTGAATTGTGTCAACACTTCAACTGATCTGTAGCCAGTACAATGGTGGTGACCAAGTGGTCTAGCCCATTGAATGGTGTTAATTTACTGGGCAGAGAAATGGCTCGTGGTATTCCTTTGAGAATACTTCTGGATTATTTACTTAGCAAAGAGGGATGTATTCTATGGACATCAAAGGTTAGAATTACATTAAGTTTATGGCCTGCTATATTGGTTTTATTTAGCACAAAAAGTTGTGAATGACATATGGTTAGGAAATTAAGCATGTGTCGTCATGAGTACTTCTTGCAACATAGTTAAAAAATATTAGCAAGGGTTTCTACCCTAGTGTTTCCAGAACAAACGAATGCCGCTTGTATACCAAATGTTTAGGTCACTTATCTGGACTAAAGCAGAACGGATCGGGCGGCTCGATGAATGATTGCAGAGATCAAATAATGCTGGTACAGGAGATATTCAGCACATCGGAATGAGGAGCCACTAAGGCTGAAGCTAAAACACAGGTAAACTTCTGTTTTCTTTGGATCTGAGCACCCTATTCCAGATTTAGGGATAGCCGAAT
This sequence comes from Isoetes taiwanensis, assembly GCA_021234155.1. NCBI lineage: Eukaryota > Viridiplantae > Streptophyta > Lycopodiopsida > Isoetales > Isoetaceae > Isoetes > Isoetes taiwanensis. The sequence continues at coordinate 5,008,484 of JAJEKV010000018.1, forward strand.
CAGCAAATAGGTGGTCGGGAGCATGCCTGGAGTAAATAGCCTTAGGGCTCTGGCAATGTAACAAGGTTGCCGGCTGTTTGGTAAACGTCTGTGCATTGGAAATAGATTCCCCAGCACTACATTTGATGTTTGCTTGGTCCGATCTATAGTACCGCAGGAATATGTGCTGCATGCTATGCCGTGAAATGGATTCCCCAACGTGGGCACTAATAGCCTGTAAGTCTTTAGACACTCTATTTTGGCTTAGCCAGGATGCTATTAACCCAGGAAACAGCCTTGGCGGATCCTGCTGGCAATAACAGGTTACTGGATACATCTTTAAATATGGCCTTATGGCATTTAAACCAATGATGGATGATATGCATTATTTATAAGGTTTTGATTGGTTATTTATAAAGTTTTGATTGGTGATGGGCGAAGAGCCAAGCCAGACTATTGCTTACCTGTTAGCGAATATGCTATTACCCTGTCCAAGGCTAATTAGTGTATTGTTTGCTACAGGTAACCAGTCTGACTTCTCCAATCTCTTTGAGTTTTTGGATGATGTGGAGTCAAATGTTACAAAGCAGCGCTTACGTAATGCGGACAATTATAGCAGTTCTGAAAATGTTTTAAGGTTGTTGCATCTTTTTTGCACTTCAAACAAGGTAATTACCCTATTTCAGTATTCTTGGGTTATCTCTTATCTGAAAATAAGAGCCATCTGTTACCATCTGTTAATTGGATCTAAATTCTGATTTTCCTATCTCTGGTTAATATGGTTGCAAAATCTCAGATATTGCTACATAGAAAGCTCGGATGGCTAGAACGACTCTAATCAGGTCAGATATGCTATTTATTAAGTTATAACAGGATATCTCATTTATAAAGGAGGGATTTATTGATATTTATATGCCCAAGTGATGCATAAATCTGTGATTTTTGCTAGATCACCTATTTAAATTCATTGTACCAGATTCATTGGAGACTATTTTCAAAGGATGCATTGCACAAAAAGCTAAACAAGGCATACAAAATCAAGCACAACAGGTTTTCTGCTTTTGAATTTATTTCGATAAAAATGTCTTTGAATAGATCTGCATCCTATCGCAAGATCTCTGCAAACAAGTGAAATGCTGCAGAAATCTAAATGTTTCATTTAATCATCCTATCCATTTGGGTAGATTCTCTGAGCCCGATTCATTATGCACCATAGACCTGGTTGCCAGCTATTGCATTGGCTAGAATAATGTTAGATCTGACGATGAGAAATCCTATGCTTAAGTGGGATTCGATGATTGATGTGGTAGACTCTCATTGCAGCCTATGTAGTTTAAATACCTCCTAAAACCATATGAATTCATCTAATTTGTGGTGCAGCACGTACAGGACCAGAAATATATGCTGGAAGCCCATATTAATGCACGAATGCACGAAACAAGAATAACTTGAGTGGATAATATTCTAGATATGCTTGATTTTTTGAGTATCCTTTGCCTATAATTAAAGTGAAGCAGCATAGGCTACTTATGTGCTTTGTTTCTATTTCAAAGTCATAGTCCATTTGCTGCTGATGCATGTGTACTTAGAGCAGTTAGATCTTGAGGCTTTCACTTATAAACTTGAACATGGCTGACAATTATGACTGACCTATGGGTTTGGCGTATTTTTGAAATTCAGGTTCAGTACTAGAACATCAAAATATTTTTGAAGAACAAGCATATAGTTAGGAAATGAAGCTGTTAGTGAGCACCTTGCCACATTATTCTAGTTGGCATTGTAGAGATTGTTACATGTAATTGTAACTGTTACTTGTGACTGCATTTAAATAAAGGAGTTCTTATTTTACTTATGCTCTTATTTCTTCATAACCTGTAGCATAAATTCATGTTAAACTTCAGCAGCATTACAAGCTGTATAATTGAAAATGCAAACATATTGCAAATCAATACAAATTTCAAATTGCAAATCCAAACAATTGTAAATAGACGAACAACCTACCAAATATGGTAAAAATTGATTTTTTGACGATTTTTTTGACTATTTGGCTGACGATTTTTGTGACTATTTTTCTGACGATTTTCTTGACTATTTTTCTGACGATTTTTCTGACTATTTTTCTGACGATTTTTCTGACTATTGTTATGACGATTTTCCTGACGTTGTTTCTGACGATAATTTTGACGAATACTGACGTTTGCTTTGACGATTTCTCTGACGCATAATCGTCAGAAAACTGACGAATTCCTTGACGATTTTTCTGACGCTTTATCGTCAGATAAAAATCGTCAGGTAAATCGTCAGCCAGTAAGGTCTGGGCAGTTGCCTTTTTTGTGAAGACGATCTGACGATTTTTCTGACGCAGAACCCTCATTCTCTTGTAGTGTATGTTTCCTTCGGTTGTACTTAAATCCTCTTTTCTTTTTTTGTTCTTAAGGTATAAAACAAATATAAATTACCATGGCGGAGGCCCTAGACTGTTGAGTAAAGTCGAATATCTCCACGTCGCTTATTGGAGTTTTGATGGGAAACGTACAATGGAACACTTCAACACAGCAGCGTGTCAGAACTTTTCGAACGTGTTGGAGTTTCCAGCGGTTTTGCAGAAGCTGCAGGACCCTAGTGCACAAGGAAGAATAGTGAATCACTATCAGAAGGCACAGAAGTTGATTAACCATCTTCTGAACATGTTCTCACGTCCAGGAGATTGGGTGCTCGACGCATTTTCTGGCTCTGGTACAACTATTGCTTGTGCACCGAAAAAGGGCCGTAACTGTGTAGCAATTGATATTGATAAGGAGGCTGTCAGTTTCATTAAAATAAGACTTTCTGTTTTACCAACTCTACCAGACGAGAATCAAGAGTTGGGGGCAAAGTCTAATTCTGATTTTGCTAAGATGACATCATCAGAAATACAGCCTCCCTTTACAAGCTCCTTAGATGACGAAGCTACTTTTGCAGAGTTGAAAGAAGTAGCTCTTGTTGCCATACCGGAATCAACTACTGACACTGAGAAGCCTAAGTCACCAGAAAACGGTGAGAAGATACAAACCGACCAAGCAGAGAGCAGTAAGAAAAATGAAGAAGACTACAATTTAGATCTCTGACGGACCTTTTGCTGTGGTTAATTACTGATATTTATTATTGATTGCCATTACTGATGTAACAAAAAAATAGTAAAGAAATTATTATTGTTATTTTTACTAAATTTGTGTTTTTTGTACATCTACCTACAAATAATTTTGTACTCATGTCTCAATTTTGCTATTTTCACGTGCTTCACTCCAAAAACGAAAGTCGTGTCCAAAAAATACCCCAAAACTAGGCCCAAAAAAAAACTGATACTCCTGAAACTTTAAACCTCTCTTAAAAAAGCCCACTTTTTAGAATGACGTGTTTTTTCTAAAGGAATCTTTCAAATGGGAGTGCTGCAACACTCCCGTTTAATTTGCAACCTTGTTTAAGTTATTCTTTTTGTTAACTTCTATCTCATCTATCTGTGTTCCATCTCTGTATCCCGTCATTGCCCTGTCGGTTTATCTTCTATTTCTCGGCCAACCAAGCCTGTTCATAGCCTCTTTTTCTTCAAGAATTGATTCAAATAGTTCCTTTCTACAAGTAAGCATTTTCTGCCCATCAGATCACGCTTTTACATAACTACTTATGAAAAAGTACGTTCAGGATGGCAATCCATGGTGAGCCAGTGGTCTTCCTAAGCTATTAGGGTCCAAAGACCCGATTTTATTTGTACTATCTTCATTCCTTAAAACTTGGTTTACATCCAACCATAAAACATGTTAAGTACCCGTCAATTTCTTTTTTTTTTTTTTGTTTTGGCAGGCTTCAAGAGCCCGATTATTCAAGGAATATAAGGAAGTTCAACGGGATCGGAATTCTGATTCAGACATTCAACTACTTTGCGATGATACTAACATCTATAGGTGGACAGCTCAGATAAAGGTGCAGGCAGTGATTCTACACAGTTTGTTGAAATTGCACATGTTGAATTTTGTTCCGGAATTTTATACATTTATAGGGTCTGTAATTGATGTATATTATGTCTCCCTTGCATTTGAAATCATCATTTATTTTCTACCAATTCACTTTACGGTTCTTGACTCCAATATGTAGCAAAATAACGGGGGGTTCCAGGGGAATTTCCGGAAACCATAGACCATATATCCCTAAAACAATTGAATGGGTTGTTATAAAAAAAATATAGATTCAAGATAAAAAATAATCACATTAGCTCATTCTGGGAAAGGACTCGCAAGAGACACAAAACCGGCCGAAACATCCAGGCTTTTCATTCATCTTAGCAGTTTTTTCTACAATGGTATAGAGTGGGGAGCTGCATATCGCAGACTACCCAAAAAATGAAAAACATAGGCAATATCCAGTTATAACACATGGACCCCAAATAAAATTGTGTGCTACAGATGTTGGCTAGTGTACCTGCCGAGAGCTTATTGCCGGGATTAAAAAACCCCGCCCTTTCGGGTTTTCGAGGAAAAACACTAGCGATAAAATCTCGGCAAGGGGCTTGGACAATGCAGGGCTGCTAAACGTTCCCACAAAAAAAACCCACGCTCCACAGAGAATACCGAAGTAGCGCATCACCCCTGGACCTGCACATCATCAATAGAAAAACTAATAGAGAAAAAACCTCGAAAAGTGAGGGGCTGGTCACGCGTGCCACGCGACAAAAAACAATATTTACACCTCGAAAAAGCGAGAGGCTGGTCACGCGTGCCACGCGACAATTATAACAAATATGAACATATAAATAACAATTTTAAGGGGGGGAGGGTGGGAGCCATGGATACTGCTGAGAGATGAGAAAGCGCCGATTAAAAGTCGATGAAGAACTCTACAATAAATAGCGATCCCTCAACCTGATGAACGGCCAACAAATGCATGCGATGCATGCAATGCATGCATGCTCGTCTTGCACAAGAAACTCGATCCGCTATGCGAATTGATGATATTCTTGCGCTGCGACTCGCATGAAAACAACAACATCCCGATACCAGAGAACTTTAAATACTAGATCCGAGAAAAAAAGTTGAAGAATTGTCCTATGCCGGACAAAAAGGCAAAGATAGAAGAGGTTAGAAAGGATAGGAATGGTCAAGAAAGAGTAGCTCATGCAAGAAGAAGCCCCTCCTCCGCATGAGATCAAAGAATAGAAGCCATGGATACTGCTGAGAGATGAGAAAGCGCCGATAAGAGAAGAAGAGCTGCTGTGAGAAGACGCCGATAACCGGTGCGAAAGAGGAAATAGCCTTATATAGCAGCTCGTCCTTTCCCAGAATGGCGATCCGATGGCTCGGATCGATGCTACTAGATATATTAGTTAAAGTAGTTTTATTAGGATAGTGAGTTATTTTAGTAGAGGTTCGAGCCTCCATATTTTATATTCTAAAATCTTAAGCAAAGCCGTATAGAGATTTGATATTCCCTCAAAACCTTAGGCGAAATCTTATTTTATATTTCAAAATCATAGGCGCCTCCAATCATAAATGACTATAAGCGAAACGAGAGGTGCCCACAGGCCCCAACATACAATCTGGGCCGTAGGATCGACGAATCCGACTACTGTGGTAGTCTAGGGTGCACCTCATTTAGAATATATAGCAAAATAATACAATAAAATTATTGGTGGTGTCAGCATGAAGATAGTGATAATTAATCTTATTTTACAGGATCCTGCTGAGACGCCATATCAAGAGGGTATTTTCCAGCTTGCGATTAATGTATCAGAACAATACCCTTTGGTGCCACCTCAAGTTCGATTTGTGACAAAGATATTTCATCCAAATGTTCATTTTAAGGTAAATTTTGTACTAGTAGGGACTTCCATTTTTTATACCCTATTTCCTGCCTAAATCTGACTGTATACATATGCATTGTTGAAAGATTTTAATATGGTGAATATCAAATTAAGTCAGGCAACTTGTTAGGTCTGGAGATTACAGAGGATATCAATCTATGCCCAGAATGTTCGTCTTGCGGCTATGCCCAATAATTTTGCACATTAGGTGGCAATTCTATCAGATTCGAAAAACTATCTTTCTCAATCATGCTTTGCACATCTGCAGACAGGTCCTACATCCATGTTCACATATAATGATTCTATCTTGTGTGCCAAAGATGCTTTATAACAACAAGTTACTCCACCATTATATGTTTATACGTACATTCATTAAATGGAGAATAGTGTTGATGTTCCGGAAGAGCATGAATTCTTTTTGGCATACATTCATGTTTTCATACAAGAATGAATTCCATATCACGTGCTACTAAGTTTAAGTTATCGCCTATTTGCCATGCCAAAAGTTGGTTTGGGTGGACAAAGATCGTGTGCTTTGCCATGCATCAACAGAGCAGCATCATCGGCTTGCTTATGTCCCTTATGCAAGCACTTGCTACAAAAAGTAAGGCCAACCTCCAAATAAATTAAGTTCCTTTTAGATTTTTGCTCGTAAAGAATGACATTTTTTGAAATTGTGAATTTCATAAAACATAGATGATTATAGCATTGAATCACCACAGGTAATGCTTTTATGATGTGCAAAGAGAAGAAGACTGCATTTAGGAGAGGATCAACGAACATTCTCATATTAAATAACATAGGATTACTTTCCCTGACTTTTTTGTTATCAAAGATGTACTAATAGCAGGATGAATTGAAGACAACCATGATTTGAATATGTAACATGGGATTACAGAAGAATTTGATTTGGATACGCAATAGAACCGACATTCCTTGGATGGGGACGCCCCACTTCACATCTCCTATTTATTCTGCCGCTCCTCCCGTTTTGATTCATTGGCGTTCTCTTGAGCTACATTTCACATCCTTCTTTGTCCTACCAGTTTCCTATCGTATTCCTATTTTTGTTCCTCTTAGCTTCTCCCTATCGTGTCCCCCTATTCTGTTCAGCATCTAATTTGTTGTTGCAACCTTGGCTTTAGTCGGCCTAGGTGGATTGAGAAGGAGGCATTCATGTTTGTTGAGTAGCTGGGTTTGCCCTTTTGGATATGGCCTTGGGCCGGTGGTGCTGGCCGGCTATGGACTATAGTTTACAGAAGCGTGGATCTACACTCAAAGTTCGGAGTCCTTTTATTTCAAGGTTTTGTTTCATGTGATCCTCACCAGTGGGTTGAGGTTTCCAGAAACTCGCTTGGTTTTGTTTGCTAGGATTCCATAGGCGACTGTTTTTGACGATCTGGAGCGATTTTTTCTAGATAAGTTGCAACCGTGAGTAACCGCCGATGCTTGCCAGTTCTAATCCTGAGCTTTTGCAACAATATCTTAATGGTAATTTTTCTCAAAAGATATGGGACGCAGTTATTTTGGCCCAAGTGGCCGGGTCATTATCATGCACACATAAATCCCACTTTGGCACCCAGGGTTTTAAGCTTATTTCCTTGCTTCATTGTCGGGGAACAAGCTTGTAGCTATTGCATCAATTCGCATCGGGTCCCACTGTGCTCACGGATTGAGACATGTAGATGGGAGCGGCGCGAATTGCCGCCAGAAGCGACTATGTGCCCGCTGCCGCCATGTGTTATTGAAGATGAAAGCCATACTCTTCTCGAGTTGCCCCCCTTTTTGAGATAGTCCGGAATCATTTTTCGACCTTAGCATTCCATTCCACGCCTAATAACTTCTCGGTAGCACCATCCATTGCATGACTTGGCATTATACATACTTGAGGTTCTAGATAAACGTCTGCAATTACTGAGCCCTCAGTAGTCATTATCTAAGCTTGTCTAGTATCATCATTACTGCAAAGGTTTTTCCCTTGAAAACCTTTCGAGGTAGGGGTTTTTTAATCCTAGTAGTGATGATTGTACTAGCCCATTGTATGGGTCCCATGACCTATTGATCTTTGTGGACGTTAAAAAAACTATTCTATTCTATTATATTCTATGTTTTTTTATGGCACCGATTTTTCAAACGATTTGGGGCTTTTGGTTACTTCACCTCGTTTTTTCTCGATTGTGGCTATCCGTTGCCGCCTGAAGCCCCACTTTGTCTAATCCTTCATTGCCAGGCTGCCTAACCACTGGTTTAGAGTGATTGAAACGATTGACAGATAAACCTTTTGTTCTATATGCCCGGTTTCTTGGCTTGGGTTTAATCCATCTCTTAGTGTGGTGTGTGGTCAAATGTCCAGTTGGATGCTGCCTAGTGGCGTGACGTTTAAACTATTATCTATCTATCTATCTATCTATCTATCTATCTATCTATCTATCTATCTATCTATCTATCTATCTATCTATCTATCTATCTATCTATCTATCTATCTATCTATCTATCTATCTATCTATCTATCTATCTATCTATCTATCTATCTATCTTTCTTTCTTTCTTTCTTTCTTTCTTCTTTTTTTGTCTGTGGTTGTCTCCAGATCAGAGCTTACACCATTGTTCGCTTAAGAATATATGTGTGACGGTCCTTCGCCCGACACTTGTCGTTATTGAAATACCTCAAACCAAACCCCAAATAATATGTTGCGGTCCCCCCTAAGCTACGGGTCTCTAGGTCAGGGAAATAACCTTCACCTAGAAGCAACTCAACGTGACTAGTGTCAAGTCTGCACTAGTGAGCTTCATTAGTGCCCACTCACTAGTGTTGAGTGTTTAACACTCGTGGCCTCGGTTTCTGCTTATTCTCCCCGGAGAGTTGTGGGTAGACCAAGGTGCAATCTAGGCTAGCAACATGATAACATCTTGTCAAAAATATCTACTCGCAACGCAATACCCAGATAGTCAAAACTAAGATTGAAATCGATATTACGAAAGGTCATAATGGGATAGAATCCTAAATCAATAACTAAAGATAACTTAATTTGATCTTGCAACATCAACTAGAATGTTAAACCAATAACTAAAGATAACTTAATTTGATCTTGCAAAAGAATAATTCAAAGCATGTCCATGAAGAATTTGAACCCTCAACATGAACTTTGCGAATAAGCATTCTAACCTTAATATTATAATTTCATATACAAATAAAAGTAAGTTTACAAATATTAATTGTGACATGCAAAAAGGATAATTTGAAACTTGTCCCAACACGAGTTTGATTACCCAATATGCCTAATAACCATTTCTTTTTTTATTTGTAACTTCTTTAAATGGGTGAGTTGGCATCACCCGATTGGGTGGGCCATCAAGAATCTCCCTTGGTTATGTTATGTTTACCGCAGACAGTGGCCCGATGGCTTGCCTTGCACATCAAGATGATCCCTAGAGGGATCCACAAGCTTTGGAGATGGATTAGAGGGTCATTTCGGCCTTTGGGCTCCAGGGAGAACCCACCAGTTCGTGATTTACAACAGTATTTAAGGATCAAAATTTCCCAAGTCCGGCAGCAGCTTCTGAATTAATCCTATATTGATTTCAATCATTATCTCAGTTCAAGGACTCTGAATCAAGAACGAAATCTGACTGCCTGATAAAGAATCAAGCAGATACAAGACTGTCGAAATCATATAGTGCTGAATCAGAGGCTTCTTAAAAATTCGGAACTATTGCGGAAGCATTATTCAGCATGTTCTTGATTCTTTCCTCCTCTTTTATATCTTGTATCAGATGGATTTTATTTATTTTTTAAACATCAAGTATAGTCTTACCTCCAACTCGCTTCTTCAAATTTCTACTTATCTCTCTTTTTACTCCGTTATCTCTTCCTTCCTCCTTCATTCTTACGTTCTCATTGTCAGGACAACCCAAAGAAATGGGAAGGTTTGTTACCCTTATCAGAGTTTGCTTACAATAATTCTAAGCAGGAATCTATAGGAATGACACCTTTTGAAGCACTTTACGGACATGATTGTTATGCTCCAATAAATTGGTATGATCCCATGGTTAAACCTGAAATTTCTAGACAGATATTGGAAGAATATGCAGATAAGGTGTAGCTTATAAGAAGCAGGCTAGCAGAAGCACAACATAGACAGAAGCAATTTGCAGACAAGCATAGAATACATCGAGAATTCAAGGTGGGAGACTATGTCTGTCTCGTGTGAAACCAAAGAAAAGTTAGCTCAGAATTGGAAAATGTAGTAAACTTGCTCCAAGATATGCTGGTCCTTTCAAAATCATTAAAAGGATGGGGAACCTAGCCTACCAACTAGAACTGCCACCACATGTAAAGATTCATGATGTTTTTCATGTCAGTTTGTTAAAACCCTCTTTACATGACGGAGATCAATTGCTTCCGGATTTGCAATTAATCCCAGGAGAACAATACCTTTGAAGTAATGCCATCTCAAATATTGCAGTAAATGAATGATGCGTAGTAGAACGATCAAAGAAATCCTTATACAATGGGTAGACTATCCTATAGAAGATGCAACTTGGATGGAGTTAAACGAGGCCGAAGCAAAATATGCTAAGGATTTTTCGAATCTTTTTCAATCTCTATCATGCCATGGAATAAGACTATCTAAAAGATGTATCAAACTTGTCAAGTATAAACAATACATGAAGTTGTGAAGGAGTATATCTTGCAATAATGCGATGTGAATTTTATTCGACGAGGACGTTGAACCTTAAAGGGGATAAGAATGTGATGTGAATTTTATTGTAATTGTATCTTTAAACTATATTAAATAAAGAGAGGAGATGACGTGGCATAAGGATGACGTGGCAATGAAGTAATTCAAGGGAAGTTAGAATTAGGGAAGGAAACGTAAGAAAGGAGGAGGAAGGAAGAGATAACGGAGTAAAAAGAGAGATAAGTAGATATTTGAAGAAGTGACTTGGAGGTAAGACTATACTTGATGTTTAAGAAAAAAAAAATAAGTAGTCCATATGATACAAGATATGGAAGAGTAGGAAAGAATGAAGAACATGTTGAATAATGCTTCCGCAACAGTTCCGGATTTTTAAGAAACCTCTGATTCGGCAGTATATGATTTCGATAGCCTTGTATCTGCTTGATTCTTTATCAGGCAGTCGGATTTCGTTCTTGATTCCGAGTCCTTGAACCGAGATAATGATTGAAATCAATATAGGATTAATTCAGAAGCTGCTGCATCAAAAAACAGTATCGGGCTTGGGAAACTTTGATACTTAAATACTGCTATAAATCACGAACTGGTGGGTTCTCCTTGGAGCCCAAAGGCCAAAATGACCCTTTAATCCATATCCAGATCTTGTGGATCCCTTTGGGGATCATCATGATGTGCAAGGCAAGCCATCGGGCCGTTGTCTGCGCTGAACAGAACCAAGGGAGGTTCTTGATGGCCCACCCAATCGGGTGATGCCAAGTCATCCATTTAAAAGAGTTACAAATAATAAAAGAAATGGTTATTAGAGAAATAAACTCAATGAGTGTTATATATGAAGCTTTAGGATGTTGGAAAAGATGCTTGCTCATAAACTAGAGGTTAAGAATTCAAACTCATATTGGGATAAGTTTCAAATTATCCTTTTTGCATGTCACAATTAATAATTTATGAACTTATATTTGTATATGAATTATAATATTAAGGTTAGAATGCTTATTTGCAAAGTTAATGTTGAGGGTTCAAATTCCTTCATGGACGTGCTTTGAATTATTCTTTTGCACGTCATTCTAGTTGATGTTGCAAGATCAAATTAAGTTATCTTTAGTTATTGGTTTTAGGATTCTAGCCCATTATTACCTTTTGTAATATCGATTTCAATCTTAGTTTTGACTATCTGTGTATTGCATTGCAATTAGATATTTTTGACAAGATGTTATCATATTGCTAGCCTAGATTGCACCTTGGTCTGCTCACAACTCTCCGGGGAGGATAAGCAGAAACTGAGGCCAGGAGTGTTAAGCACTCAACACTAATGAGTGGGTGCTGATGAAGCTTACTAGTGCGGACTCAACACTGGTCACGTCGAGTTGCTTTTGGATGAAGGTTATTTTCCTGAGCTAGAGACCCATAGCTTATGGGGACCGCAACATATTATTTGGGGTTTGGGAATGATGTGTAGGTTCTGCACCCATGGGATCTTGAGCTTGGTGTGAGGTATTTCAGTAACGACAAGTGTCGGGCGAAGGACCGTCACAAAATGCATGCTCATTTTCCACGATTACTGGTTTTAGATTTCCAGGTTCAGAGATAGTCTTAGAAATGGTTTCAGAATAGCTGGATTCCAGTAAGGAAAGCTGGGTTCCGGTTCCTTCTATGAAGCACTTCGTTGCAGCAGGCCCTCCTCGCTTCTAGCTTCTATTTTGGTGGCTGCTGCGGATCATCATTGGCTAATCCAGAATTCTAAAACAGGCTTCTTCAGTCATTCCTCTAGGTTCGATTCTAAATGAATATTTGTTGTTTACATTTTCTTGTAAGCTTTGATGGCTTATTGTGGAGAAGTACAATTTTTGGTTTATGGTTCCAGGTTCGATGCCCTCCTTTTCATGCGCATTTTTATGATTTCATGTTGTATTCTGTCCATTGCATTAAATACATGGGTTTGCACGTTTTACTCTCTACTACAGAAAATACAAGTTTGCTTCATTGTATTAAATACCATGGTTCAAAAATAGGGGAGTTTCTCCCCTAAAAATCTGCCCACTTGTGTTAAATTCAGTCATCTTGAAAAATTTTCGGCAATTTTCCGGCAAAAAAATAAAAAATTTCCAGTTTAATACACTAGAAAATGTAGGGCAAGCACGCCCCCCTCATTAATGACCCATGTATTATATGTTCATAATGGCCTTTCGTATCCATCTTTTATTGCATGTATTTTGAGTTTTTTCCCTCCATTAAATACGTGTTTGCTCTAAATTGATGGTCATCACGCCTCCTCATTATGGCACATGTCTTATATGTTCATAATGGCCTTTCAGTTTCATGCATTTTTTATGCTCTGGATTCAATGCACGTCAGTTGTCTTTGACAATAATAGAGGCCCTTCATATGCATTTTTGTGCACAACTCTTCATATGCATTTTTGTTTATGTTTGTTTTTTATTCACGTTCGTATGCTCCTGACTGCTACATGTTCTAATTGATGCTAGATAGATCTCAATGACCCCTAAAAATGCATACTCTTCCTATGCATTTTTGTATTTTTTGCATGTTCATAGGCTCTTGGCTAAAGACATGTTTGTATGGATGATCAATTGGTCTTAAAGACCTTTATATGCATGCTTCTTTTTTATTATGATGGAGGCCTTTCATATGCATTTTTTTTATGCTTTATGCATGGTTGTATGGGCTCACTAGATACATGTTTTGTGTTAATCTATGCTCAATCACTCAAGCACACTCCTTCGTGATTACAAAATGTCTGCCTTATATAATAGTAGAGTATGAAATTTAATTTTAAGCTCTCCACGACAACAATAAATTAAATTTGAAAAGAAGAAAAGAAAAAAAATACAAAAAGCAGATGCTTCTAATATAAGCATCAAGTGTTAATGTACAAAGCAACAAAAAGGACAAACAAAAGACAGCCTTGACGAATGTCGCAACTTCAAGAAAATACGGCACCTTCTTCTAAACTTCTCAATCCTCTTGATCCGGCTACACTACAGGGCTTTGATGCCCCATCTTCAAACCAAATCCCTTCATTGTCTCCATTCTGCTAATGGATTGAAGAAACTGACTATAAATTAAGCATAAGCTATCCAAATTTGTCTGTCGTGCCCTCTGATCTTCATATTCAGGCAAAAAAACAACCCAAATGCATTTCTGATCATCTGCCCGGTTTTAGGAGTTTCTAGCATGAATTAGGGCCAAATCCGAGCCAGAATTCGAGTTTGGGACCCAAAATTTGAGAGTATTCATAACAATAACAAAGCCAATTGCAATTGTGATCAATCTACCCTGTTTCAAGAGTTTTCAACACAATTTAGGCAGAATCTGGCTCAAAATTCAAGTTTGGAACCCAAAATTGCTGGCAGATGAGGCACACAACGAAAAAGGTGCTCACATCCCCTGGAGAATCCCCCATTGAGGAACTGGGGGACTCGAGAGCAATGGGTTATTTTCTTTGCAATGGAGAATTCTTGAACAAAAGGGTATATCGTATGGGGGGAGATTAGTAGAAAGGGGGGATTCTTAAATAAAAAGAGTATATTCTAATGGGGGAATTGGTAGAAATAGGGGATTGCAAATGCACATCGGGGTATTTTCAAGAAGGGGGATTGGGTCAGAGGGGAATTTGCAAATAGATTGGGGTAATCTCAAGGAAAGGGGACTAGTTCAAAAAGGGAATTTGCTAATTTTCAAGAAAGGGGGACTAGTTCAGAAGGGAATTTGCAAATGGATTGGAGTATTTTCAAATAAAAGGGGATTGAATGAAAGGGAAATTACCAAAAAAATAGAGGATTGCAATAAATACCAGGGTATTTTCTAGCAAAAGGGTATTTTCAAGGAAAAGGGTATTTTCAATTAAAAGTGAATTTATGGTTGTATACTGGCTAAATATTTACTCAAGTTAGTTTGCATTTCCAAAATACTATCTACTTTCAATATATTAAATGGTCATATGTAGGTGGTCGGATTAGCTCATAAGCCAGAACTGTACCTTCACAATGTGAAATAAGAATGATTTTTTGGACTAAACAACTGATAAACTACGCCTTCAAAGAGGTCTCATCCAAAGAAAGAACCCATGTTGTTCCTACAGATGGAACCCAAATAATTCCTTTTCCGTTGTCTCTACAACCAACTGCTAACCAAAGATGCTTATGTATCTGCTTGAGTGCGTACTCACTAGGATTACCTTTCTCAGCCTCAAGGAAAGTTGTTGTAAAAAGCACTCTTGTATGGTATCTTGGCGCTTGATCTTGGCTCTCACCTTAAAAAAAGCATATTTCTCCATGATGACATGATCATGTCACACGATGACTAAGCAATTATGCACTCCATCGGGACAGGGCGTTTCTTTGGATAATGTGGCATGTCACATGATAACTAAGCATTTTATGCAAACCGTTGATTAGAAGAGCATCAAACTTTGCAACAAATTTTGGTCCAAGCGTAACTTTTGGTCCAAATCCAAAGCCATAACATTGACCCCTCATATCATAATCTATGTTTGGGTGCATTTAATTTTGGAAGACATTGATGTAATCAGAGTTGTTAGTAGAACCAATGTGTTTATCTGATTCCACATAGCCTTAAGTGGTGCATTGCTAGCTAAATTTGTAGAGACAACAATAGTTATAAGTTAGTAAAATTTTCAGATGGGAAAGAATGTTGTTATATAAACAACAATAACAAAAAGGATATAGCATTATGAAGAAGCCATTGTGAAGGGACCAATTGTGAAGAAGAATATCACAAGGCAATGGGCAATGATTTTATTGAGTAATTTCTAACAAAATGGCATAGCTGTGCTTGACAAGTGCCATGCATATGTAGACGTATGTGTTTAAATGGGCTCTTAATGTAAGACTTGCCTACGTGGGCTTTAGATGTAAGATAGATTACCTCATATACTTATTCTGCATATGTAGGGATGTGTGTCGAAATGGCCTGAAGATGTAAGACTGAGGTAATGGTGACACCCAATAGCAATGGGCTATTATCAGCAATAGGCCATGAGGATGCTCCAAGTTTGATAGTTTAGTTTTATTTTCATTTTCCCTATAGGTTGGGCACCCAGCTTCATAAGCATCAACATTATATACAAATATACACCGACATTATATACGACAAATATTCTACGACCAATTTTGGAGGGAAAAGCCCTCTACTATTTCCTTCGGCAACGAGTTTCAGCGCATTGGCCATGGATGATATGTTATGCAGATTAGGAACGATCCGTGCTAGATGTTTCCGGCCATAGTCTCTGGCTTGAGCAAGGTATTACAGAATCTCTATCCAGGCGATTCTTTTGAGGCTGGTGTGGCGTCAGAAAGGTAAGCCTATAGAACTCTATTCGAGTTTTTTGAATCTTTAAATCTATAGGTTTTGCATCTTATCTATATTCAAGCGATTTGCATCTTATCTGGTTTTGCAGTGTGCAAGAGATTCAAGACTTCCATAGGTACCATTTTGTGCAGAGTACCATTTTGGAGTACTTTCATATCGCATAAGTACTTCGGCTTCCTTCTATTTTTTTTTCCTCTGCTCAAAAAAAGTCGAAAGCAGGTTAATCGAGCAGTAGCTCCAGCAACTTCATCAGGCAAATCGTTATTGTAAACACTCATGCTCCTGTTCTTTCGTATTTTTCATGCAATCTCTTCAAAGTTGCTTTGTTTATTTTCAAAATTTCTCTGCAAGTGCGTAGATTCATGTTTTCTTGCTTGCTTGCATCCTAATCTGTATTGCCTGCTTGGACAATAATCAGTATTGAACATCTGCATTTGGACAGGGACAACAACAATCTTTCTTAGATTCAGGGTTTTGGAGCCGATTCATGTTTTGATACGTCTTGATAGCTTTAAATGAAGCTAAATTCCAGCTGATGGTTTCTAATTTCTTCCTCTGTAGACTTTATGCTTATTCGTAAATGTGTATTAATGGTGGTTTCTTACGTGAGATTTTCCTTGAAGGTGAAAGTTTTTGGGCAAATATCTCCTACATATATTCATGGAGTTATTAAAATTAATTTTTTGGCTAGCAAAATAGCATATCAATTTGTAGCTTTTGTATCATTCCTGTGGCATAAATCCTGATCTGAAATACTGTCACATACTGTTGAAGATCTTGCCCTCAAAATTCATTCTTCCAAAACCTTGTTATCTCGTTGTAACAAAATGTCTCCAGTACCTTGGTTTTACTTATTTGAATGTCTTGCTATATGCAGGCTAACAACTAACATATTTTTCCTTCACCTCGTTTTCATGGTGATATGGCATTGTTGGTGGTTTCCGATCTTTTTTAGTATCAAACATTCCAAATGATTTGTGCAGTATTTGATGGAATCTCTTTCATCTTCTTGATTTATGCTAACAGATCCAACTAATGGATACATCAAATCCCTCACCAATGGTGAGCTCCTACGGAGGTATATGGGTCGCAGAGTCCGATGTGTGCTTAAGGTGATTCAAGCAGATGGTATTAAGTTTCTAGGCCAGACATCGGACAAAACCAGCAGGTCAATGTTAAGCAGGCTCAAGGACCATTCACACAATATGTGGAAGTCACAGGAGTTGTAGATGGTGACCATACTATGAGAGCAGATCATTGTACCAATTTTGGTGACAACTTTGGTGAGTGCGCATTGTTTCAGATTTTTTTCCCCCTTTCATATGCAGAATTTATGAGTATGTCTTGGTAATGCAGATCAGCTATGTCAAATGGCAAATGGAGAACACCAAGATATATTTGTGTAAGGATCTGCCCTCAATGTTTTGTAGCACAATGAGACGCTGTCCACATCCATTGTGACCGAGATGAATGAGCTACCCTGTGAAATGCATGATATCAATGTAAGGCACTAAGCCAACTTCTAAATTTAACATCCCTTAACTTGTAAAATAAAGATTCAGGCCTTGTGATGAGTTCGTACTGAGTATCTTGATATCTTGACAGCTAAAAATAAGTGATGGTTGCTATGCCACTATAAACTTAGAGGATATAAAATTTTAATAAACAATCAGTAAATTTGTCCTATGGGATTCAAATTTTGAAACCTCAGTGGTTTATGGGGTCTTTAATCATCCAAAGATAAAAAGTAAAGTCGATTTATGCGGGTTTTACTGTGGTGTTACTTATCAACTTATTTTTGAATTATATTAACTTACAAATGATAACAGGGTATTTTCTTATGATGTCATAGGGTATTATCCTACGAATGATAACAGGGTATGTTATTTGAAACAGGGTATGTTATTTGGAATGGGGTATTATTTGAAACAGGGAATTATTTGGAATGGGGTACTACTTAAAACAGGGAATTATTTGGAATGGGGTATTATTTAAAATAGAGAATTATTTAGAATGGGGTATTATTTGAAACGGGGTATTATTTTGCAAATGATAATAGGGTATGATTTGAAATAAGGTATTACCTGAATAGGGTATTATCTTACGGATTATAACAGGGTATGAATTCATATTCTTTGACTGGGGGATTGCGACGCCAGCATAACGGGGTATTATCATACAAATGAGGAAAAGGGGGATTGTGGCCAAATACCCCAATTCGAAAACTACATTTTATCCCCTGTTCTTCGATGGAAAAGGGGGATTTTATAGGCATTTTTGCGGGGTATTTTATAGGGCATTGGACACCTTTTTCGTTGTGGCAGTATAGATGGAGTAGGTCGGAGATGGTGAGAATTCGAAAGGGCAAGAAGGAATTTGGGATTCGAAGAACAAAATTTTGATTACTTCAGCCATGGAAGGTCGAAGTTGAGGTAATCTATGGAGGCAAAGAAGAGCAAGATTTATGCACAGAGAAACTTATTCTTTAGAAAAACAATTTTGCTTGGACGATCTTTCCCTTTTTTCATCCATTCTTCGCTCAAATCCGTGCTGCCTAAATCCGTTTTTTGAGAAAAATCTCGCCCCTTCTCCTCTACATAGCTAAAATCCAAACTGGGCCAATTCAAACTTTCTCTGTTCTTCAAATCCGACCCGCCCAATTCATCCGTCCACCATCTTTTGGGCTTGTTTTTTTCTTCTTTCAGTCGGATTTGAAGCAGGAGAATGGGCGGATTCGTATTTTTTCTCTCGAATTTTCAATTTCTTCTTCTTCTGGGTGTCCAATCTCTGCTGTTTGATCGGCCACTTGGCTAGCGAGCCAATTGAGGTATAATCATTTCTGCTTTCTGCCCCCTGCCCATCGATTTTTTTTGCCCAACAATCTTCGATTTTTGCTTTCCTTCGAGCGAGAAGCACCGGTTAGCCAGTTTTCACATTGGCAAACCAGCAAGATAATTGACCGCCAGTTTACACCCAATAATGGGTTTGGAGCAGTTATTGGCATATTTCGAGTATACACTAACATATACTTAAAATATACTACAAACCTACATGAACGAGGGTTTTCCCCCTTAGAGGCAACCCAAAAACACTCCAACCAGAACAATTTTAGTTGATAGAAAGACGGAACAATGCAACTTGGACAAGGGAGAGTACTCACACCCAAACTATTTAATTGAAAACGCTTCACAAGTTGGGAATAAGGGACTCTTGTGAGAGCTATACACTTCATAATTCACTAGAACAAACCTGCCTTTAAGGATCATAAGAGGAGGAGAATATCATGCATACCATGGGATGTAACAATCAGTATTTTATTATGTTCCTGAGCTTCTGACCTTTTTCACATGCAACCTTTTTACGTGATAGTGAGGGTTGTGAAGGTGCATGTGAACCCAGTGTTATAAAGGCCTTGTTGAAAAATGGGAGTCTTGAACTCAGTTCTCAAGGTGAAAGGCAAAAGCTTTATCCATTGATCTCTCGATCAATGCCATAGAAATCCAACCAATTTTTGACAGTGTTAAATGCTATTACTTCTTTCAAGGTTACTTCACCTTCATCTCGCCTGGTGGTGAATTGAATGTTTTTGTTACCAAATTATGCAATAGATATATGAATTGTATTGAAGAAGAAGAGGAAGAAGCAATACTTGGCAGCATCCCTTGAGTCTTGGTGAAGAAGAGGAAGAAGGAATTTTTACTGTCATTTTACGTCATGCCACTTGGCAACATCCCTTGAGGCATATAATGCACACACCACTTTAACATTGCTTAGTAGTGTATTGGTTGGGTCCTGCCCCTACCCACCTTACATTGAAATGGTGTAGTAAATTAATTGCAACTTATAGATTTTCAAGCAACTTAATAGTTTGAAATTTATATAACATACAAGGGTTTCTATTGTGAGTAACATACAAGGGTTTTCTTGTTACGGTAATACCAAGCGACTTTCAAAATAGACATGGCTAACTTATTTGTCAATCATGGTATCTCTCTTTTGTTACAACTTCACTGCTGAAAATAGAAAGGGGCTGGAAAAAAGCCTGAGGACATTTGTGCATGTTATCCATTTTTTGTAGGGAGAGCAAGGTCATCATTAGATCATAAAACTCTAAAGCTCAGCATGATGCCTTGAAGCTCAGCATGATACCCTAAAGATGAAAGCCCATGTTGAAGAATTTTGATACATGATGCACATTCTAATACAGTAGCAACTTAAAGACAATTTAAGCAATTTAAGAAAAGGAAGCGAGGTCGCTATTCTTAAATGTGTCTCAAGTCCAATTTTCATTCAAAGTAATGATCAAACCATGATCATTGGTTTTATTTATTCACAAATCAGACTTTTTTATATCAGAAATGTATCACACAATTATGGAACATGCTACCCATGATATTTCTTTCATTAGTCTCCAAACTGAGAGCTCGATGAACAACTGGATCAACCCTAGCCAAAGCTTCGTCGTCTTCATTCAATTGCTCGTCATCATTCATAGGTTCAGCATCTTGAACCATGACTTTTGAATGGACGATTAGAGCACTTATAATATTGCATAAAAGTAAATAAAAACAATGCATAAGCTTAGGTCACAAATCTATTCATATGCTTGTATTCATAATAGAAATGAGAGCTGAAGAATTAGCTACAGAAGTTGTAACTGAAGTCTTTGGCACAGAAGGATTAGGAATAGAACTGCTCCAATACTTATATCAACGAAAATTACAACAAAATTAGATTTGACATTGATGTTCTAGAGGCTACAAATATGCCAAACACAGTTCAATAGCAACTGGTATTTTCAGGTCTAAGATGCAGAACTAAGAATATATTTTCCACAAGCTATCTCCATAAGAAGAACCTCAAAATTGTACATATCGCACAGTGGACTTAAAACCTCTGCTCTCATATAATATTTAGTTCACTATCTTGGTTTTCATTGATCTCAACTTTGGAGACATGATGCAGATTTTACATTTTAGTAACAGAGTAGGAGGACAAACTCTGATCCCATCTCAAGAGGAGGCATGAACTAGGTTCTCTAGGTCAAAAATATCTCATTGTATCTTTATTGATGATTGATAAATGCGAATATTGATTACCTAGTGCAAACAGTTCATGTGCACCATTTCAAAAGAAACTAGGGATCCATCAGAAGAGCCAAGATATGCAGTTTCACTCTCACCCGAAATCTCTAGCAATTTATCATTAGGTAGTATTGCTTTCAACTTTTCTTTTTTTAGTACGGGACATGTTGCCAGGCTCGAAAATATGGTAAGTTGCTTTGGGCAAGTTAGAAAGGGGTAGGGATATGGTTGTTAGTTTAGAAGAAAATGAGATGAAGACAACATTTAGTATGGCACATGTTGCCAGGTTTGAATATCTAGCATTATAACAGGGGGTTACTTTTATATTTTTATACGTTTTTTCACGTGGTTTTCCTATGATTTCGTTGTTGTATTCGTGCAGGTGTACTAAACAGTATTTCTAGAGTGCGCTCTTTCTGAGCCGTTAATTTTGAATCAAAATTGTAATCGTGTGGTTGTGATCTCTCAAAGAAAAATCCAGAAAAAACCTAAAAGAAAAAGTTATCGGCCATCTCCCAAATCCCTCTTATATCCAGAAACCTTCGCCCACTTATTCCCTGCTTTTGATCGTTCTAGGTTCCGAATTTTATGCCCGAGCTGGATCTGCCTAACTGGCGCCTACGGGTTTGCAGAACTGCCTTAATTTGCAGCTCTTCCAATTATTTGTCTTCATCTTCTTTCTTGATCTGATATCTTTCTTGGCTTGCTTTGTAGGTGGTTGGAGAAACGTTATGGCGATAACAGAGGCAGCTATGGCAGAAAGTACATGCAATGGATTCCTTTGCAGGTTCGGCACATGCGATGCATGCATGCGACGCATGCAATGCATGCATGCTCGTCTTGTGCAAGAATGTCGATCCGCTACGCGAATCGATGACATTATCTTTAGGACTAGCATACTTTAGTAGCGTTCTCAATCTTTTAATATACATAGGAAGAGATCAAAATATAAACCCTGCTCGTTATGTCTTAGAATACGGCCCATGTTATTTTTTACGTTGTTACAAATGAAACTTCATACTTAGACCAAGTACACACGAAACAATAATGTTATAGCTATTATAGCATGCGATATTAAAGCCCTTGAGTGCTTGGTAAATTGTGGTAATGAATTGATTATAATATACTTTGAATTCTTGTCTTGATGAAATGTAATCCGGCTGTAAATCTTGTTTGCAGGAACGATTCGATTAAAAATTATAAATTCCAATTAAGTGAGAAAACTGCAAAAAAATTTCCGATATGAGGAAAAAGGTTTCCCCAACGCCGTTCCAACCTGTTGCCCCCAAAGGGCAACATACTAACTGTTAGCTCATGTGTTGAAGTAGGTCAAGTTATTGTGGAAGAATTAGATCAAAAGGAGCTTGGTAGTCAACATTGATATGAAGGTCAAACAATATCAATCTTCAAAGGTCAACTCCCATGGAAAATGCTCTATCAGAAGTCAAAGGTTTTCAAAGGATGCTCTATACTATCCTGGGTTGTGAAGATTGGAAGATGCTGAAGTTTGGAAGACAAAGTTTGGAAGACCCCATGGTATTAGATTCCACCTCCTACCCCATATTCCTAGTCATATTCCCCTTATGCTTATATTTTCCCTTGCTCATCTTTTGGCCAAATCACACCTTGTTTGCCTAATTCCTTTTCTTTAATGCCTTTTGCCTTCTCATTTCATATCCCTTTTCCCATTCTTATCACACCTTTATAAATACCCCTAGTCCATTTTTTGTTTGGAATTTTATGACCATTTTTGCTTTGCCCACCATTGTGCCTTAAATATTCATGATTACCCATGGAATATCCCAATGCATGGTATCTAGACCTAGCATATTCCCCAAAAAATTAGGGTTGCCATCTCCTCAAATGATCAAACTATCTAACTATTTTATAAGGCACCCTTTGAAACCATGGCCTAGCTTTTCTAAATGGCTGAATACAGCATATTCTTAGTTTATACTTCCAAAAATACGGCCATCATATCGCGCAAACTCTGGAAAAATACAGTGAAGAACCCTAAACTTAGAAATTTGCTTGAATCATGCCGGAACTGGAATCTTAAGCTACAAAAATTACCTATTCTTGGATTCCCGCTCATCAGCATCCCATTAAGCCTATAATCAAGCCCTAAGATGCCGGAATCATTAAATCTAAATCTATATGAAGAAATCAAACAACAAGCAAGTTAAGTTTCAACACCTTTATAGTCTATTCAAAGATAAAATTGCATAGACCAAAGGTAATACTTAATCTACTAAATGATACGAATTGGCTTAACCTTATTCAGTTCAAATCGTGATCACAAGTCTTCTATATTCAAATCATTCTCAATGTCATATATTAAGGTCATTAAGCCATTAAATTAACATATCACAATATAATATCTTCAAACCTTCGAACAGCTACAGTATTTTCACTGTAGCCAAGGGATTGACCACGTTTGACTTCCTTCAATTCTTCAAATCAAATGGTCGGATCTTTCCCTTTTGCACCTACACATAATCGAAAATCAATCGTATATCAACCTATACTTCTTACTTCATGTTATAGCTCAGATCCGGCCGCTATGGCGGACCGATCGAGCTCATTTGCCTCTGCATTCCATATTGGGACCATTTCAAAAATGCTTTCCCCCTTTAAACGTTTTTCCGTGTCAATCTCACCTTAGATTGCTATTAATAAATTATGGTCTTGTAAACCATTGAAATCGGCTAAATGAAAGTGTCCTCATAGCTTAGATTAACTTTCATTCAACCTTAGCATATCATCCCTTGCTTCATGAATCTTTTACATATGATGCCTTCATCTTCAAGGTGATCCTATTATAACATGAGCACTTCAACATTCCCCCTTCATGTTATAATCTAAGCAATGTATTAAATTCTTTAACTCAGTAAACCTTTTTTCTGGCAGGGGCTTTGTGAGCAGATCTGCTAATTGATTTTTTGTATTGACATAGATCAACTTTACTATGTCCTTCCCAACAATTTCTCTGATAAAATGCAGCTCCAATTCTATGTGTTTTGACCTTTCATGGAATACTGGATCCTTTGTCATGGCAATGCAGCTGGTGCTATCACAGAATAATTTTGTTGCTTGATCCTGATTGTAACCAAGTTCAACCAGCAGTCTTCTTTCCCAGATCACTTCCTTTGTGGCTAAAACAGCAGATGCATATTCAGCCTCTGCACTGGACATGGCTGTTGCATGTTGTTTCTTGCATTTCCAACTTATAGGTGCTCCTCCTATGAATGTTAAGTATCCAGATGTAGATTTCCTTGTATCGAGGTCCCCTCCCCAATCTGCATCACAATAAGCTAACAGCTGCATATCTTCAGTGCTATAGCAAATGCCATGATCCATTGTACCTTTCAAATATCTTAAAACACGCTTTGCTGCTATCCAGTGCTCCTTCCCTGGGTCATTGTTATACCTACTCAGCATGTTGACCACATAGGCAATGTCTGGCCTAGTACAATTGGCCACATAAGCCAGGCATCCAATTAATGACATGTATGGTATATCACTCATTTCTTCTCTCTCTGTTTCTGTTTTTGGACTCATTCTGGCAGAAATTTTGCAGCCTGGTACTATAGGAGTCTTGCAGGTATTGCACTCTGTCATTTTAAATTTGTTGAGCATGCCTTCAATCTGCCCTTTCTGTGTTAAGGTCAGAGTCTTGTTTGCCCTGTTTCTATGCACCTCTATTCCTAAGAATTTTTTCAATTCTCCCAGATCTGACATCTTGAATTTATTTTTCAAAATGGCCTTGCAATGCTCTAAGATATCTGTGCCATTTGCCACCATTATGTTATCATCGACATAGAGTGCAATTATGCACCATTGAGCTCCTTTCTGGAATTTGTAAAGATTACCATCATTTTGTAGTTTGGCAAAGCCTTGTTCTCTGAGAAAAGTGTCTATACACTTGTACCACTCTCTTGGAGACTGTTTGAGTCCATATACTGCTTTGTTTAACTTCCAGACCTTATCTGCATCTGCTTCAAACCCTGGAGGCAACTTCATGTAAATTTCTTCTTCTAGTTTAGCATTTAAAAATGCTGTTGTCACGTCCATATGATGAATTTCCAGATCTGATGCATTTGCAATTGACAATAGCATCCTTATACTGTTCATCTTAACAAGTGGAGAGAACGTTTCTTCATAGTCCTGTCCATATCTTTGAGTAAATCCTTGGGCCACTAGCCTGGCCTTAAATTTGGGTGTTACTCCATCAGCTTGTGTCTTAATTTTAAACAACCATTTGTTCCCCACAATATTTTTATCATTTGGTCTGTCTACCACTTCATAGGTATTTGTCCTATTAAACGATTGCATTTCTTCTTGCATAGCTCTTACCCAGTGTTTACTATCAGGTGAGGATATTGCTTCATCATAGGTTTTAGGTACTGAGACATCTAGATGCATCAGAATTTCAAACAGTCCAAGTACCTCACCTTCTTGTTCCTTGAGTCTTTTGCTCTTGCCCAAGTGATCCCTTCCAAATGCTTCCATGTTTTCTTCAGCTTCTCCCCTGAGTATCTCGGCTTCAGTTCTTTTCCTTCTTCTTACAACCTTGGGTTGACTCTCATCTTGCTGGTCAGCAAGGTCTCCGGGCTGCACATTTTCAAAATCCACCTGGTTAGCATTAGTTAGCATTTGTTCTGGTTCAATATCGTCATCCTCATCACTGTTTGCTATTGCTGCAGGTACAGCTTGCTCCTTCTGCAGATTTGTTAGCCCTGTTGCTTGACTTTTAGTAGCCTGACCTTGATTGTTTATCTTAGGTAACAGCTTATAGTACTGCTCCTCATCAAACACTACATCTCGGCTAATTATGATTTTTCTTTTGCTTGAATCATACAGCCTATAGGCCTTAGATTCTTGATCATAGCCAACCAGGTAAGTTATATATGCTTTATCATCAAGTTTCTTTCTTAGTTCATCAGGCACATGCACAAATGCCAAACATCCATAGGCTTTAAGCCTTTCAAAATCTGGTACTTTGCCCGACCACAATGTTAAAGGAATTTCACCTTTAATACTTATAGATGGTACCATGTTTTGAACACATACTGCTGCCTTAACTGCCTCTTCCCAAAGGAAATTCGGCAGCCCTGAATATTTGAGCATACTCCTTACTGCATTGAGAATTGTTCTATTTTTCCTCTCAGCAATTCCATTTTGCTGAGGTGAGAATCTACATGTCAACTGCCTTCTGATTCCATTTTCATTGCAATACTTCTTGAATTCATTTGACATGAACTCACCTCCCCTATCTGATCTCAAGCATTTGATTTTCCTCCCTGTTTCAACCTGCACCTCATTTGCAAAGATTTTGAATGCCTCTAGTGCTGAATCCTTTGTTCTTAAGCAGTACACCTTTGTCATTCTACTATAATCGTCAATAAATGTCATGAAGTACCTCTTCCCTGAAAGACTGGTCACATTCAAAGGCCCGCACAAGTCTGTGTGTATCAAATCTAGTTTATTCTTTGCCCTCTTTACTGATTTTTTAAAGGGCAGTTTGGTATGTTTTCCCAAAATGCAGCCAATGCATTTGAATTTCTCATCATTTGTACCAGAACCTTTAATTAATCCTTTCTTCAACATGAGTTGCACAGTCTTGGAATTTACATGGCACATCCTCTCATGCCATGTTTTTAAGTTGGTACACGTTACAAGATTTATACTTGAAGTATATTGATTCAGATTTAATCCAAACAGATTGCCAACCCTTTTTCCAACAAACTTTAATATATTATTGAAGAACACTTTACATTGCAATCTCTCAAAGAGAACTTTATATCCGAGATCCACTAACTGACATACTGAAATCAGATTTCTAACTAGGCCTGGTACACAAAGAACATTTTCTAATTTAACAGCCTTTCCTTCAAGATCATAAAGTTCGAGCATTCCCATGTCCTTAATTTCTTGCAAATCCCCATTCCCTAGTTGCACATGTCCTCTTGCCACCCTTTTGCAATCCTTCAGCAATTTTGAAGACGATGTCACTGTCCTCTCAGCTCCTGAATCTATAATTATCATATCATGATCATTTGTACCATGCATTAAATGACATAGTTTAGCATGACTTACCTCAACATCTTCATTTAGCTCGTCCTCTTCACTTTGAGCTTCTTGAGTTAAATTCAAGGCTGGATTATCCTTTGAACTCCCCTTTCCCCTTGGAACAAATGTTCCCTTGCTTCCTCTGCCCCTATTTTTCCCTTTTGCATTCTGCCCCTTTGGGCTGGGGCAGCTTGAAGCAAAGTGCCCCTTGCCATCACAGTTAAAGCAAACAATTTCTTTTCCTGTTTTTGGACAGTCTGCCTTCAAATGTCCATAAGCATTACAATTGTAGCATGGTCCAACCTTATCCCTGCTAGTTTTGTTAAATCCCTTTTTCTGTTTGTGTTTCCCTGCATAAAGAACTTCAGTGGTTGAATCATCCTCCTCTTGACCAATCTGCCTCTGCTCGAACTCTGTCCTTATCATTTGTATGGCGTGTTCTTTTGTTCTAGCTATATTTCTTAGCAGGGTTGCCAAGTAAGCATTGTGGGATACTGCTCTAGAAATAGCTAGCAGTTGATACTGCTCATTCAATATGACTCCAGCCCCCTCCAGCTCAGCCATAATGGAGTCAAATTTTTCTAGAAATTCAGTTATGTTGTCCTTGTCATGTAATTTTAACTTTCTCAACTGTTTTTCTAAAACATCTATCTGCGAAGATGTTTTAGCTTCATAGTTCTTAACCATGTAAGACCACATTTCCCTGGGGCTTAGCCCTCTGAGTTTAAGTTTAATCACTGGTCCCACTTTACAGCAGATAATGGCTTGAGCCTCCTTGATTTTAATCACTTCATCTGATTGCACCTTTGAAGTAACAGTTGGCTCTGCACTCCCCTTAGCCACACCTGTTTCAGCACCTCCACCAGCAGTGGATTCCCCAGCACTAGAGCTTGAAGTAGCTCCCCCTGTGCTTGCTGACCCTGTACTCTCATTGACATTAGACTGCCTGCTAGCATTTGGATCAACCAAATACCACAGATTCTCAAACTCCAGGACTTCCTGGATACTTTGTTTCCAGACTTGGAAACCACTTTCCCCCTTGAAAACTTCAATGGCATTGAGCAAATTTGCTCCAAACCTGCTAGACATGATTGTTTTTCCTTGGATCTGTGGCTCTGATACCAATGAAGAAATCAAACAACAAGCAAGTTAAGTTTCAACACCTTTATAGTCTATTCAAAGATAAAATTGCATAGACCAAAGGTAATACTTAATCTACTAAATGATACGAATTGGCTTAACCTTATTCAGTTCAAATCGTGATCACAAGTCTTCTATATTCAAATCATCCTCAATGTCATATATTAAGGTCATTAAGCCATTAAATTAACATATCACAATATAATATCTTCAAACCTTCGAACAGCTACAGTATTTTCACTGTAGCCAAGGGATTGACCACGTTTGACTTCCTTCAATTCTTCAAATCAAATGGTCAGATCTTTCCCTTTTGCACCTACACATAATCGAAAATCAATCGTATATCAACCTATACTTCTTACTTCATGTTATAGCTCAGATCCGGCCGCTATGGCGGACCGATCGAGCTCATTTGCCTCTGCATTCCATATTGGGACCATTTCAAAAATGCTTTCCCCCTTTAAACGTTTTTCCGTGTCAATCTCACCTTAGATTGCTATTAATAAATTATGGTCTTGTAAACCATTGAAATCGGCTAAATGAAAGTGTCCTCATAGCTTAGATTAACTTTCATTCAACCTTAGCATATCATCCCTTGCTTCATGAATCTTTCACATATGATGCCTTCATCTTCAAGGTGATCCTATTATAACATGAGCACTTCAACACTATATACCGGGGAAAACAATGACAGAGTTTTTTGAAGGCCCAGATGCATCAAACCTCGACATTGATACATGCTGAGCATGATCTGAAGACGTTCATGAAGTATCTGAGTGTTCCACAGTCTGATATGAGAAAATTGGACTGATATTCTTGATTTGATACTATTTATTGACCTTCTAAGCTATTTTGATGATTGATCTATATTCCTAAGACTCTTATTTACCTTGTACTACCTTCATATCAATGAAAATTGACTGCCAAGTATTCAAAAAGTTGACTGTCATGATCCTTTAGTATTTTTGCATCACAAACATTTCTACAGTGAGGAATTCCTTTATTTTTTCCTGTATATGACCATTTGCACTTCCTATCCCATCTTATTTGTACCTGTGTGCACAAAAATTTCGAAATAATCCCATTCCAAACTCAAGTTACCATTTTTTGCATTCTGTCTGATACAAGTTTAGACTGATATCCACAAAACAGTGCCTAAAAAATAGTTTTAGTGATTAAAATCATGATTTGACAGCATGCCCCTCACCTTTGAGATCTATTTTGCATCTTAGTTTTGGAATTTCTTCAAAATTCAACCTACAATTCAAGTTACAAAACTCTGAGCCTTGTTTGTAGTTTTGACTGGTATTGACCAAAATTTGACCCAACTTTGAGATCGAATATCTTACAAATTAAAACTCAGACTTGGTCAAGATGTTCACCCTTGCTTGCCTACAACTTTTCTGAACAAGTCACAGTCATCTGACCTTGAAAATCAATCTGCCTATGAGATTTGCATCGAATTAGTAAGAGGTCCATGTTCCAGAATTGGAAAAGGTATGAGAACTCTGTAACTGAGCTTTTTCTTTGAGAAATTCTTGTGTAGATTGATCACCTTAAGTGATCTGGAGGTTCTAACCCCAACTTGAGTGAAAACTCAAGTTGGCCTTTTGTGTTTGACTCTCTAAGCCAGGTTGGGGGTCAACATCTTGGAGGTTCTACCGAGATCTTCCTGGATTTCAGAACTCATGGCTCCAAAACAAAAATTTCCAGCAGAACAAGAGCCATTAGAAGATATTGATGCATCAGATCATTGCAGAGAAAGGCCATTGAATTCAAGTTTTTCAACTAGCCTGCTTCAAAACATGCCATACCAATTTGAGTTGAATGTCCCTGTTCCTTTGCCTACTTTTGATTCTAGTATGAGTGCTAACAACTTCTTGAGAATATTTGAGGATTATTACAGGGATTATGCCTTCAAGAAGGGCTGCAAGCTCTCAGAGTTCGAAAAATGTTTCAAAGAAGAAAGTGAAGCTGGTGCTTGGTTAACTTATAAAAAGTTAATGGGTACCACTTCATGGGATGAACTTGTCAAAAAGTTTCTAGATAGATTTGGTAAGCTAGCTGCTCCAAAAGATTTGGTTAATGAACTGCAAGGTTTCTCTATACATGCAGGAGAGAGTGTGAATCAGTACAAGGAAAGGTTTAGTACATTTATGAGCAGGTGTCAAAGAGCACAAGTCACCATCCCAACTCTGTTTTTAGTTACTGCTTTTATTAATGGTCTGGAAAGAAGACCAGATATCCAAAGGAAGTTGCTCAAGATCCAAGCTGCTGAAGGGTTTGATTCTATATACAAAGTCTTTGCCAAAACCACTGATCTAACTCAGATGCTCTCTACTTTGCCTGACAAGCACTATGCTCCTCACCATAATCATGACCCGTTTTACCCTGATGCTACTGATGCACATTATGATCACCACCCTTCTATTCCAGTTTATGCCATACAGAAAGAAAAGAAGAAATCTAAAGATGAGGAAGCAAGTTCTCAGGTTGCAGAGGTGAAGTCAGATCTATCTAAGGTTACTGAAGCTCTAGCAGAAATAACTAAACAATTGGTTGAACTCAAGGCTGCAAGGGCAGGGTAAAACTTTACCTGAATGTATTCATTGCAATAGGAATTCTCACCCATCAGAAATTTGCTATTGGCAAGTGTGCCCCAAATGTAATAGAAAAGGCCACTTTGGAAAAGAATGTCCTGTTTGTTCTTTTTGCAAAGAGGTTGGCCATACTGATGCTAGATGTGCTGTTAAGGAATATTTTGCTAAACAGGAAAAAGAAAAGAGACCAGAGCCTAAACCTCCTGTGAGATTTGCTGAACCAAGCACCTCTATAAGATTTATTCAAGCTACAGAAACTCCTAAATCAAGAAGTTATGGTGGTGCAAACTAGAAGCATGAATGAAGCTCAAGTACATCTTTGAACCAAGTAGGCATTCTCATTGCTGTGTCTTCACCACTGTAGTGGAATCACCTGCTCAAACCATAGCCCCACCCCCTCAGCAAAAATATGGTAAGAAAGATCAAGACTTTGACGAGGTTGATGTTTTGCTTAAAAATTCCAAGGTGAGTGTGGATCTTTTTACCTTGTTAAAGATTAGCACCTAGCTCTGAAAAAAGGGTACTTCAAAGCAAACCTGGTGGTGAGGTATTAAATGCTTGTGTGAATTTTACTGATGCCACTAACCTTGTTTTAGCATAGAATGAAGAAGACCCTGGTGCATTCACATGTTCAGCTACTTTAGGAGGTTATACCTTCTCAAATGTGTTACTTGATGGGGGGTCTCCCCTAAATATTATGCCATATCACATTATGAAGAAATGTGGTTTTGAGGTGGACAAGAAAGCTTCTATACTATTGAGATCCTTTTATAATGCTAAGATCACCCCCATTGGTGTGGTAACTAAAGTGCCTGTTAATACAGAGGGCATAATTGTAGCTGCCAACTTTATTGTGGTAGCTTTTGAAGACATAGGGGATGAGTCTGATATCTATGATTTACGTTTAGGAAGGAGGTGATTAGCCACTGTGGATGCTAGACCAGTTTGGTCTCAAGGGAGATGTACCATCTCCAATGGCTACAATCTATAATCAAGATGGCTCCTATGGTTCCAATGAGGAGGTAAATTTTATTAAGGAAATGTTAATTGAAGAACCTTTGGGATTTTACAGAATACAAAATACAAGGCCAAGGAAATATGAAACAGTTCCTCTCATCATGGAATGTGCACTTCCCAGCAAACAAGGGCCATCAGGATTCTTATGGTTTGATGGAGGTATTTCTAAAAGACTAAATATTGCATCATCTGCTGCTATTCTGAAAGATTCTTCTCATAAACTTTTAGCTAAAGTAGGGAGGATCTTCCCCCAAATTACATCTAATGTAGCAGAATATAAGGCTTTGATTGCAGGTCTTCAGGAAGCCAAAGCTATGGATATTGCCAACATTCACATTTTTGGTGACTCACAATTAATTTGTAGACAAGTTTCAGGAGATTACCAAACAAAGAATGCAGACATGGAGCTCTTAAAAAATCAAGTAATGGGAGTGCTTTCGAGTTTTGCTTCATGGGAGATTACTCACATACCAAGAGAAGAAAATGTGGAAGCTGATACCCTATGCAGGGAAACTCTCATGGCACACCTAACTGAGGGAGCTATTCCAGAGGAAGACCTTGATGCTAGTGAGGTAAAAGCTCTTTGTCCTATTCTAACCATTAATGCATCAGAAGAAAAGGATACTGAAGAGATTACCATTACAAAAAATGGTAAAACTAGAACCCTGTTTGTTGGAGATCTAATTGAATACCAAAATAGGGAGAATATACAGATCAGTGATGACTTTAAGGTGTGAAACTTCGTAAAGTTGCTATATTTTACCATTTTTTAAAATCTGGATTCGATTTTTTACTAGGATGCGTACGCTAAAACAACTTCAAAAAATCGCCAAAATTTGATAATATTGCATCCCAATTATAGTAAATTCGCCAAATTAATGGGCATTTTACAGTAAAAACTTCAATTTTATGGTAAGACATCCAATTCTACTAAATTCGTTTCTATAAAAATGTTGGAAAAATAGGAAACAATCGCCACCATTTCTACAATTTAGAAGCAGCTAGAGGATGATAAAGTCATCACTGATACAGATGTTCTTTGAAGAAAGGAAGGATGTGTTTGCTTGGGATTATTCTGAGCTTACTGGAATTAAAGCTGAGGTATGCCAATTTGAAATCAAGATTAAGGAAGGGTGTAAGCCTGTTTTTCAAAAACTGAGAAGAATTAATGCTTCATTGATGGGACTGATTAAAGATGAGTTGGATAAAATGTTAGATGCAGGTGTTATTATTGAAATTATTAATCCAGAATGGGTGTCTTGCATTGTACCCGTAGAGAAAAAAAGTGGTGCCTTAAGGATCTGTATTGATTATCGAGACCTCAACAAAGCCACCATCAAGGACTGCTATCCCTTGCCTTTTTTAGAAGAAATCTTATATGCTATAGCAGGGAAAGAGGTGTACTCATTTCTAGATGGATTTTCAGGGTTTAATCAAATTGGCATTAAGGAAGAAGACCAACCCAAGACCTCTTTTATTACCCCTTGGGGAACTTATGCAATGAAAAGAATGCCTTTTGGACTAATGAATGCACCTCGCTACTTTCAGGAGGGCTATGGATGTTATTTTTAGGCCTATGTCTCCTCAAGAATTCAGAGTTTATTTGGATGACCTTTGTTTAGGATCTCACCCTACTAATCATTTGGAATTGCTGGCAAAAATATGTTCTTTGTGTAGGGAATCTGGAGTCAACCTTAACCCAAAGGAATGTATTTTTTTTGCATCCAAAGGGCAACTTTTGGGACACGAGGTATCCAACAATGGCATACAAGTGGCACAAGAAAAGTTGAAGCCCTCAAAAACTGGTGCCCCCAAAAATTTGAAGCGGTCAAAAGTTTTATTGGCATGACTAGTTTTCTTAGGATGTATATTCCTAATTTTGCTCACATTATAAGTCCTATTTCTAAGCTGACAAGAATAGGCAGGATTTCCAAATCTGAGAGCAAGTATGTTCCTGTCACATGGTCATCAGATTGCCAAGAGTCTTTTGAGTTGCTTATAAAGTCCATTTGTGAAGCAACTCTTCTTAAAAAACCTGATTTGGACAAGCCATTTGAGGTCTACATTACTATTACTAAAAAGGCTATAGGCCTAGCTATTCTACAGGACAAGCACACCATAGCTTTTGCCAGCAAACAGTGGAGTTCAACTGAAGAAAAATACACCAGAATGGAGAAGAGTGCTGTTGCTCTCATGTTCCTCATTGACAGACAAGGTCATTTATTATTGAAGAGTTCAGTTGAAGTTTATATGAAACAAAATCCAACAGGTTTGTTATTTGGTAAGGCTACCTCTAAACCAAAAATTCAAAGGTGGGCTTGCAAGCTACAAACCTTTGATATTTCCATAAAAGAGTTACATCAGGTGAAGAGTCCCAGTCTTTATTTACCTTACATTTTCTTTGATCATGAGGATGTAGTAGAAGTTGTTGACTTTGTGGATGCCTTAGCTTATTTACAGGCAGATGATGAAGAGCAGAACCAACAGGATTGGCAGCTACCTATAAAGAATTTTCTACAATTCAAGGAAATGCCCTCAGGACTGACCTCGAGCCAGCAAAGGAGATTTAAAGAAAAGTGCAGGCAATTCAAAATGATTAGTGATGTTTTATGTAAAGTCAACAGGGATGGATTATTACTGAGGTGTGTCAATGAAGAGGAATCTGCTTTGATCATTAGAGAAATGCATGAAGGAGTATGTGGAGGCCATTTTGCTGGAGATACTACTGCCAAGAAAATTCTCAGGTCAGGTTATTATTGGCCTACAATATTTAAAGATTGTTATACTGCTATAAAATCTTGCCACAAGTGCCAAATATTTGGAAAGAGGATCCTTCTCCCAGCTGCACTAAACCCCATCATTTCTCCAGGACCTTTCCAAATGTGGGGATTAGATTATATTGGTCCTATTAACCCCCCTTCTGCAGGACAACATCAGCATATTATTGTGGCTACAGATTATTTTACCAAGTGGGCAGAGGCAATTCCTTTAAGACAAGCTAATGCCATCACAACAGCAAAGTTCTTACATGAGTATATTTGTGCATGGTTTGGTATCCCTCTACAATTACATTCTGATAGAGGTACTCCTTTTGTGAATGAAGTCATTTCTAATTTATTGACCATTAAAGTCAAGCATACCAAGAGTTCCTCTTACTACCCCCAAGGAAATGGTCAAGCAGAAGCTACTAATAAGGTTTTGAAAAGCATTTTGCAGAAAACAGTGGATGATAATCAAAAGGACTGGCATGTCAAACTGGTGGATGCTCTATGGGCTTATAGAGTCACCATTAAAACAGCAACCACCCATACACCCTTTAACTTAGTATATGGCATTGAAGCTGTGTTTCCAGTAGAACTTGAGCTGCCATCTCTGAGGTTAGCCCATAAGTTGTGTTTGCCTTTTGAGTATGCTTTGCAGGAAAGACTGGATACCCTTCTGCATTTAGAAGAATATAGAATGGAAGCTGAGAATGCTAATTTGCTAAAAAAAGCCAAGGATTTGGCTGCTTTCAAAGCTGCTCATAAAATACAAGGGACTTTCAAGACTGGAGAGTTAGTCCTAAAATGGAATAAATCAAGGGAAGACTTGGCTGGTAAGTTTAAAAACCTTTGGGAGGGCCCCTATGAGGTGTTGGAACCTGCAGGCACCAATTCCTATTGGTTAAAGGAACTAACCGGGGATGCCACTTCCAAATCCTATCAACACTATCCACCAAAAGGTTTGGGATAAAGCATATATGTTTGTCTCTTTTTATGTTCTAGAACTTAGACAAGTTAGAATTAAAATTAAAAATTAGAATAGGCTGGGTTAGATTTCACTTTGTCTTAAATTTAGAACTAATGTTTTCATTAAGTTTATATTTGCAGATTAGCCAGTATGAAGGATGAGCTATCAAATAGTTTCAGAACAGGGATTTTTATTAATTGCCAAGTGTCATTTGCAGGAGCACCCTTTTTCCATCTTCATTCATCTGTCTCATTGTGGTCCTACCCTCCATTCAGCCATGTACTCTCATTTTATCTCCCTAAATGTGCACTCTGCAAATTCAGCTTCACCATCATAGCAGAGTTGCAAGGATCAAGATTAACTTGTTTGTATGTTTCCATGACAGGTGCATCCTTTCTCCATCTTTATTCATCTGCCATAAGTGGTCCTGCTATCCATTTAAACTCTTTATTCTTGTTCTCATTCCCAAAAGAAAGCACTCTGCAATTCAGCTTCACATCATAGCGGAGTTGCATTTTTAAGGATCAGGAGGCACACATTTTCTTGTTTTGGCGAAATCTCAACTTTTGCACATCCACTCCACCCTTTTACACTCTATTTCCATCACCACTTGACCATATTCACACTCATTCTTACCTTTTTTTTTCACACATTTTTCTTGTTTTGGCGAAATTCCAATATTTGCACACTCATCTCATCTCATACACTACCTTTCCATCACTACCTTGTCATATTCACACTCATTCTCACCTTTTTCTACTCACTTACATCCTCTTATCAATACACTCACTTTTATCCCACCAACACTTACACTTTACATCCTCTTTTTACCATAATCCTCATTCATACACTTTGGAGCAGATATGAAGACCCTTTGTGGCTGAGGGGACCAGCCATTTTCTTGTTTTGGCGAGATGTTGCCCCCAAAGGGCAACATACTCAATCTTCAAAGGTCAACTCCCATGGAAAATGCTCTATCAGAAGTCAAAGGTTTTCAAAGGATGCTCTATACTATCCTGGGTTGTGAAGATTGGAAGATGCTTTTTGAAGTTTGGAAGACAAAGTTTGGAAGACCCCATGGTATTAGATTCCACCTCCTAGTCATTTTTATCCATATTCTTACCCCCATATTCCTAGTCATATTCCCCTTATGCTTATATTTTCCCTTGCTCATCTTTTTGCCAAATCACACCTTGTTTGCCTAATTCCTTTTCTTTAATGCCTTTTGCCTTCTCATTTCATATCCCTTTTCCCATTCTTATCACACCTTTATAAATACCCCTAGTCCATTTCTTGTTTGGAATTTTATGACCATTTTTGCTTTGCCCACCATTGTGCCTTAAATATTTATGATTACCCATGGAATATCCCAATGCATGGTATCTAGACCTAGCATATTCCCCAAAAAATTAGAGTTGCCATCTCCTCAAATGATCAAACTATCTAACTATTTTATAAGGCACCCTTTGAAACCATGGCCTAGCTTTTCTAAATGGCTGAATACAGCATATTCTTGGTTTATACTTCCAAAAATACGGCCACCGTATCGCGCAAACTCTGGAAAAATATAGTGAAGAACCCTAAACTTAGAAATTTGCTTGAATCACGCCGGAACTGGAATCTTAAGCTACAAAAATTACCTATTCTTGGATTCCCGCTCATCAGCATCCCATTACGCTTATAATCAAGCCCTAAGATGCCGGAATCATTAAATCTAAATCTATATACCGGGGAAAACAATGACAGAGTTTTTTGAAGGCCCAGACGCATCAAACCTCGACATTGATACATGCTGAGCATGATCTGAAGACGTTCATGAAGTATCTGAGTGTTCCACAGTCTGATATGAGAAAATTGGACTGATATTCTTGATTTGATACTATTTATTGACCTTCTAAGCTATTTTGATGATTGATCTATATTCCTAAGACTCTTATTTACCTTGTACTACCTTCATATCAATGAAAATTGACTGCCAAGTATTCAAAAAGTTGACTGTCATGATCC
Source organism: Isoetes taiwanensis (assembly GCA_021234155.1). Classification (NCBI taxonomy): domain Eukaryota; kingdom Viridiplantae; phylum Streptophyta; class Lycopodiopsida; order Isoetales; family Isoetaceae; genus Isoetes; species Isoetes taiwanensis. Next base: position 5,045,994 of record JAJEKV010000018.1, read on the forward strand.
TTTAGTATTTTTGCATCACAAACATTTCTACAGCAAAGAATTCCTTCATTTTTTCCTGTATATGACCATTTTCACTTCCTATCCCATCTTATTGGCACCTGTGTGCACAAAAATTTCGAAATAATCCTCAAGTTACCATTTTTTGCATTCTGTCTGATACAAGTTTAGACTGATATCCACAAAACAGTACCTAAAAAATAGTTTTAGTGATTCAAATCATGATTTGACAGCATGCCCCTCACCTTTGAGATCTTTGCATCTTAGTTTTGGAATTTCTTCAAAATTCAACCTACAATTCAAGTTACAAAACTCTGAGCCTTGTTTGTAGTTTTGACTGGTATTGACCAAAATTTGACCCAAATTTGAGATCGAATATCTTACAAATTAAAACTCAGACTTGGTCAAGATTTTCACCCTTGCTTGCCTACAACTTTTCTGAACAAGTCATAGTCATCTGACCTTGAAAATAAATTTGCCTATGAGATTTGGGTGTAAAATCGCTAGTGGGGTACAACTTTTGGCGAAGCGTTTAAGCACTTTAAGTGCTGATACTCGCGGACGTCGAAGCCCGTCACGCCCTTCTCCCTCCTTTTCCCCTGGGCGCGAAAACTTAGAACAGTGTTTCACTGTTGATGATGGAGGCATGGAGCGCGGATGATTTTCACAGCATCAGAGGTCTGTGCAATTCGGGGGTGAAGCCACACGAGGAAGAAGCTTGGTTGGAAAATAATGTCACGGATCGAGATTGGGATTCTGTTTGGACAAAGAAGTTGAACAAGGGAAAGATAAAATGGCACTGTGCAAAGGAGCATCTTCAAGAGAAGTTGGAAACACTCTGTAGAAAAAATCTACAAGAATTGTCACAACAAAGAAGTAAGAAAGCAACCGGCCCTTGCTTTTTTTGGCCCTTGCTTTTGCGTTTGAAAATTGCACTAGATCAATACTTGCACCTGAGGAACACAAAGTAAACGGGCTGCATTTGTCGTGGCAATGCCAAAGATACCACAACAATAGACAAGTAAAAACAGAGGCAGATGTTGTAGCACATGTTAGGAAAACTGAAATGAAGGCAAAGCCAAAGGTGGCAGCTGGATCAAATGATATCAGTGCATGTGATGAAAACATAAAAACCTTAGAGAATGCAAAGATAGGAGATTGGAAAATCGGGCTTTTTACTTATCACAAAAGAATGGAGGCAAGAGGGAAGTGAGCTGAAAGGCAATGAGAAGGCCTCGAATTACGTAAAATGATGTTGGAAGAGGCCGAGAACGGTTTAAGACAAGCCACAAATGATTTGGCTAAAAAACAGGAGGAGTTCAAGCTTAATCCAAACTGTGAATTGGAGGCAGAAATTAAAGATTTGGAGCAGACTGTCCAGATGGAAAATTGGCACAGGAACAAGGTACAAAAAGCAATGAACCCTACATCTGTTAATGAGCAGGTCAAATGTAAACTCAAACTTGAGGAGGAGTTAAAAGTTCTCGAAGAAGAACAGAGACTTTTGCAATTCTACATAAACAATTTGTGGAAGCTGAAAATGGATACTCCTGCTACATTTAGCATCTCTACTATTATACGAGATAAGTTGTTAGTGGAAGATCCATTTTATACATGTTCAGCATGTGGTCTGGAATTCACTAAAGCTTACAGGTTAAGTTTAGCACTGAATTGCCAACATGAGTACCATATAGCTTGTTGTTCATTGTTGAGAGGAGGATAATGTATTCATGGTTGCCCTGGAAAGGTGCCAGAGGGTGTATTTGACGAGCTAGGTTTTGACCATATTGTAGGTGCTTCAAATGGTACACCAAAAAAGGATGTGTTAATCCATCCTTCAATTGAGGTCTCACCCTTCAGGGTTCAAAGAAGGACAATGGTGCCATTTGAAGATGCACAACACCTGCAAAGTCCTATAGGAGTACAGTCAATTGTGACTGATTTGAATGCAACAGCAGAACCACCACCACCGGTCAAGAAGTCGGTCCAAGAAGCTATAGAAGAAGTCGTAAACACGGCACCGGTTGTAAACACAAAGACCGGTTGTGGAAAAAACAATGACCGATTGTACCTAACTGAAGCACCTCAGGAAGTTGAGGGAGTAATTCCATCGGATGAGGGCAACTTGGGTGAATATTTGCCAAAAAGAAAGGGCAGAAGAACAAAGAGGGGTAAGCTGGAGGACAGCAAAGAAGTTGTTCAGACTACAAGAAAGAGAACAAGAAGTAGCTATGCTAAAGATGCAGGAAGCAGTCTCAATCATGACACCACACCCTGCCGCCGGTGTTCTCAAGATAATGCAGAATCAGGCCCTCAAGTTTCAGGTGAGCCTGATCTTCAACAAGTGATTGATGCCCTTAATAACCCTGGAAAGGGGGTGTGGGCATTGCTGGCCAAGAAGGCCACAACTTAGTGTTGCTTTAAACATTGAATATTATTGATTTTCTTTTGTTGCATTCCTTTGTGGGATTACCGATTGATTCTGTTAGGGTCGAGAAAATCCCTGTTGTCTGATACGTAAAGGTTTCCACATTCAACCCATTTTTCATTTTCATCTTCATCTATTTATTCATGTAGTAATTCCTGTTGTGTAGGTATTCAGGATGTTCCAACGTACTAAACATTGATTTGGCAAAGAAAGGATAAACTCATTGTCTTGGATTTAAATGGTGTGTTGGTAAAACATTTGGTGCAAATGAACACATACGCTTGGAAGCGGGATTGACAATGACATACACTAGCGTAAAGAAAGTGATATTCGCACTGTAAGCGTTGTTCTTCTTGAAGACTTTGTTACGTATGTTGTGTTGGTATATGGTCATCAATGCAACTCTCTAATGTGGAAGATGTGCCGCAAGTACTATGTCAGATTTGAGGGATCTAATTTCAATTTGTATGGGGGGGGGGAAAAATGTGTGAAGACCGTTTTCACCACCGAACAAACCCGACCGTCCGGGCCATGATGAAGCCACTTGGGAAAAATATATGAGTCATACCCAAGATTCAAAGGTAAGACTTTGCTTCTTGATGATTCATTATACAAGTCTTACCTTAGCAGCCCCTCGAAATTTCTCAAGGTACCGTGATTCAAGATGGATGTCCATGATGAAGTGCTAACAGTCCTTCTTCCAAAGATAGAAGAAATACTGCAGGCCAAGACTGAGGAAAAATGAAGTTACTGGTGAAGAACACACACATATACAAGCCTTGGCCTAAGACAGATAGAAAGATTATGAAGCTATGCTTGGAAAGACTTTCGGAAAAGCGATTCTTGATTCTCAAGAGGGTTTGTGAAGGAGGAATTGGAGAAGGTTTATGGTGATGACGAGTGTCATTCTCCATGATTATTGGCCTGTTTGTCATTTATTTAGGCCAAGGAATCCTACACTTTTCATGTACCATCTTTATCTTAATTTAAGAATGTTTTTGCTATATTGTTTATGTAGTTCAATGCAGACTTGTCTATAAGTTTTGCTATATTGTTTATATCTACTTCAATCGACCGCAAGGGATGCTTTAAAACTTACCAAGTGCTTAAACAAAAATTGCCAAAACACTAGGTAAAAACATATATGTAAATCAGATCGTTTTGCGGTGTTTACTTGTTATGCTATATAACCGTTTAAAGATAGTCGTTTATTGCATGTGTGTTTCTTGTGTTCCAGTGCTTACTCACAAGCACCTTCTTTGAAACTAATTAAAGTGCTTAGTGTTTGAGCCGATACCTTTCATTACATTCAAGCGAGAATATGGACTGCATAAGAATTCAATGTTTTGCCACCGCATGGATAATAGAAGTAAGAACATCAAATGAATTCATTCTTTACTTAATAGAAAAAACAAAATGTGATGCTGAAAAGAAGTAGATGAGACAGTATAGAGAAAATTGTGAGAGATAAAATTTTTGTATATTAACAAAATTTTTTACAAAAAAGGCCTTCAGTGCCTGTCTTCGATTCAGGGGGTGTCTTTGATCGTGGGTGGTCTTCGGGGGTGTCTTTGAGCGGGGGTGTCTTCGGGGGGTGTCTTCGTGGTGGTGTCCGGGGGTGTCTTCAAGGGCTTCGGTTCCTCCACACATTCTCCTCCTCCTCCCTGCCTTGCCTCTTAGTAAGCTCTTCATACTTGACTCTCCCGTTTGTTTTCTTCTTCTTCATCCGCCTCTTCCTCTTCCTCTCCATCTTCCTCTTCCTCTTGAATTGTCTTCCCTCGTAATTGTCTTCTTCTTGATTCCTCTTCTTCTTCCACTTCCTCTTCTTCCTCTTCTTCTTCTTCTTCTTCCACTTCCTGCTCCACTTCCTGCTCCACTTCTGTAAACAAGAAAATCAAGAATGTTAGAAAAAGAAAAACAAAACAAAAAAAAAATGCAAAACAAGATAATACCTTCTTCTTCCTCTCGATCTTGATTAATACGTTCTTGAATCTGGTTGAACCGCTCGAAGAAGTTAGGCCCCCTTGTATTGGCGGGGCGACATCCGCATCTTCGGCACTTGTTTAAGCACATACTCTGGTGCTTGGTTTCCGCTGCATGCAGAGGCCATTGCAAATAAACGGAGTGTGAGGCGAATTGGAAACGGATTCTGCCGGCTTAAGGCGGTAGCGTGAGGGCATAAGAAGAGCTGAAATCCTATGATTAGGGGCCTAGTGCTTAAATCCTATGCTTAGGTGTCAAGATACCTGAAAAACCTCACACGCCCGAACAATTAATTAGAACTGGGCTTAAATAATTCAGACGACCATTGGAATTGACACATGTCACATCGAGGAAATGCCTTTACAATATAATTTTGCCAAGAATGTTGGGATAGTGATGGTATCAAAATAAATAATTGAATGTTATTCCAATGTCACAAATGTACATTCTTAAACAACAATTCAATCTTCATTTCAAAGTACGTGTCCATGCACACCACCCTTGTGCATCCTCACTATTTAATATATATACAAATGTGTGCTTACGTGCTTAGGTCTTTGGAACAACAAATCACTTGAAAAGAATGCCATCAATTTGGTTAAGTGTCAAAGAATTACAATGTTATTGGTAGATCGCCATAATTTTTTCATGGGTCTCTGTGAAATTTTGTACATGTCTCAGGCCTTCAATTTTATCCATATCAATTTTAGGGATATCTTACCACATGTAAAGGTACCCGAGGCTTCGGGTTGTTTAGTGAGCAACATATACTTGAAATTACCCAAGAATTGATAATACAATCCACTTAAGATAACCTCATGCACTCCAAATTTTGCCCCCATCCATCTTTGTATGAATCTTCAAGTGTGCATTTGGGTTCTGTGCACTTGAGGATGTAGAAGTCCACACCCTCCGAAATTGTCCGCCTCAAAGATTCACCGCAAAATTGTCACCTACCTCTACCAAATTACTGATCCATTCATTGGCTTGTTCAAGAGTCTCCTTTTTCTTCTCAACTCCCCGGTTTTAAGTCAGTTACCTCCCACTTTCCAAATCTAATCGTATTGATGCAGAGTCCCAATCATGATCCATGCAAAACAAGCGAAACATGATGTGCATCTATGAGCAAGCTTGTTTGGTCTACTCCTGGCGATGTGTCCGATACATGATGGATCTTCTTTGTGCCTTTAAGTGTTTCAATTTCATATTCTTCCATGTTTGCCACAACAAAGAGGTTCAATTTCCCAAAAATATCTTTTGATCTCATCTGTTTCATCAACCGGTAGATAGCTGAAATATGTACACGTAAAATTTACAATATCTTTAGCATGCCTCGCTTGCACACCATTGTGTTTGAGTTGTTCCTTACTTAACACCTTTTGATAACAAAGACTGCACCATCATGTTCACCTTTACCATGAGCAAGTGGCAAAGTAGTTCCACACTATTTCCTTGTCATTCATTGTGAAGTACCCGCCAAAAAAAAAAAGGTTTTCCCCGACTTGAATTGTGATGAGCAGCCATCACTCCAAACCCAATGCTTCTCATATTCTATTTCTCGTTCCTTAAGTCATGCAACATGCTTTTGTAGGCAGGTGTTCCACAAATAATGAGTCATGCACTTTATCATCGAAATGTAAAAGTGAGTCTCTTTTATGACTTTCCTACCATTGTTGAGTCTATTCCCCGATCCGCTCCAATCTTTCTCTTTTTTTTTTCTTCTTTGACGCCTTCTTCTTCGTGCCCGCGAGGTGAACAGGAATATCGGCACTTTTGTCATGTCTATATGTTATGTGAACAAGTATAGAAACTTGGTGCGTATGCCGCTGCATTGACTGGGGCTCATTCGGATCTTGATGTGTAATTTTCTCAGAAAGTCAATAATGAGATACAATTGTATCTTCCGGAAATGATGACACGCATTGTTTAAACCGATTGGCCCGCCAATGTGCTATGTAATTGTGTGGAACAAAATCTGATATTACCTTCTTCACATCCTCTTGAAACTCTTTTGGGACTTCTCCCTTCTCAGACTAATCTCAAGACGTGTTTGTACCTCAAAGCCTTTCTTGGATCCCCCAATTCTCTGTCATGGTCCATGTGTTGCTTTTCAAATGTCTTCCAAGTAACTAGTAACTTGAACCCGTGCCATCCATTTCCTGTGGACATTTTCTAATTCTATCCAACCCACATTTTTTACACGCCAACATCAAGCGCTTATGATCAAACCACTCCTCATCATCACCTTTGTTGCGCACCACTTGTCTCCATAAATCACCGGTGCACTTGATTGTATGCTCCTTGGCTGCACATTCGGGCCAGGGGCCACAAATCTCACACAATGGCGGTTGCAATTGTCATGAACTCCACCCGATTTTCTCAGTTGTTCAATCCCCTCATGATGATGTATTCAAATTTCAAGTGGTAAATGCAACAAAGATGTATGCCTCTCACACGATCCTCCTTACAAAACTTCGGTTTCAACCTCTCAAAAGTCCAATGCGAATGCAATTTTGATATGAGGATTCTCCTCTCTAAACCCGAGGTAGAATTGCAACCGCAGGGAAATTGTGTGAATGCCAAATAAATGCTACATATAATGAACCATACAATATAGGATGAATACTTACTTGGTCGACTTCAAGAAGGTGAATTGGATGTTCCATCTTTATTCCCTGCCTCTCGATACATACTTCCTCACGCCTTTTCTTGTATGGAGAAACTCTTGTATTTTCTCGTCGTAACTTGATAACAGCTTCTCTATTGTGTTCTAACATGCTATCCATCCGCTTCCTCCTCCTGAACATTGACCAAGGTCCTTCCCCTTTGTTAGCTTGCACCCTTCTTTGAAAAGCATTTGAAATTGTTTTTCTGGGGATGCTGAGCAATCTGGCCACCGCTTGATTCAATGGCTTGACACCATTTGTACCTTTTTACGCCGCCATTATGAGGGTGGACTTCCTTGCACGAAGCATGTCATGATTCCTCTCAAACTTATGTTCTTGCATTGTTTCCTTCAAATTCTTCACCATTTGCTCGGCCATAGTAACCTGCTTAGATTTCTTTATAGAAGCAATTGGTAAATCCCTTGCCCTCCAAAGAAGACTGTCAAGGATACGGCCTTTGTCATTGTCATCAACATTTGTACTAATTTGGTTGAATACTTCATAAATTTCTCCTGAAATTTCTCTTATTCTCAGGCACACTCGATCTCAATTTCTTATTCTTCTTTGAAGGCAAATCTTTAGAAGGGGAATTCTTCTTCATTGCTACCTTCTTTGCATACAATTTCTGCCTCTGATCTCTCTTCCTTGCTGCATCAATGGCTCTGTAAATTGAACGGGGAGAGGAATTGGGTTTCATCTATCCCGGATTGAAGTGTATTGCAAAATTGGTGAGGGCAAATTGTTGAATTTCGGTTCAGGCAATTCTTGGAAACAATTAGTCCCTCCATTTTGCTTGAATTCAAGATGGGTTAGCCCGCCATCCAGGAATATGGCGGGCTACAAGCATTCATGTTTCCGGCACCAAACATGTTCATGATTCTCTCAGCCTGTCATTTGACGGGCGCGCACCCTACATGTCAATACTTCAATCACGCACGTCGTGTTTAAAACACACCGATTTTAAGCACTTGTAAGCGGCGTCCGGACGGTGATTTCTGCTACCCAGTACCGATTTTGCACCCATTTGCATCGAATTGAGTAAGAGGTCCATATTCCAGAATTGGGAAAGGTATGAGAACTCTGTAACTGAGCTTTTTCTTTGAGAAATTCTTATGTAGATTGATCACCTTAAGTGATCTGGAGGTTCTAACCCCAACTTGAGTGAAAACTCAAGTTGGCCTTTTGTGTTTGACTCTCTAAGCCAGGTTGGGGGTCAACACAACCTTGACCAACTTTGGTGCTGGCGGCATCAATGGCGGCCAGGTCCGCCCAACATTTTCTACCAAAATTTCATGGTCATTAAAATTCTCCAACAAAATTTTAAGCACCTTGAAATTTAGCCTGTTCTTGCTGTTGCTGCGGATTCAGGCTGGAATTCAAGCGCTGAAGAACAAGAAAAGTAGAAAAGCAAGCAAGAAGCCCAACCCTAAATTCTACTCTTTTTCCTAAGCTTGAATCCTACATAACCTAACTCCAAACATGACATGACATGCAAAGAGAGGCTTATGACCATGATATAAATAGGAATAAGCTCCTCAGGGTTAGGATTACATTTAATGTTATCATTTTCATGCTATTTTTATAAATTAGGTTTAGGGTAGGTTAGTGTTCGGGATAGAGAAGTTTGCAAGCTCACTTTGCCAACGATAAAAATACCTTCCTTCCTTCCTTCCTTCCATATGGACTAGGAATAGTGCCAAGGTCCATTGAAAGAATAGGACATTGTTGATGGTTAAAGTTACTATGGTGAGTAGATTAGCATTATGACTATCAATAACATGTTTGCAACTTGAGGCATGCAACATGTAAGACCATTTCTTGATGTATTATTAATGGACTTGAATCTGTAGCTTTGGATTCTTTTCTATCATGATACTATATCGAGTACGTTATGTTGGTATGTCTTCATACTATTATGATTAAAGAGTTTGTACATCAAACCTAGATCTAAATGCTAGGCATCCAATGGAACTATCATGTCCAATGGAGGACCCATTGTTGAAGGTGTTCCTGGCAAAACCTTCAACCTCAATGGTTTAGAACCTTCAGGTTGCTTAAGGCAACCACTCTATGTGAGAAAATTCCAAGGACAAGGCCTGAACACAAGTTTAGCACTGCTTTCCCAATTCAAAAAAAAAAGACTGTCTCAGAAAAAATCATGCCATTTGTAAGCAAAGAGAGATTTGATCATGATTTCAAATGTTAAAGCTGCTTAAGGTCTCAAGGAAAGTAGGGCAAAAAGTCAGATGCCAAAAGATTGTAGAGATCTCAAAAATGAGTCAATATCCCCAGCAGTGAGCAATTTTTTGTAGGTTGAAGGACATGAATCTTTCTTGAGTTCTGACACCTGATTCTCTCTCTTAGGTGTCAGCACACAAGGATCAAAGACTCCTTTTGCAAAAGCAAATGTGAAAAAGCCTTTAAATTCAAGATATTTACAAACAGACTGTTACAGTGAGAAAACAGCAAGCAATCTTTTTGCAAATTGATTTTTAGATGGTCCTCTCTGAGCCCTCAAGATATTTTTCAACTCCTACTGGTCTGCAAACAAGAGAAAGCTGCTTTTTTGGTTCAAATTACAGAAGAATCTTCAGGGTGGAATTTTCTTGTTTGGGAAATGCAATAATATGCAGCAGAAACAAGAATAGGCAAATTCAAATTGCTCTTTTCGTGTCTTTTCAAACTTTTTATGTTTTTTTCTGTTTTTATGAATGACTCTCTATCTTCTATTCATGCACTGATCTATTTGCAGTCACAAAACCTCTTATATGCTTAAGCTAATTGATTTAAAATGTAACTTAATCTAGATATGTTTTGGGATTAGATCAACAGAATAAGATAAGATGTAAATATAATCTGCAATATGTTCCTGATAATCAAATTATCTTCAAAGATATTTTCACCTCTTTGTTTTATCTTGTTTGGAAAGTTGATTGCAAAATAAGCTCAATTGTTACACCAGGGGTCGGATTTTCATTCACATCAATATCACACAGTCATTAAACAGATTCCCGATGGTCTAGGGCACAGGATCAAAACCGTCTTCAAAATAACAAATAATCTGATTGCATCAGGTAATCCATGGATTCTGAGGCAAGGAAGGCAAAGTTCAACTACAGTCATTCAAACCGGTCTCAAAGTGAGAGATCTCGATCAATTCATGCGCCAAAGCCCTCGAAAATTCTATATGAACAACTCTGTTTCGGTCAGTTCTTGGCAAAATTGGCCGAATTCTTTCTTTTTTCTTAATTTGAGTGTTCTTGGCACGTATCAGGTCTGGAGTATTTGCCAATGAAACAATCTGGATCTTGGCCTGACAAACTTTTAGGGTCCTTGAAATCTCGAAACCAAATATCCCACAGACATTTTCTTCTCTGGCAGCTTAGGTATAAATAGATAACTCTGACGTGTTATATTAATAATTACGTGCTACCTCCACGCCCGGGGGGTGCACCTATCATATAGGGGGTACCACATGTGCGTGCAAGGGGTCTCCGAAAACCCCCTTGTATACGCCTTAGAAATCTTCCAAAAACCCCCATTTTAGCCACATATTGAACCAGAGTCACCTAAAAAAAGCCCTTCGGTAAGAGTATATGTATGGTTCAAGTCCAAAATAAACCCTTTTGGGTCACTCACATGAATTGTACAGCTATAACTATGTGAACCCCCCTTGCCTCCACGTGATGTCTGGCCCATTGCCAACTCACATGGCAGATGAGTGACTAGGCCTCCCAATAATCTTTTTTTTCAAAAGGAATATTTGGCTTTTTTAACTGAAAATGGGGCAAAATATGATGAACGCAAGTTGGTATGGTGAGTTGGCAAATGGAGGATGACATGGCAGCATGGGATGATGATGTGTCAAACCAGTTGGCAAAATGTCCTTTTTCTAATCAAAACTTTTTTGTGAGGTGGAAATGATGCGTGTGACACATATAGGATGATGTGGAGGCATTAGTGATGATTTGGCACAATGTAATGGGGACATGTCCCCTAATTCTCAAAATGACTTTACTTAGGTCAAGTTTTGAAAGAATGAACTTTTATGAAGGGTAACATGTATGTGATGACATGGCAAGCTTGGTGATGATGTGGATGTTGATTTGGCAATTTTAGATGGTGACATGGATCAATTTGACACTAGTGCACATAGGCTTGCATCTTTTGTGTAACAACTTGATTGTTTGCCTTTTTCATGCTCTTCTTGGAAATTTGTGCACTTTCTCTCTCTAATTTGACTTTTAGAGAGAGAATACAATCTTAGATCAAGGGAGAGGCCAAATTGAGTGGAATTTTTTGCCTTTTCAAGATGGTGGTGGCATAATGAGTGTGCGATGTAAGAATGGTGCATGAATGATATGTTTTGACTAGAGAAAAGGCTATTTGCCAAATTTACTAAGGGATATGAAGGTGAGACATGGAATATCCAAGCTTAGAAAAACGAAGCAACTTGAAACAAGATATACGTAATGGACCTTTTCTAACAAATTACCATATTTTCAGACCTGGCAACATGTGCCATACTAAATGTTGTCTTCATCTCGTTTTCTTCTAAACTAACAACCATATCCCTACCCCTTTCTAACTTGCCCAAAGCAACTTACCATATTTTTGAGCCTAGCAACATGTCCCGTACTAAAAAAAAGAAAAGTTGAAAGCAATACCACCTAATGACAAATTGCTAGAGATTCCGGGTGAGAGTGAAACTGCATATCTTGGCTCTTCTGATGGATCCCTGGTTTCTTTTGAAATGGTGCACATGAACTGTTTGCACGTATCATGCAGGCAATCAATATTCGCATTTATCAATCATCAATAAAGATACAATGAGATATTTTCGACCTAGAGAACCTAGTTCATGCCTCCTCTTGAGATGGGATCGGAGTTTGTCCTCCTACTCTGTTACTAAAATGTAAAATCTGCATCATGTCTCCAAAGTTGAGATCAATGAAAACCAAGATAGTGAACTAAATATTATATGAGAGCAGAGGTTTTACGTGCACTGTCCAATATGTACAGTTTTGAGGTTCTTCTTCTGGAGATAGCTTGTGGAAAATATATTCTTAGTTCTGCATCTCAGACCTGAAAATACCAGTTTTTGTTAGACTGTGTTTGGCATATTTGTAGCAATTAGTGATGCATTGCATGCTTGAACCACCATAAAACAGTGGGTCAATATACATAATATGTAAGTATACCAAACCAGCATATACCTAAACTATTCGTCTCTCAATAATCGACTGTTAATTCTTTTAGGATATTTATCATGGCTATTTGCTTAAGAAGACAAAGTATACAGGATATAAAGAAAGATATATAATCCATATTCTCTTTTTAGCTCACTACTTCAAGAAAGGTGAAACAAATATAAGTTTGATGTTTATGCTCGTATTATTCCATGACCTCATCTGCCTAATGGAAATTAATCTTTGAAAATAGAAATGTCATTTGCATACTGGTAACTAAGTTATACAAAATATAGGGAAGAGGCAAGCAAGAAAGGGACATGTTTAATTTTGCATAAAAGTCTGGCTGACAATAGGGCTGCTGCCATTTTACCAAGGACAGATACAAATTCTATAACGAATAGGATTTGATAACTCAGCTGGAAAATGTGGCCACTGTTTGCATTAATGGTTAGTAATAAAGTTTGTTAAGGTTTCCTATTGTCAAAAGTGCCATGTTATAAAGCTATTTGTACTAGCACCAGTTAAAGCTAAGGTATTCTATTCTATTATAAGTTGAAGACTAAACATCTTGTGAAATCAAGCTGTAAGTAATCCAACAAGAGCACAACTTAGTTGAAGATACTACGAATTGTGCAGGTGTAGCAGACCCGTCATAGCTGAAAAAGCACAGAATATATGGACTCAAATATACTGTAAATAATCCCACTTGAATCCAGATATATACCTGCAATATATTCTAATTTGACTTAGCAGATCCTTGAAGAGATTTTACTTGTGCCATCGTAAAAAAAGTGCAACTCTATTGAATGCTATCTCAGTGGAAGGAATCATCAAGATTTGTCTAAATGTAATGACCAAGTACACAATAGTCATCAGATTATAAGAACCAGATAATGCCTATGAAGAAAAAAACAAATGGGTTATTTAGATCATTAACAAAACAACAAAAAAACACAAGTGGCAATCTACAGAAGCAAGCTTTAAATCGATTATCTCAGGGCCAGGTTTTTTTGAGGTTAGTGGAGCAAGCATATGGTGATTTTCTTTGGAAATGCAACAAGCTTTCTTCTGTAGTACTCTTCACTTCAGGAAATAGGAGTCGCTTGCTTTTACTCTTCGAGGAAAAAAGGTGTGATCCATAGTACTTCTGATGTAACGAAGAGGGTGAGACAGTTACTAGAATGGTCGTGCTGAAAGACCTTGTTCTTCCAAGTACATATTTCGGCTGGAGCTTTAAGATATGGATGAATTATGTCTAGTAGGGCTCCATGACTGTAGCTGAATTCCTGTAGTAGTTGCAGCGGATGGGAAGAGGGCCATGCCCTCTAGTACTGGTTGAGTTAAAGGCAGACGCTCATATCCTTCTGTTTGTGAAGAGGAAGAGGTCAAGATTGCTTGGACCATAGTACGAAGACACCATCTTATGCTATCTTGTGCTTAAATTCTTCCTATCAAGCCTATTGTGGAGCCTCAAATAAATGTAATCCATTTACTATTAATATAAAAATCTTACCCTCAAAAAAAAAAAAAAAAAAAAAAAACACAAGTGCAAACTCTATGCTTTTGTTTGTTCTTCTTCTGTAACATATTGGTAGGTGACAAATACCTATTTAGCCTGGCTAGAAAACTTCAAGGGTCTCCTTTGACACTATGTTGGCTATTCCAGTAGCAAACCGAGGACATCTCCATCTTAATCTATGAAAAACATGCGCAAATACAAACTATCTTAGTTGTAAGCTATCCTGGGCAGAAAAAAGGCCTGGAGAAGAATCATAAGAGCATACTACAGATTGGTAGATGTGGGAGAGGCGTCCTCAAATAACCTCTTACTTAAACAAATGGAAGGCGCCCAACTTGCTATGACAGCCTTGGAATGCACATCTGTGAGTCATCCGTGATGGCCTTGGAGTGCAGAGACATCCATTTTCTCCTATCTAATCCCAGAGACATCGATCCGGAAGAACTGAGCAAGCATTGAAGCAAGCATGATCTCAAATTACACAAAACTTACAATGGCTAAGAAAATATATATGCCACTAAAAACTTACATAAGCCTTAAAGCAATACCTTATTGTTGGCTGTTAGAGCATAAAGATTGCTAGATCTATCCTTACTTGTATCTCTGAATGCCACCTCAAAATTCACCAAAATGAGCGCGAAATCCTGGAATGGTCGCTTCAAATGTCGAACTCTGAGAAAGCTAAAAAAAAACGAAAAAGAAAAATTCAAATCTTAAATAGAAATCCGCACAGGGAAGCTTAATATCTAGCATTATAACAGGGGATTTTTTTTTCTGTTTTTGTACTGTTTTCTGTAAGGTTTTCATATGATTTGATGGCCGTATTCATCCAGGTGTACTAAATAGTATTTCTAGAGTGCACCCTTTTGTTAGCAGTTGATTTTAGAAAAAGGGGCAAATCCTATGGTGGAGGCTTTTTTGTGGTGGGTGTGAATATCCTCCCATTATTTTTAGGGTTGTGTGGATTAGGGTCATTATTTTTAGGGTTTTTATTATCGAACATAGTGATAGGGCTTGCTTCTGGTTTATGTGGAAATGATCCGGCGAAGAAGATGGTCGATTCGGGGTCAATATGATTGCGTCGTTCTCGTCAACCCTAGGGAGCTACACTATTCTTCCGCAGGTGGATATCATTTTTTCCACTTGGTCGGAGTGGCATTGGTCAGGATCTTCTACTCTTCCAAATACTTCCTCGCCTACCTGTGCTTTATTGCCTTACTCTCAGAACTGTCTGCAAGCTTTGGAACAAACTTATCGTTTCTCAAATGTATTGGGAGCGATGCGAATCCATATCTTCCACACCCTCTTTCCTCCTCAGAGTTATTATCGATAACAGGAAATTTCAAACCAATCTGGCGCAGTTATATCACTGTACAGCAAACTCTTGGCAGAACATTTGAACCCGTTTAATCCCCTACAAAATCTCCCATTCATATACACCTGTATGTTCTGAGCATGGTTTGGTTTGCTTCGTGAAGGTGGCGCCTGGTTTCTTATCTTTAGCACTATGCAATCCGGTGTTGAATGAATGGTTAGATATGCCCTTATTGCTCATCTCATATAAGACGGAAAGGCTGATTTGTATTATCTACAGAATTATCGCCAGAGAAGACGGATCTTTTTTTCTGCTAGTAGGGGACCACTCGATGATTTATCTGTTTGATACAAGAATGGATTTGTGGGAGAAGATTTTTGATTCTGAGGCCTTCTTCGGTGATGATGATAATCCAGGTTTTAAGGATATGGTAGCTGTAGGAAATTCTATCTGAACATCATAACCTCCAGTCTGATTGCAGATCAGAGATCATACCATTTTCTCATGTATATCTCATTTGGTTCGCCATCTTTGGAGCCGTTGTTTCTTTGGGCTTTATTCTACTCATTGTCACTAGGCAAATGTTTGCATGCAAGCTCATACAGAGGCTTCCTTTCAGAAGAGCTAGAACCTCAGATACAATCCATGGTAGCTAATTTCGATGATGCAAGGGCTAGGCTAGAGAGGCAAGGTGGATTTTCTAGATGAACAAGGATTTTTACAATGATGCCTCGGGTTATTCTTTTTATTTATTGAAAGTCGCGGGCCGGCTTCCACCTTTATTGGCTCGAAATTGGGTCAAACCGCTGCCGGGTTCGCCCAAGCGAACCCATGGACGCCAGCGAACCCGATCCGATGGCGATGGCTAAGGTGGCGCTACCAAGGGTTCGCCAGCGAACCGAACCGAGGTTAAAAGCCGAGGCGGGTTAGATCGGCGGTCGCAGGTCGTGATCAATGTGTCGCGATCAAAGGCCGGTATCTCACGGGTTCGCTTGCGAACCCAAAAAGTGGTGGGTGGTGTGCAATTAGGGCGAGGCGGCACGCCACGATGGGGCGATGTGGCAGGCGTGGGCGGGTTATGCGGCGAACCGGTGGGAATTCGCAAAATGCCATTACTGCGCTATTACGATCCCCCCGCCCGATTCGCCGCGGTTCGCTTTAATCGTGGTTCGGGTTCGCTAAAGCGAACCCGGTGGATAGTGCCACGGCAGTGCCACGTCGACATGGCGGGTTCGCCTGGGCAAATCCCTGGGTTCGCTTGGGCGAATTTCCTGGGTTCGCTTGGGCGAACCCGGCTGGCTCCCGAACTCAATTTCGGGAGCCGATAGAAGCACCGGTGGCCAGGCCAAGGCTTTATCAGAGGGCAGGCGAGTTCATCTTCACATTAATAGAAGTGGTTTACAGAGTAGTCTTTTTATTAGGAACCTGCTCATTCAGATGTACACCATAGTTTTTAATTCTTGTTTTGGATTTTGGTTTATTGGCAAGCAAGAAGTCTGAGCGGCCCAGAAGCGATGGCAGTCAAATTAAGTTCCACGAGAATGCAATTGTGCTAATAAATAAGCAGGACGAACCAATCAAAACTCGTATTTTTGGTCCTGTTGCAGCCGAGCTACGCGAACGAAAACTGGTTAAGGTCCTGGCATTGGCAGAGCATGTTGTGTAGGGAAACAGATTCTGAGTTTTGGAGGCAGAGAAAAAAGATTCTGAGTTTTGGAGGACAGAATGGGCAGAGAAAAAAGACCTAATAGCTGTAGATTGGTTTCACTTATGAATCAGAGGCTTCCTTGGGTCTTATCTTTTTTGGCCATTTCAGTTGGTGCATCTATTCTTTGCCATGGACAATTTGGTTTCAACCTGTTCTGGGCACATTTTCGGCCATGAAGGTTTTTGATCTGTATCCATTACAATCCATTTCATTTGGATATGTTCTGAGAATTTAGCCTGCAATTTGTATGCATGCCTATTTCTGGACATGTTTCTTCAACTAAGATTTTCCTACATGTAATATCTGTTAGCTTGGTCTATATCCTTTTTTCAAAATTTGACTTCTTAATGCAAGCCTTGTATTAGTTGTGCGTATGGTTGAGGCATGTTTTTATTCCCTTTCAAAATATTTAGACTGAAATATTTAGGTTTCACAGGATTTGTTTGCTCTTCTTTAGTTGGAAACCACTCTTTTAGAGATATAGTCTGTAGGAACACACTGTCTTAGGCACAAGAACCTATAACGATGTACACAACATTCATAGACAATTTTCATTGCCCCGAAGGGGAAATTTTTTTTTAACCTATAACACAATTACACGCATTAAAATTAAATCCCCCCTTAAACCCCTTGTTGTTTGGGTGCATATTCAAAAAAATATTTATAATACATGTACAAAATTAACACCATTAAGTACATTCTCTCAAACCTTATAGTATTTTACAAATCTCAATATATAGTATACAAAAACTTGTACATGCATACCCCACAAACGAGGATCGCTATGTACGGTCCAGATCAAGGAATAAAGGGCAAATATGCCCATCTGACAGCTCTTGATGCCCAGAGTAACCCCCGTGTGAATATGCACCCAAACCAAAGGGGGTTTAAGGGGGATTTTATTTTAAATGTGTTAAATGCAATGGTTTGTGTTAATAATGTTAATGGTAGTGTTGATTGTTATATTAAAAAAAATTTTGGGCCCTTCGGGCCCTAACTAAAGCAAACATAGGTAAACTTTTTGGGCCTAAATATTAATTACTAAAAAAGCACAATAATATCAAGACGAACAAATTATATCCATTGCAAACAACTATGAGTACATTTTGTAATCTCAATTTCCTGCATTGCATACCAAGAGCCACCCAAATATACGCAAACACATTGGTTACCGCTTATAAGTCAATGCAGACATACCAAAAACCAGAATAAAAACTGCACAAACAGCAAACTGGATATAAACATAAGCATGCAAAGGTACTGCGAATGCAAAGCTTGACCCCAAAGAGACAAACACCAAGAAAGAAGCATTGCTTGATCAATAGTGTGATTACTGCAGTTATACAAGATTGGACTAAAAACAAATATGACAATTGCAAACAAGCAGCATATCTGATAGTTTCAGCAGTAGAATGAGGCCAACAAGATTAGGTTATGGATAGGCAAATACCTGAAAATAAACATAAGCAACGTAAAAAAGTATCAAAAGAGGCAGGATTGCCCAAAGTGACAATGTATTCACAATGCCAATAAGCACAAATGTTGACACAAGTTGGAAAAACATATTCAAAAACATGTTTGCCCACATAGCAACACTTCGATCAATATCGCCTGTGTTTTGCAAATCGATTTATTATACGACCAATCGGATTCGAATGGAAAAAGAGCATTGGAGCTCTTAATATTGATGTAAGCATACCGATATGAAGGCGTTGTAGGTACCGATGGGGCTTGACAAGACAAGCCAAAAGGAATTGGATAATGTCACTGTTACCTACATATTGTTGTCCGCTAATATAAAATTATGTAAGAAGAATGGAAACTTATCTAGAACTACAAAGCATGCACAGGGTTGGGCAAGCAATATTGCTGCATATATTCCAATATATTCCATTGTAAAAGCCCGGACCATGAGTTTTAGGAACAGAGGTATCCTACCGGTAGCTAAGCCGGTTACTACTTTTGTTTAGCCTAAATGTTTCGATCGAGAAAATAACACATAAACAAAAAAAACAAAATAAGCCTCCCGGTGCCTTTGTATATCCGCAATTAGAAGCAACCTTGATGAAAACAATTCTCGCTATTCTCAGTAGGCCCCAAAGCGAATAATGATGAGAGATGAAGCTATATGAACTGCTTGTGAATCTCAAAGATCAAGTTGCGACCAAACATTTTCATTGAATAACTCACACCATGCATGCAAAAGAATCGCATGTAGGAAAAGTATAAAAGCCGGATCAATTTACATATAATGAGCTGTCATAATCAAATATACGTAAGCACCCCCACTTTCCAAAACACGGGTTTTGCCCCGACACTATGCTAGCTTTATAATCCTTTCTAAGTCAATACACCTTTCCTTGAAATTTATAGGCCCATTAGGGCAAGGCAATGTCTGAGAACATCTAAAAATCTGACTTCTAAAACTTCTTTCTTGAGCGGGATGAGAAGCTATAGATCCTTGATGAATCTCTTGGCAACATTTACCTTTTTTTCCAATGAATCGACATAGCTAGCTGCATCGAGTTTTATAACAGATTGGTCGCCTCGGCAGCTTGATCTGTGCATCTGTTTGATAAGCAGAATATTAAAATGTAGTATAACACAAAGTATTTGCCCTAATCCCAAAAAACCTCACGATCCAGAAACCAGATGCTCCCAGCATATGTCTCCAAAACATGTTCTGCCATAGCGACCTTAGTCTGGATCTTGCGAAGAAAATAAGCTAGAGGAATCGAACCTCCATTTAGCACCATCGTTACTGTGAAGACAAGATGTGGCCCCGAAAGCCTTGCACGGAAGCCGTAACAAACCGAACTCCTACTTCAAAACCGGAAGGCGGCTTCATATGCATTACAACTCACGGTTGCCCACGAGTCTAGAAATGAACAGATCCAGAGGCTTGATTAGAGGATATAAAGGAAATGGATGCAAGTGGTCTACGAGACAAATGAAGAAATCAAGAATCGATGTTTCAAGTTGAACCCTAAAAAAACCCTAAAAATAATGGGAGGATATCCACCACAGGATTTGCCCCCTTTTCTAAAATCAACGGCTAACAAAAGGGTGCACTCTAGAAATACTATTTAGTACACCTAGATGAATACGGCCACCAAATCATATGAAAACCTTAGAGAAAACAGTACAAAAACAGAAAAAAAACCCCCTGTTATAATGCTACATATTCACACGGGGGTTGACGTAGGGCAGCGAGCGCCCTTATAATTATGTTTTGCATGTACAAAATCAACACCATATAGTATATTGCTTGAAAACTTATAGTATTTTGCATATCTTGTTATACAGTATCACAATTTCTGTACATCCATATCCCACAAACGAGGAATTTTGTGTACGGTGTAGATTAAGGAATAAGGGGTGAATATGCCTATCCAATAGCTCTCGTTGCCCGGAGTCATCCCGTGTGAATATGCACCCAAACAAAAAGGGGTTTAATTTTAATGCGTGTAATGTAATGGTTTGTGTTATAGGTTAAAAAAATTCAAATCCACAATGGAATGAAAAATCCACAAAGGTGTCCAGGAATACTTCAAAACCAAGAACTTGCTCAATCGTGTAAGCTTTCCACATTGATTTGTCCCAATCTCAAAGAAGCAGAGTGAAGTAAAGATATCTTTCAAGCAGCATGTATTTCTTAAGTCTAGGATTCCAGTCCTATTCCTGCTGCAACCAAGTGAATGTGATAGGGCTTAGTGAATATAATATGTAAAATTAATAGCTGAAGATATTCAAAAAGCACTGGAAAATATATTGTATATCATACCTATTTCATGTAGAATGAAACCATAGTATGTGTGATTTTTAGCTCTGCTCTATTCCCTTTATGCTTACTACATTTCTAAATTTTGAAAGGAAAATCAACTGATGACCTTGTCCTAGACCTAGCTGCCTGCTTCTTAACGTTTTGCAGTTTTGAGAGAGAATATTAATGTGTTTCTTTTGTTTCGTGTCTGTAACATGGTTAACAGAGGCAAAGGCAATAAACTTGCAAGAATCAACCTAAAGGGAAAAAAGAATTACATGAAGCTCCAGCCTGCTATCTGGTCGCTAAAAACCTGGGCGGTAAAAATCTGGGGAGGAATACATTTGGAAGAAATAAAAACGATGAAAGTGGACTGAAGCCAGATTCGTTCTCTCCTGCGTCACTTGCTTGCTCCCATACCTGCTCCAAAATCTCGTAAGAAGGGCTCCAGAAATTCGTAAGAAGGGCTCAAAATGAATCCAAGGAGAATAATCCTGCATGGGGAAAAAAAATGTTGAGAGTCCTATTTCTAAAAGAAACCCATCCAATTGAGAGGTCTGCCTGTGGCTTTTGAAGCAAACATCAATGAAGAATTCTCATTACTAGCGTCTCGTAGCCTCTCCACAAAGGTATTTCGAACAGTAGGAAAAAGGAAAGAAAATTTGAAAATGACGCAATATTTGAAATTTTTTGAACGAAAGGGTATGTTTTATGTGCCTCTTCTATTTTTAATGCTTTGATGATGCCACGTGGCACAATCTGGGCCGTCGATGATTACAAAGAGACATCGAGATAATCTGGGCCGTCGATAGGAGCGGAGGGACATTGGGACAATCTCGGCCGTCAATTGGGCGGATAGACAGACGCCATGGTTTTATCTTACTACATATAAAATTACTGGCTCACCTTTCCGGCTCCAAAAATAAACAAAAAAATTCCAAAATGTCCACTTTTGGAATCAAGAATTGGTTTTCGGCATAAACTGATACGTTGAACGTTAACTCCTGCATATGTCAAGGCTAAGATTAGCATCCTCTTTGAGCCGCTCTAGAAGCATGGACTGCCATGAGCTTACTCTGTAAGCGCATCCACACAGACCAACAAAGCCCTTGGGCGAATGCAAAACTGGAGACCCCTCCAAAAAAAACCCCTGGTAAGTTCTGCTATTCAGAGCTTATTTTGGCTTCAGTATTAAGTTTTTCAAGGTCCCAAATCGAAAATTGCTTCTGCCTAATCGCCCAAAACATGAGGAGCCCACCTGTGTCTTAATTAGGCCTGTTTATAGAGAAAATTTTGAGAAGCCTCTATTCATTTACAGAGTCGGAATTATGATTCCTGCCATGAATCAAGCATGAGAGGCTTCTCAACCCTTTTTCATTTAATGGGTCTGAGACTCGACTTCTGAGTCTCCAAATTCGGCCCAATACTAGCCAAATCGGGCTGGGCTTATCTTATTTGCCACCATCACAGACGGTGCAAACATATATTCATAGTTTCTGGAGGGATTGAACAGAAAATCCCATTCTGGTTTGGCCATTTTAGCATCTAATTTTGAGGGTGTTAGAGCAGGCTATGTCGATTCTGCAAGTCAAGGCAGCCTGGAATAAGGATAATAAATAAAATAGGGGTTTCCACTCTTGGCTTTGTTGGATGGGTGGGGCTATGGCATGGATTTTGATAGTTTCTAGCCTCAAAATACTGAGGTAGCTTGAAGTGTTCAATTTCGGCGAAATAGACAGTATAGAATTCGGCCCTAAAAACAGAGTGATTAGATGCATACAACAGGCTATTCGCCTTGCTCATAGTTGCAGGCAAAGAACAAAGAACGACTGCTCATGTAGATTCTCACTCCTTGATCGAGCTGAATCTAATTCTTAGCGAGAGACCAAATTCCTGGCTTTGTATTTGGTTGAAGCTCTCCATTCACCTCGAATTCCTGGCTCTATTCATTCTCGAAGGGTTCTTGCCTTTTGTAGAAAAAACCTTGGCCTGTTTCCTTAGAGATAAAAACCCATTTGAAGCAGCATCGAAAAAACCCCATGTGACGTTCCAGCACAGTATACGGTCCCAGGACGTATACTGTACTGCCTCGTCACGCGTACACGCCACCCCGACTGACGTGTACGCTGACGTGTAGCTAGGCGAGTAGCCCCTAGGGGGCAACTTGCAAGGTATGTGCATTTATTAATGTGCACATTTATCAATGTGCACATTTATCTAGGTGCACATTTCCCCATGTGTACACCTTTATGCCACCTAGCCATTAAAGGCAAGTGGGCCATTCCCAATTATCCCACATGCTTAAAGGGATAATTGAAAACCCTAGCCCTAAACCCTTGTCTATTTAGGTTAGGGAAACCCTAACTTGCTACTTTCGTCCATAGGGTTTTAGAGCTCTGTTTTGCTCCCTCAAAGGGTCAAAACCGCCTCCCAGACTCTGTCTGAGCGAATCGCACCAGTAGTTTTCCTTGTTGGCTCCATCTTCAAGCAGTTCAGCAGGATGGTCGAACTCAGATCAGGAGGAGCTACCCAAGGATCAGGTATTTAGTCAATTTAATAGCCTAAACCGTCTTCCAGTCATTGTATCAGTAGGTTTAACCTATTAAATTGCCCATAGTAGCCATTTAGATTCTCAGATCCCAGACACTAACTAAAGAACCTAACTCTATGATATAGATTAGATCTAGTTCTTTAGTTCTCTGTGATGTATATGGATGATGTATCTCTGTGAACTCCTTGTATTGGGAAGGGGGTAGAGACCTGAAGCTTGGTAGTAGATGCTCCTAGATTAGCCTCTCTAGCACACTGTAGATTCGGCCTGTGTACAAGAACCACACCTGGTTGTGGGTGAAGGGGCCAGACTGGCTAAGAAGAAGGTTCGTGTTCTGACTTTTGGACGATCCCTCTGGTGTGTAAGGCCTACCGGGGATCATTGTGACTAGGTCTAATGGCTTGCCACCGAGTGCGGGCAAGGCATGGGCTCGACACCCGTGAAGTGGTGTTCACTTTCCAGTGGGTTCAGTGGAATAAGGGCAGTGGCCCTCTAGTCACCTTGAGTCAGCATGTAGATCTCTGGAGGGAGTGATCCCTACCTGCCCCATCAGAACTGGAGAGATGCAACCCAGGAATAGCCCCTATGGCTATGCATCCGGCGGGCTACAGTCAGGTCCCAACACCTTTCAGCCTACTCTGCAAAGTGCGCACAAGAGGGGCGGATGGAGTGGACAACCCTATGCCATGTTCTTATGCCAGCCAAATCCATTGCCATGAATTCTGTCTGCACTGAACTCTGGAGACCCAACCGTCAGTCACCCCTTTGAGTCTGAGCCTTGGGTAGGACTCCCCATGTGTATTATGATGATCTTGTCTATGCAGATGTTGATGTACCACCCTTCGAGGTGGCTATGTGATATTATTATATACTGACATGTATGTTTACGCTTCCGCAGCTAGGTAGGCCCTGAGGGAGACGGGGCAAAATGACTCCTTCACTCTTCCCACTGGGGACCCAGTACGGTCACAGTGATATGTGGAGGGCCCTGTATCAGTATGGAGCTGGTATGGGGGATGAACTCCTGTTTGTATACGGTGCGGGCATCGTATACAAGTAGGGGACGTCACAGTGGTATCAGAGCAATGTCCTTGGAGACCAAGAGCAAAGCACTGACCATGCTCCCAGTAGTACTAACTTGATAGGATCCTCAAAACCTCGAAAAGTGGGAAATTTTTTTCTCATTTTTGTAGTTTTTGCTAAGCTAGTAATAGTTAAGTGAATTGGAACATAATAAGACTAAAAATAGTGAGCCAAAACCTTTTTAGGCAAGGTGGTCTCACACGTCGCGCCTGGTCAAAGAACTAAACTTCAGTTTTTGAACAGGGCGCAACGTGTGAGACATTGAGCCAAGAACACCTTAAAATTCGATGAATTTGAGAAAATTAATATGGTAAGGTGAGTTCTAAGGGTGGAATTAGTTAGAATAGTATGTTTCAATCACTTAAATTACTCAAAAATGTGCAAGATCTCACACGTCGCGCCTGGTCTAAAAACTAAACTCTAGTTTTTGAGCAGGGCGCAACGTGTGAGACCAATAATTAGAAAACTCTGAAATAAGTGTATGTTTTAAGTAAATAGGTGCCTTGGCACGTTAAATAGAGCAACTTGAATTTTGACCTAAAAATTGCCCAAGATGTAAATAGATGTAGACCCCACCCATTTGCACGTTCCCGCCCTAGAAATCCGCTCTCCCTCACCTAGGCGATCTTTGGGCGCTGACATCCGATCGAAAGAGCCGTCAAACATGGCACGGACCAAGCAGACTGCCAGGAAGCCTCGCCCAGGCGAAACCCCCAGCGCCCTAATCCACGAGGTACTTCGGGAGAGGCTCGTCAAGAGAGGAGGTCGACTATCTTCGAGCGAGGAAAGCATCCCAGAGGAGGACCAAGACACATCCGAGCTGATTGGCATCCTCAATCAGCAGCTGGACCCAGAAGAAGTTACGTCACCAACTTCCATGGATGAGGAGACCAAGGACGTCTACGAAGAAATAGAGTGGGAAATATGGGAGCAAGAGAAAGAAGAGGAGGGGCATTCGGATGCAACAACAGAGGTCCTCGAAGAGGAGGAGGAGGGAGCACAACGAGCAAGGAGAACCAAGGAGCGGCAAGAGCGGAGCGAGCCAAGGCTCGAGCCAAGTGAAGAAGAAGACCTCGCGGCCTGGATCGCAAAGCATGAAGCAAAACAACGGCGCCGCGAAAGCAGGAAGAGGAAGAGGGAACAGGAGGAAGCAAAAGTGGCAGAGAAGAAAAGGAAAGAGAAGGGGAAGTTCGTGGTGGGCGAAAGGAAGCTCAAGCAAGGGAAGGGCCCGAACCCCAAGATCGTCATCACTGAACGACCACCGGACCAGCCACTGGACTCCTCCGACGACTCCTCCGACGAAGACTACATCCCCAACACCAGAGGTGGAAGTTCTTTGAAGTTCCCGGGTGATGAGTAGCCAACACCTAATCAGGAGCACCCCGACCTGGAGCAGCAGGATCAAGTGCAGAAGCCCCCTCCTTATCCGACGTGGGACAGGAAGAAGCAACCACGGCCTGCCCGAGAGTCCTATGTCACGAACCCCGTCAAGATCTATGAGAGAAAGATGAAGGAGCACGAGGCATACATGAAGAAGTGGGAGGCTTACAACTCCTACTACCAGGAGAACAGGGTCAGGACCATCGAGGGTGGATGTCCAACAAAGCAGCAGACCTTAAGGCCGCCACACAGAAGCCCAAGCCCCCCAAGAAGCCAGCCAAGAAGAAAGCCAGCAGGAAGGAGACCGAGAGAAGAGCAGAGGGATATCAGACACTTCCAGCGCAGCTACGGCCTCTTAATCCCCCGTGCCCCCTTTGCCCGTCTAGTCAGAGAAGTGATGCAGGAATTTAACACCGGCATGAGGGTGACAGGTGAGATGTTGCTGGCACTTCAGGAAGCAGCTGAGCAGAAGATAGTGCAGCATTTTGAAGACTCTACAGCCTGCACCGTGCATGCCAAGCGAGAAACTCTGATGAGGAAGGACATGCAGTTGGCCAGTATAATCAAAGGAGACCCCCAGTAGAAATTTTATAAATAATCAAAAATTTTGTTAATACAAAATAATTCTGAGTAGTTTAGGTGTCAAATCTTGCTTAATTAGGACGAGTTAGCAAGTAGCAGCTTTTGTTTTAGTAAAATAGGACATCTTTAGACCAAAAAGTGAGATGTCTCACACGTCACGCCTG
Organism: Isoetes taiwanensis; assembly: GCA_021234155.1. Classification (NCBI taxonomy): domain Eukaryota; kingdom Viridiplantae; phylum Streptophyta; class Lycopodiopsida; order Isoetales; family Isoetaceae; genus Isoetes; species Isoetes taiwanensis. The sequence continues at coordinate 5,072,325 of JAJEKV010000018.1, forward strand.
GTCAAGAAACTAAACTCCAGTTTTTGCATGAGGCGCAATGTGTGAGACCTTGCCCAAATTTGCCCAAAACAACTCCAAATTGACCAAGTAAGGGGTCAATTCTGCCTAATTTGATGAGTCTGTCATTCTTACACCCTTAGTTTACCCAAATTGGACATGTTTTGATCAAAATGGGGCCGATGTCTCACACGTCGCGCCTGGTCAAGAAACTAAACTCCAGTTTTTGAACGAGGCGCAACGTGTGAGACCTTCTAGCATTTCTTCACCATAGCTTGTCCAAATGATCTCCAACTTGTTGTATTAGGATCTTTAGGTAATCCAATCCTTACATTAGTCTTCCAATTTCCATTTAGACCTCAATATAGGCTAGAATTGCCCAACCCCAAGAAATTCCCAAGTCACCCAAAAATTAGGGTTTTTCCCTTTTCTATAAATAGGTCCCTCATTTCTTACGTAGCACCCTACGAGTTTGCTTCTGCCCCTTTAGCCGATTTTCCAGCTCCCTGAGGCACTCTTGCACCCGTTTGCTAGTTTCTTCCTCGTTAGATCCATGGCAACCTCTGACTTCAGGCGATGGTACAGCGCCAGTACTCATGCTGCCGAGGCTGATGTCAATGACATTTTTCGGGTCTTCCAGAAAGAAATAGATGTCCAAGCAACCTTGCACGCAACCCCAGCATATAGCCGAGTCCTGTCCGAGTTCCAAGCTAGGGTAGGGCCGTCTTTAGTGCAGCTCCCACCTTGCGTAGGCTACTTTGTTCCCAGGCAATCCCTTCAAGCAGCCTTAGGCGATGTTCCAAACATTGCCAAGTACCTTACAAACAAGGCCCAAGATGCCGAGCCAATGGTCCCCGATCCAACGGGACCAAGTACTTTTCCTTCAACGCTGCCTTAGCCATTTTTCTTACCCACCGTGCCGAAAATCCCATGGGAGAAACCTCAATCCCTCCCATGGATGTGGACCTATTAGCCACAGCAGCAGCAGAGCAGCTCCTTTTACAGTATGTTGCCCCTTGAAGTGGCAACATGAAGAAGAAATGAAGATATGAAGAAAATTCTAAGTATTGGAGGAGCTATTAAGGAAAGGTATCAGGCTGAAAGAGAATCTAGGCCAGGTGAGTACCCCTGCCAAATCCTTTAGCCAAAATTAGCCATCCTTGATTTTTCCCAAATTTTTTGAGCCTATCTCCCATTTCTCCTTGAATTTCCCCTATAAGCTAGCCAAATATGCTTCTAAAGATGCCTAAAAGTCCCAAAATGCCAAAAATCTATACCTTTGCCAAGTGGCATCCTAGTCATCATCCAAAAGTGCCAAAGATGTCAAAAGTCAAGTGAAAGTCAAAATAGAAAGTTAAAAGGCACACTTTCCAAAAAATACCCTTGCCACGTCATCAAGAGTCAAAATGCCACCTAGGATGGCCACCTTGCTCCAAAAAATGCTTTGTCATCCAACTTTGGTTATATCTTTGCCACTTGGGTCAAAATCATGCCACCTCATCAAAAATATCAAGGGGCATTTAAAATTTCGAAAATCCACTTAGGCAAAAGCCATGTTTGACCTTGCCACATCATCCTTCATTATGCCAAGTCATCATTTCATCATGTCCAGTCACCATTGATTCACCTTTTTTAGCCAAAAAATCAAAGTGCCATTTTCCAAAATTTGACCACCTCACCATGTTGCCCCAATGAAAATATGCCACCTGGCACAAAAAATTTCCAAAAAAGACCTTATATAGACCCTTGAATTCCAATTCTTGGGAATCGTGCCCTTTGAGAAAATGTAAAAAAATTGTCCTATTCTACCACCCCCCTGACCTAGATTCCTTTTCAGCCAATCATCCCCCCCTCCACGTGGCTCACCCGGGTGTGGGGCGGTGTGGGAATACCGAATCCCGTGGGCAAGACCGTCAATTTAAGAGTTTGCGTGGATCGAGCTATATATACGAGTGACTTTTTGATTTAGGCACGTGGGATATATCCTTGAAGAAAATCCGGCCAAGATCCATTAGGGTTCTATGATTCTCGGCTTCGCGCACTTTGAGTGATGTAGAGCGAGTTCGCTTTGATCATAATCGACCTACGGAACCAATCGAATCATGAAGAGGATGCGAATTAATGGAGATCATGCCAAAAACGAGAATATTGCCTATTTTTGGGAAAGAAGAGTTCGTGGCCATATGCAGAACAAATTGGAGCTCTAACTACCACGACCGCGAGGTCTATAAAGATGATCCGAGCCGTATTCCATGGCGGGGAGAGGAGATTTTTGATTAGAAACCCGCCCTTGTTCTTGAAAGCCAAGATTTTTGAAGTTACGATACAAATTCTATTTGAGTGATCAAATGGATTACGACGGTGTATTATGTTCCTAAGATAATCGAGAAAAGTTTTCTTGAGCAATCCATGGTGTTTCCCCTTTCTTCAATCGATTTACGAGTTTTTTTTCAAAAATTAGGGTTTTCCCATTTTTTATGTGCGGTCCATACGGCGAACTTTGCCTTTAATTTCCCACCAATCTTGATCAACAAATGAGTTGAAATCAATTCAAGTTATCGATATTATCTAGATTTAGCTAAACAAATAGCTATTACGCGAGAATTTGCTCAAATATTTCATTTGCATTCAAAGGAAGTTTATTTGCATCCCAAAGTTTTTTCTTCAATCATTTTCACCACTTTGTTCTGAGAAAACATCCCAGTCATACACTGCATTCACATATCACCTTATTTCCTCACATTTGCACCTCTTTTCTCATCTTTTCACATCCCCTCACCACACCTTTGGCTCTCGCCCCCTAAAACGAGAATTTTGGCAAGTATCTTTTAGGAAATCCCACAATTTAGAGATTTGTGCATCACCGGTTTTTGCAAGGATTACGTGAAAGGCAACATCTTTTGGAGGTCCTACCGGGATTCTCTAAAAACTCTTGCAAAAAACTTGAGAGCCCTCATGGTGAGGCACCCAAGGAAGGCTGGTACAGATATGGATGGTGATGGAGAGCCTAGCCATCTTTGAAGATATGCCTCTGGAGCACGGGTTGGCGGCCGGCCGGCAGCCGGCGGCAACACCTCTAGGCAACTATCTTTGACCCTATCTTCAGGTTGGAGGCGCCTCCTTCACGACCTCTTTATAATGAGAAAGAAACCCCCGGAGGTATTTCTAAACTCATTTGATGATTATTTTAGGAATCATGCTCCTAGAGGTATGACTAAGTTGGAATTGTTCAAGCTTTCTTTATCGATGATCTTGCTACTAAATGGTTTAACACTCAAAGGAAAGATTTATGGTGTTCACACATTTGAAGAGATGAGGAGCAGATTCATTGATAGGTTTGGCGAATCTGTGACTCACGAAACTTTGCTTCAGCAAGCTGCATTCTCTTTCTATTAGAAGTGATGAAAGCATAGAAGCTTATGTTGATAGATTTGGAGAGCATGTGATAAAGTGTGAGTCAAAGGGTGTAGATAATCCTCCTTTGCATTTGATCCTTTGCTTTCTTGCATGGTTTGAAGTTCAGACCTCCTGTTTACAAAAGTTAATGAAAATACATCAACAACAACGTTTTGAGACATTACCAAGGGTATTTTCCAAAGCAATTGAGATCAGCGAGGCTAAGGGCTGCATTTTCTACTTTTGAGCACGTTGATCTTGATTATTTCAATGATTTAGAGACTAACTATGAAACTTTGTGTAATGCGAGTGAAGAAGAAAAATTCTTTTGAAGAAGATATGAGAGAAGAGATTTCTAAGTTGCAAGCTACTAACCTTAAAATTGCAGCCCGAACATGCCAGGGCTGCGAGAGACACTTATGGAGGTTACCAAGCAACTCTCACGAGCTCAAGAAGGCTCCGGCACCCGGAGATGAGGCATCGATTTCAAGTCTTGATTCTACACAAAGTAGAAAACATTGTACCCCTTGTAAGAAAATCGGGGCCATTCGAGAGAAAGTAGTTCTTTGGTCCAAGCCTTGCCCTAGATGTGATAGAAAGGGCCCTGCTTGGTAAGGGAGTGCCACGTGTGTTCATATTGTAAAAGAAACAGGCCATTATGAAGGCAGTGCGGGGATCAAAGAGTATATGTTGAAAGATAAAGGTAAGGCGTAGATGCATCCTCTTCTCATCTTTGTTTCTCGATTTACAGTAGAAGGAGGTGATGAACTTCGAAGAGAAGAAGAGGTCTTGGCTCTTTGGTACTCCCTATAGCCTAAGATCCGGACCTCGGCAAGCCAACATGCCTAGAAATAGCATAGCTCCTCTGCGCCCTCTGTGATTCTGAGCCGGTTTCACCTCAAAATGGCAGGGCTGTGTGTTAGGTGAAGTTGACCAGGTGTTGAAGTCTACTAGAGTCACCCTAGATGTTTTGACCTTGTTAAGAATAGCACCTTCCTATAGAGGCGTGTCAAAACACTTATAGAGGAGAATTGAGAACCTATTGTCCACAACATTTCTAGAGTTGGGAAAGACCACGGTATATTCTCATGTGAAGCTCAAGTCGAAGGTAAAACACTCTCTAAAGTCATCTTGGATGGAGGCTGGGGTATAAATATCATGCCTTTACATATTATGGACTCTTTAGAGTTAAAATCACTACTGACCCCAATTATTCTAAAATCTTTTTGCTAATGAGAGTGTACAACCAAAAGGAGTCGTTAATGATGTCTTGGCGGATGTAGGGGGCATCAAGATGACCACGGACTTTGTTGTAGTACTGTTTCCTTCTCAGTTTGGCAGCTATGACCTTCTTTTGGGCGGGAAATGGCTCGGGGTGGTTTTACGCAAAGCCCAGTTGGGGAGGAGGTAAATGCACAATAGCGGATGGTAAGCAAGAAGTCACACTCTACAACCGGGAAGGTAAACTCCAAGAAGAATTTGCCTTTTCAATTGATGATGCACTAATTTATAAAGATGTAGGTGTGTACAACATCTATGTAGATCCACTTTTGGAAGAAGAAGAGCAAAAACTTGATGAGCATACTCATACATTGTTCTTTGATGGCGGTTGTAGCGAGGAAGTTGAGCCTAGCTTTGTCTTTCTTTTGCCATCATTAAAAGCCCGAGAGGCTTTTGACGGTGGCTAAAAGCGACAAGAATTCACAAAAATATAACCTCTAATGAGGTGAGTATCAAGCTTTGATTGCAGGTCTCCAAGAAGCTTACATGATGGGAATCAAAATTTGAATATAAAGGGGACTCATTTCGTGTGCAATCAAGTCCAAGAGGTATACCAAACCAAGCATTCAAGGTTAGTACAACTTAAAGAAGAGGTTTTGGGACTGTTAGACAAATTTGAGGCTGGACTATAGAGCATATCCTAGGCATTTGAATAGTGAAGTAGGCAGGCTAGCTAAAGGTACCATATTGGATTTTTTAGCTGAAGGAGCCTTTCGGGAAGAAGAACTGAACCTCTCACGGACTTGCCCAATTCTAACTATAGGGATAGAGGAAGCAAAGCAGAGAGCAAGTCATTTGTATCCAAAAGAATGGCCAAACGGAACCACGAAAGTTGGTCCAAAAGCTCCTGAGCCTTGCTTCAACTCATTTCCTATCTTTGTGTCAAGAATTCTCGGATGTCTTTGCTTGGGATTACTCACGAACTAAAAGGAATTCCTCCCTCTAAAGCAAAATTTGAAATAAAAGTAAAAAGGGGCTCGATCTGTTTGTGAGAAATTAAGGAGGATAAATTACGCCTTGCGCCACTTATCTATGAAGAATTAAAAACTATGGAGAGTTCTAAGCTGATATGTGAGACATTGGAACCTGAGTGGTTGTCTTGCATTGTGCCAGTCAAGAAGAGGAGTGGCCAACTTAGAATTTGTATTGATTATAGAGATATCAATAAGGTTACAATCAAAGATTGCTACCCCCTACCGTTTCTAGAAGAAGTTTTGCATACCATGAGTGGAAAAGAAGTCTATTCTCTTATGGATGGCTTCTACGGTTTCAACCAAATAGAAGTTGATCCTTTATCACAGCCAAAAACCGCCTTCATTACACCTTGGGGAACTTATATGATGCTAAGAATGCCATTTGGCTTGAAAAATGCCCTGCAACCTTCGGGGAGGGCAATGAACAATATTTTTGAGTCATTATCTCCCCAAAATTTCAGGGCTTTTCTGGATGATTTGACTCTGGCCACCTCTTTGGGAGATCATCTCAAAACAATCTCTAATATGTTTTCTTTGTGCAGATCCAGTGGTGTGAACTTAAATCCAAAAAGTGTTTGTTTTGGCCCGACAAAGGTGTCTTTGTTAGGCCATCGGATATCGAGAAGAAGGAGTTGATTCTTTGCGAGACACAAGGCGACAATAGTTCTCGACCTCCCGGTACCTAAAACATTGAAAGCAGATCAAAGGTTTTGTTGGTACACTTCAAGGCTTGAGGATCTACATCCCAAACTTCTCTCACATTTTGAGACCTATCACCAAGCTCACCAAAGTAGGGTATGTATCCAAAAATACAAGTCAAAAGGTTCGGTTGAGTGGAATGAAGATTGCCAAAGGGCATTTGAATTGATCAAAGAAGAGCTCAACAAGAAGGTAACCCTTCTTGCCCCTAAACCAAATGAAGATTTCCAAGTTTATATACTTGAGTTACATCATTTCTTTGTAGGATTAGCCTTATTTGAGAACAAAAGGGTACTAAACTATGCAGGGAAAGCGTTGGTGGAACCTGAGAGGTGAATTACCCGGTCCTAGAGAAGTCTGCTGCTGCCCTAATATTTTTGACCACTAAATTCCCCATCTTGATGCAAGCTCCAAAGATTCAAGTCTATATGAAGGTCAATCCTCTTCCAATGTTGTATGGTAAACAAGCCACGAAGACCAAGTTCTATAAGTGGGCTGCCATGCTTCAAGACTTTGCCATTGAAGTCCACCTTGTCAAAGCGAGAAAAGGATCGAGTAGTTTCATACCCTATGCCTTCTACAAATATGATTTGACCTCGAAGAGGATCAAGCAGAGGAAGAGGTATGTCATTTAGTTGGAGAAGCCAGGTCTTGGATGCAACCCATTGTCAATTATCTAAAACATCAAGAGGTCCTGCCACATTTTCACCATCAGAGAAAGTTAAGTTTAGGAAAAGATGTCTAACATATGTCTTTGGTTGAGGACATTTTATGTAGGAAGATGCCTTCCACAGATTTTGTTGAGGTGCTTGGTGAAGAAAGAGCGGTACAAGCTCTAAGACATGCTCATGACCTCTTTGTGGTGGACACTATTCTATGGATGCCACGACCAAGAAAATTCTAAGTTACGGATACTATTGGCCTACACTTCATCATGATGTCAAAGGTGCGTCTTGCGGAGTTGTTACATTTGTCAAAAGCATGCCGACAAGCTTTGAAGGTACCTCCCCTTTCACCTATTGTGGCCCCTGGCCCATTTCTTGTTTGGGGATTAGATTATGTTGGTCCTATACACCCATCTTCCTCTGCCAGACATGAATACATCCTAGTTGCTACAAACTTCTTCACTAAATGGGCTGAAGCAACTCCATTGACAAGTGCCAATCTGAGATATACGACAAGTTTCCCTCTTGTCTAATATATGTGCTAGGTTTGGAGTACCATTGAAGATTGTTTCGACGGAGGAATGCCTTTTATGAATGAAGTAATAGACAAGCTTACCCAATTGCTTGAGATAAGACATACAAAAAGTTACGCTTACTACCCCGGGGAAATGGCGAGGCGAGAATCCACCAATAAAACTCGATATCCATTATGAAGAAGGCGGTAGATAGGTTTCAAGAAGCTGGCATACAAAGTTGATCTATGCCCTTTGGTCCTCTGAGAACCACTTATAAAGTGGCTATAAAAAACACTCCTGCCTCTATTGTGTATGGTACTAGTGTCATTCTACCCTTTGAGTTGCGGTACTTTTCGCCAAGGGCGATGCAAATACAAGTCAAAAAAGTGAAGAGGATGCTATACAGTGCAGGCTACAGCCAGATGCTAGCCCTTGAGGAACTTCGAGAGATAAGACTCTGGTGATAACGGAACACAAGATGAAAATCAAGAAGAAATTTGACAAACAAGCGTTAGAAGTCAACTATCGGGTTGGTGATTTGGTGCTTAAGTTAGCTAGAAACAAAGATCCCCTCTAGGTAAGTTTTTACGCAAATTGGGAAGGTCCATTTGTCATTTCTTCACATCTTTGGAGTAAACTCATATTACTTACGAGGGAGTTAGAGTGAGAGAGAATTTTGCCAAATCCTCTCAATGCACAACACTTGAAAGCTTATTGGATCTAAACTAGCTAATGCTAGTTAGTATAGTTGTAGGTAGTCTAAAAAAGGTTGAAGTAGTTGAAATTGTTCTAGATATAATTTGCTAACACTATGGGGAGAAAACAATAAAAAGAAGAAAATTTGAAAAAAAAAAAATATGCGTTTTGATCTTTAACATTGTCATTTGCGAGGTTCATTAGTTGTTACGTTTAAAGCCCGACCCGGAAAAACCATTGCTTCCTAAAGTTGTGCTCATATCACGAGGAACTCAAAATCATCATGAGCGGTTCTTTGAACATCTTGTGATGAATGCCGGGATTGAAGTACTAATCGAGTCATCATGTCATTTGCGGGACCATCCTAGTCTTCCATACCATTCATTTTTCATTTATTGGCCTCCCATTCATATAAGCCTTGCTCCCACTTTTATTCATCACCTACTGGCTGCTATTCATCCCTGTGCATCATAAAAAAGCAGTCTCCTAACTCTCTATTTCATGTCATTTGCGGGATCATCCTTTACCCATTAGCCGACTTTATACCACCACCATTTTTTTTCTTTTGGGCAAATTTGCGGGACCATTACATCTTCTAGAATGTATGCGCACCCTTCCATAACATTCTAGCTCCATCTACCAAGTCATTTCTTCAAGACTCCTACAAGAATGGGTAGCTGAAACCCCAAAAGCATCAAGTTTTATTCACAAGATCACTGAAGCAGATTTTTGACGTCCCCCCCAAGTTTCAATACTTATGGGAAGTCAAAAGAACATGGTAGCAGACCCTACGGGTTATAAATGTTCAAAAGTTCTTCTTTGTGTTCAAAGTTGAGAATTCATCACCAAAAATGTGAAGTACACATAGTTCTATCCGGTTTCCTATTACGGCACCATTTTCCATTCATGAAGACCTCAAGAAAACCTTATATTATCTCGGGAAGCGGGAGATGCATTGATTTGGCATTCACTCTCATATATTTGCACTTTTCAGATGCTTTTATGCTGCATTCTAAGAAGCTCTGATATTTCAGAACAGGATAATTCAGATCCAGATGTCAGGAGAAGTTTTTAACAGGTTTCAAGGCTGGGGGACCAGCCATTTTTTCTTTTGGGCAAAGATGTTGCCCCTTGAAGTGGCAACATGAAGAAGAAATGAAGATATGAAGAAAATTCTAAGTATTGGAGGAGCTATTAAGGAAAGGTATCAGGCTGAAAGAGAATCTAGGCCAGGTGAGTACCCCTGCCAAATCCTTTAGCCAAAATTAGCCATCCTTGATTTTTCCCAAATTTTTTGAGCCTATCTCCCATTTCTCCTTGAATTTCCCCTATCGCTAGCCAAATATGCTTCTAAAGATGCCTAAAAATCCCAAAATGCCAAAAAATCTATACCTTTGCCAAGTGGCATCCTAGTCATCATCCAAAAGTGCCAAAGATGTCAAAAAGTCAAGTGAAAGTCAAAATAGAAAGTTAAAAGGCACACTTTCCAAAAAATACCCTTGCCACGTCATCAAGAGTCAAAATGCCACCTAGGATGGCCACCTTGCTCACAAAAATGCTTTGTCATCCAACTTTGGTTATATCTTTGCCACTTGGGTCAAAATCATGCCACCTCATCAAAAATATCAAGGGGCATTTAAAATTTCGAAAATCCACTTAGGCAAAAGCCATGTTTGACCTTGCCACATCATCCTTCATTATGCCAAGTCATCATTTCATCATGTCCAGTCACCATTGATTCACCTTTTTAGCCAAAAATCAAAGTGCCATTTTCCAAAATTTGACCACCTCACCATGTTGCCCCAATGAAAATATGCCACCTGGCACAAAAAATTTCCAAAAAAGACCTTATATAGACCCTTGAATTCCAATTCTTGGGAATCGTGCCCTTTGAGAAAATGTAAAAAAATTGTCCTATTCTACCACCCCCCCTGACCTAGATTCCTTTTCAGCCAATCACCCCCCTCCCGTGGCTCACCGGGTGTGGGGGCGGTGGAGAATACCCGAATCCCGTGGGCAAGACCGTCAATTTAAGAGTTTGCGTGGATCGAGCTATATATACTGGTGACTTTTTGATTTAGGCACGTGGGATATATCCCTTTGAAGAAAATCCGGCCAAGATCCATTAGGGTTCTATGATTCTCGGCTTCCGCGCACTTTGAGTGATGCGGAGCGATTCGCTGATCATAATCGACCTCTACGGAACCAATCGAATCATGAAGAGGATGCGAATTAATGGGATCATGCCAAAACGAGAATATTGCCTATTTTTTGGGAAAGAAGAGTTCGTGGCCATATGCGGACAAATTGGAGCTCTAACTACCACGACCACGGGTCTATAAAGATGATCCGAGCCGTATTCCATGGCGAGGAGAGGAGATTTTTGATTAGAAACCCGCCCTTGTTCTTGAAAGCCAAGATTTTTGAAGTTACGATACAAATTCTATTTGAGTGATCAAATGGATTACGGCGATTGTATTATGTTCCTAAGATAATCGAGAAAAAGTTTTCTTGAGCAATCCATGGTGTTTCCCCTTTCTTCAATCGATTTCGAGTTTTTTTTTCAAAAATTAGGGTTTTCCCATTTTTATGTGCGATCCACTTACGGCGAACTTTGCCACGAATTTCCCACCAATCTTGATCAACAAATGAGTTGAAATCAATTCAAGTTATCTGATATTATCTAGATTTAGCTAAACAAATAGTTATTCTGCCAGAATTTGCTCAAATATTTCATTTGCATTCAAAGGAAGTTTGACTGCATCCCAAAGTTTTTTTCTTCAATCATTTTCACCACTTTGTTACAGAAAACATCCCAGTCATACACCTGCATTCACATATCACCTTATTTCCTCACATTTGCACCTCTTTTCTCATCTTTTCACATCCCCTCACCACACCTTTGGCTCTCTGCCCCCTAAACACAGAATTTGGCAAGTATCTTTTAGGAAATCCCACAATTTAGAGATTTGTGCATCACAGTTTTTGCAAGGATTCTGTGAAAGGCAACACAGTACCAACAGGAGCAAGAAGGAAGAAAAGAAGACGAAGAATCAGAGGAAGAAGAAGACTACGTCGAGCTCGACCCAGTGGAAGAGCAGCAGCTAGCAGAGCAGGAGTTGCAGCAATTCGAAAGAAGCCGGCAAACTCTCAGGATCGCGCCACCCATTGGGCTAGGCATCACAAGCCTAGCCCCCATCATCATCGAGGGCGAAGAGTACCTGCTCCTAAGTGACGTCCAAAACCTTCCAGAGTGCAGGGAAAGAGAGTATCGACTCGACGAGCTGCTGCACCAGCTCCGGCAAACAGACCTGGATGACTTCATCGTCCGAGGAACTTCCGACAATCCACTCCAAGTAAGGGAAGCCGACACTTACACGGGAGAGTCGATCTTCGATATTCAAGCCTACGGCAACATCAGGCAGATAATGGAGGCGCGGCAGCTGCCGACGGAAGAGGAGTTCCTTGCTCTTCAGGAACAGATGGGGATCCGCCACAAGACCTCAAACATTTTAACGGCAAGTTCTTCGACAGCACTTCCCCCAGAGAGAAGAGGCGAGTTCGACCTCAGGCGAGCTTCAGCAACAGTTAGAGATTACAGGGAGCTCACAGCGGTGGAAGTCGACGACTATGCCGGGAGACACAGAGTTGGAGGCCGAGGAGGCGAAGAATCGTCAACGACGCACAACGACAGGTCGTTGCGGTATTACCTCCCCCTGCTGATGGACGGAAGAATAGCGGTAATCCACCGCAAATTCACCCCCAGTGGCGAGGAAGGCGTATCGATGCTAATCGCACTCTCAGGCTTTGGCCGGCACGCTCGGCTAGCTACCAACACCGACTATGCCGTCCTAGTCAAGAGAGCGATGGCACTCGACATTTTTGACTTCGCCATACCTTACAGATGGCAAGGAAGACTGGCAGTGACCGCAACGTACACCTCCGACCGCAGGGTAGAGGAATTAGTGAGAGCTTTGCAGGGCGGGTCATCAACCAACGTCCTCAGGAACTTGGGACGCTCGGTAGGAACAGCCCAAGTTAAGAAGTTCCTCGAAGATAACCCATCCTACCGGCGATTTCAAGATTAGTTAAACTCTTATCCCGGAGGCCTTGTATTAAAAATATTATATAATATAAGTATAATTTCTTTTGCACCTTAAATGTTTTGTTGATGTATCTTGTTCCGCAACTATACCAACAACACATATAATGCAAGAGAACGAATAAAACTAACCGTACAACCATGACCTACTTGTCTATACAGCTAGAGGTCCAGACTCAGGAGGACAACGACGGCAAGATCATATGGAAGAATGGACTCCGTCCAGGCCACCCCCGGCAAGGAGCCTGTATGAAGCATTTGGGGCCATGACCCTGGAGGAAGAAATGTCGCAGATGAGAACGGACCTCGAGCAGATAAAGGCTCTCTTAGCAGCCCAATCAGAAGCTGCCCCAAACAAGCAATGTGCAACTGCCAGAAGCTCCACCTCGGAGGAAGAGCAGGGACAAGAGGAGGAGCAAGAGAAGGAGGTCCCCCAGCACGGAATCCTCCAGCTCAAGCTCAGATTCGGACTCCGACTCCGAGGAAGAGGAAGAGGAGGACCAGGACAGAAGAGACAGCAGAAACAAGGACACGAGAACCTTGGACTACCAGAAGAAGGTGGATTCAGCCCTCAGCAATGTATGGAAAGCAAGGAAGCTGGAACAGTTCTCGGGAGATAACAGGTCCAGCATGGAAGCAGAGGCATGGCTAGATGAGATGAGCGAGTATGGCAATGCCTATAGCATGAAGGACAAGGACAAGGGCAGAGTGGCAACAGCTAACCTTAAGGGAGCAACACGCATCTGGTGGAAGGGCTATGCCAAGGCACATGGCTTGAGCAGGGACAGTTGCAAATTCAAGAAGTTTGCAAGGGCCTTTAAGCGCCATTATGTACCGCAGGAACACAAGTCCAGCATGATGCAGCAGTTCTACAGGTTGCAGCAATGCCACAAATCAGTCCAAAAATATACAGAGGAATTCATGAGACTAAGGCTTTATGTGCCAAAGTTGGGTGAAAAGCATGCAGTGGAGAGCTATATTGAAGGGCTGAATGATGAGATCCGTAAGCTTGTAAGGGCAATAAACCCTAAGACAGTATCAGAAGCAGAGTCCAAGGCAATAAGCTTGCAAGGGACGGGGCCTCAGAATAGCGGGCAGAGGCAGCAGTATTACCAGGATAAAGGCAAGGCAACAGGGAGTTATAGCCCTAGGGCAGCCAGTCCAGGTCCAGCTAGAGTCCCATATGGTGGCAACCAGGGGAAGCAGTAGGAGAAGAAGCAGGTGTCCTTCAAGGACAAGCAGGAAGGGTTAAACTACTCCAAAGCAGTGCGATCCTTTTTGCAGGCTATGCCCAAGGAAAAGAGGCAGGAGTGCATAGAAAAGCAGCTTTGCTTCAGGTGTTTCCAGCCAGGCCACAGGACAGCGAACTGCCCCTACGTCATGAGTGCAGTGCTAGCGGAGTTGGGAGATTGGGACACTCCGTCTGACGACAACGGCGAGGTAGCCCACGACTATATTCAGGGTGAGTGTCATATCTTTGCCGCAATAGATACAGAACAAGCAGAGAGTCATTATAAGGTAATTTCCACAGTAGGGAAGGCCAAGGCCAAGTCTTTCATAGTCCTGATAGACTCAGGAAGTAGCCATAACTTTGCATCCCCCAGAATGGTTGAAATGTTGAAGTTGAAACCCCTGAAGTCAAAGCCAAGGCCTGTAATCTTAGCAAGTGGAGCAGTAAGGCAAACAACAGGCAAGAGGATCAACTTTGACATCGACTTGCCAGGGATTAATATCCAGATGGGGGCAGAAGTCATGGGAATTGGCAAGTACGACTTGATCATAGGAATGAAGTATCTTGGACCAGCAGGGGCCATCATCGATTGTGGAAAGCGGAAGGTGACCTTCACAGCGCCCGACGGCAAAGAAGTTGTCCCCATCATGCAGTGCATGTCTTCTAAGCAGCTGCTCAAGTGCATGATCAAGAGCGAGCAGGTAGCACACATCTTCAAGCTCGAGATCGAAGAGCCCGAAGCCGAGGTAGACAAGGTGCTCAGCAAGTTGCCCAAGCCAATAGCTAAGTTGATCACGGAGTTCCACGATCTCTTTCCAGATGAGATCGAGCACCTCCCTCCTTACAGGGGAGTCGAGTGTGAGATAGCACTCGAACCAGGAACAAAGCCGACGAGCAAGGCCCCATATAGAATGACGACGCAGGAGTTGACAGAGCTAAAGAAGCAATTGCAGGAGTTGCTCGACCTAGGCTTCATCAGACCTAGTGTCTCGCCATTTGGAGCGCCCATTCTTTTTGTCAAGAAGAAGGATGGCAGTTTGAGGATGTGCATAGACTATAGGCAGTTGAACAAGCACACCATCAAGAACAAGTACGTGCTCCCCAGATCGGATGACTTGATGGATCAGCTTCAGGGGGCAAAGGTCTTCTCCAAGATCGACTTAAGGTCAGGTTATCATCAGATCAGGATAAAGGAAGAAGATATTCATAAAACCGCTTTCAGAATGCGATACGGGCACTATGAATTCACGGTAATGCCTTTCGGCTTATCGAACGCCCCGACAACGTTCATGAGGCTCATGAACGACATCTTCAGGGAGTTCTTAGACACCTTTGTGATAGTTTTCTTTGATGACATTTTGGTGTATAGCAGATCCCTTGAAGAGCACGTGCAACACTTAAGGAGAGTGCTGGAGAAGTTGAAGAGGCACCAGTTGTACGCCAAGTTGTCGAAGTGCCACTTCGCAACGGAGAAGGTGGAATACCTGGGTCATGTGATCTCAGCAGAAGGAATCTCGACGGATCCCGCCAAGATTGAAGCAGTGATTCACTGGCCGGCACCGAAGAATGTGCATGAGGTGAGAAGTTTCCTTGGCCTAGCAGGGTACTACAGGAAGTTTGTGAAGAACTTTGCTAAGATAGCAGCCCCGCTAACGGACTTGACGAGGGCGGAAAAGGTGGTGAAGGAAGCTTTGACAACCGCCCCCGTCCTGACCCTGCCAGACCCAAAGAAAGACAAGTTGGTGGCGACAGACGCAAGTAAGATAGCCACAGGGGCAGTGCTTATGCAGGAAGAGCATGTGGTAGCGTATGATTCCAGGAAGATGAACGACGCCGAAACGCGCTATCCAACGCACGATCAGGAATTGCTTGCGGTTGTCAGGGCATTAAGAATTTGGAGGCACTATCTTTTGGGAAGGAAGTTCCAATTGGATACAGACCATCAGAGCCTCCAGTATGTATTCATGCAACCACACCTTAACCATCCCCTGACAACTAGGGTGCATTGCAATGCAATTTCGACGCTCTCCAGCGACTTTGGTAAGAAGATCGAAGAGTCCTTGCCAACGGACGTGGACTTCAAGGAAGTATGGGCAAGCTTATGCAGGGAAGCAAGAATAGATAAGGAGAGAGAAACCTTCAAAAATTTTAAGAAGGAAGGTAATCTCTTATACCATAAGAACAAGTTGTGCGTACCGGAATCATCGGGTGTGAGGAAGTTGATTCTCCACGACACCCACAATAGCCCAATAGCTGGCCATGCAGGATTTATGAAGACATATTTCAAAGTGCGCATCAGCTATTATTGGCCAGGAATGAAGAAGCAGCTAGCTCGCTACATCAAGGAATGTCAGCTATGTCAGCAGACGAAGGCAGAGCAGCTTCGAATTCCAGGGGCATTAGAGCCATTAGCGGTGCCAAACGCTAAGTGGGAGGTCATCAGCATGGACTTCATCACAGGACTTCCAAGGACAGTAAGAGGGAAGGATGCCTTGATGGTAGTGGTCGACAAATTGTCGAAGATGGCACATTTTGTGCCTTGTAGGACCACAGACACCGCTATGGATACAGCGAAGCTCTTCACCAAAGAGATCTTCACGCTTCATGGCATGCCAAGGGAGATTATCTCCGACAGGGATCCGAAATTCATGAGCGCCTTTTGGCAAGACCTCTTTGCGACAATTCAGACGAAGCTATCCATGAGCACGGCCTATCATCCTCAGACGGATGGCCAGACGGAGCGGACCAACAGGATTTTGGAGGATATGCTACGGAACTATGTCTGGAACAAGCAAGGTATGTGGGAAGAATTTATTCACTTGGTGGAGTTTGCCTACAATAGCACCAAGCAAGAATCATCCCAAATGTCGCCGTTTATGATCAATTACGGCTATCAATGCCTAACTCCAGACACTTGGCACAACCCCGTGCCAAAAGTAGAGCTTTCGCAGCAGATGTTGTCCGACATGTAGCAGCTCATGGAAGAAGTTCGAGGGTATCTTCTGGCAGCAAGGAGTCGACAAAAGAGCATCGCCGACAAGCATCGGACAGCCAGAGAGTTTCAAGTTGGAGATGATGTATGGCTCAAGATCAAGGTAAAGCATACGAAGCTCCGCATCGGAAATTGCAAGAAGCTTGCTCCAAGGTGGGCTGGACCCTTCAGAATAGTCAAGAGAGTAGGTAATCAATCCTACAAGTTAGATTTGCCAGCACACCTAAAGATTCATAAAGTCTTCCACGTGAGTTTATTGAAGAAGCATACTCCAAATCCAGACGAAGTCTTGGACACTCCAACATTGTTGGAAATGATGGAGGAGCAGCTGGAAATAGTTCCAGAATTGATTCTTGATAAAGCCTTCAAGAAAACAAGGAGATCGGAGTTCCTCCAATATCTGGTCAAGTGGAAGCACTTGCCGGTGGAAGACGCGACGTGGGTACTCAAGAAGGATCTATTAAAGCAGTACCCGCAGTTTATGGAGCAATGGGACGGCAAGGTCATCTCCGAAGAAATCGGCTCAGGCATGTCGATTTGTGTAGATTAATTCTATGTGTAGTTAAGATTAATCTACGCATGCAACCTATGCTAGGTATGGGTTGCATGCATTGTTACCGATGATGAGACCACTACGGTGATCTCTAGGGCGTGGTGTAATGTCAATGTAGGCATGACTGCGTTTCCGCTTGGACGAGTGGAAGGTAGATTAGAAAGTCTACTTCTGTTCCACGGAAGTAGACGACCTCGAGAGAAAGGAGGTCATTGAGGAATGCATTGTTAGGAAAAGCACCTCTAGCCCCATATAATCTGGCCTTCACGCCCCATATACGGGAAGGACCTATCCTCCATGCTGGGCAACTAGGGTGTAGGCATGAGCGGCATATAGGCATGATAGGCGCTGTCTCCACGGCCATAATGGAAGAATCATCCTTTTCCTACGCCGGGAGATTAGCCATGCATTCATGTAGATAGGTGGGGTGGTCACCATATAACCAAAATTTTATTAATAATTAAATGGTACTAACGTAGTGTCGACCTGCAGGCCAATAGAGCGCTCCGGAGGGCAAGGAGGTCGAGCTACGAAGACTTGCAACACAAATTTTGTTGGAATGTGTTGCAAGGAATGAAGAGTACCTCGAACAATAATTGTTTATGAAAACTGTTAAATTTTGATAAACTAAGTGTTGTGATAACTAATGAGTATACTGTTTGATGAAGTTATAAGTTATTTGATAATGTAATGATGTAATAGTGTTTAGAAATATTACCTTAAGGTAATCCTAATAATTATGTAAGTATAAATGGTAACATATTGGATGCATCAAGTTGATTGCAGGTTAGGAAGACTCCAAGGTGAGGAGACCCACGATGCCGCGGACAGCATCATTTCAGGGTGGGGAGAATGTGACGTTGTAGCACAGTATACGGTCCCAGGACATATACTGTACTGCCTCGTCACGCGTACACGCCACCCCGACTGTAGCTAGGCGAGTAGCCCCTAGGGGCAACTTGCAAGGTATGTGCATTTATTAATGTGCACATTTATCAATGTGCACATTTATCTAGGTGCACATTTCCCCATGTGGACACCTTTATGCCACCTAGCCATTAAAGGCAAGTGGGCCATTCCCAATTATCCCACATGCTTAAAGGGATAATTGGAAACCCTAGCCCTAAACCCTTGTCTATTTAGGTTAGGGAAACCCTAACTTGCTACATTCGTCCATAGGGTTTTAGAGCTCTGTTTTGCTCCCTCAAAAGGTCAAAACCGCCTCCCAGACTCTATCTGAGCGAATCGCACCAGTAGTTTTCCTTGTTGGCTCCATCTTCAAGCAGTTCAGCAGGATGGTCGAACTCAGATCAGGAGGAGCTACCCAAGGATCAGGTATTTAGTCAATTTAATAGCCTAAACCGTCTTCCAGTCATTGTATCAGTAGGTTTAGCCTATTAAATTGCCCATAGTAGCCATTTAGATTCTCAGATCCCAGACACTAACTAAAGAACCTAACTCTATGCTATAGATTAGATCTAGTTCTTTAGTTCTCTGTGATGTATATGGATGATGTATCTCTGTGAACTCCTTGTATTGGGAAGGGGGGTAGAGATCTAAAGCTTGGTAGTAGATGCTCCTAGATTAGCCTCTCTAGCACACTGTAGATTCGGCCTGTGTACAAGAACCACACCTGGTTGTGGGTGAAGGGGCCAGACTGGCTAAGAAGGAGGTTCGTGTTCTGACTCTTGGACGATCCCTCTGGTGTGTAAGGCCTACCGGGGATCATTGTGACTAGGTCTAATGGCTTGCCACCGAGTGCGGGCAAGGTATGGGCTCGACACCCATGAAGTGGTGTTCACTTTCCAGTGGGTTCAGTGGAATAAGGGCAGTGGCCCTCTAGTCACCTTGAGTCAGCATGTAGATCTCTGGAGGGAGTGATCCCTACCTGCCCCATCGGAACTGGAGAGATGCAACCCAGGAATAGGGGTGAAAGCATGTTGTAGTGGAACAAAAACGTGCATTTTAGCACCACATTTTTGGGTGCTAAGTGTGGTGGGAACTACCGAATTTGTAGTGGGAGAGGCAGTTATTTTTTTCAAATATACACATGATTACTTATTCAAAATTTTGTCCTTTCAGTCTTATTCAGTCTTATTCAGCAATGTACACGATCATTTTCCTCAAAAACTCGACACGCTCCCTTAATCCGCAAGACCATTTTCGATTCTGAATTTTCATTTTCCCTCAAAACTCGATCACGCCCCTTAATCCGCCAAGACCATTTCGATTCTGAATTTTCATTTTCCCTCAAAAACTCGATCACGCTCCCTTAATCCCAAGACCATTTTCGATTTCGGTAAGAAGATCGATCACTAAATGGCTCGATCATACCGGACTTGAATGCCACAGGATACACCTAGAAGGAAATGTGAGGGCAAGAAAAGCATTACGCCACACACAAGAAGAAATCGAGTCTGTTTGGGGACCGAAAGTATTAGGAAAATCCACTTACAGGTGGGTTGCATTCTAGATTCGGGGATGCCCATGATTCTCTGTTGTTTAGAATATTGTTTTGTTTCATCATGCAGGTTGAAGAATCTGAGCAAGGAGAGGTATAATGAATATATGTGCCTTTACAAAAAAATCACAGGCAGGAAGTGTGCCTGGGGAGGCATGGCCTCACAGACTATGGCTGTTGCGTATTACCTTCACACAAAAGGAAAAGAAATAAACTGGTTGAGTTTCTGGCAACAGTTAAGAGAAAAAGGGTCTGAAGCCTCTCCGTCCCAACGTAAGAGGAAGCATGCAAGCATTTCAAATAGTGAGGAAGCAGAGCAACCTGCCACAGATGATGCTTCCTCTCTTGAAATGACTAGGCCACAATTCAAGCCTCCTCAAGCTGTAAGAAGAATCTCGGGGAAAATCACTGAAAAAATAGGTACTTTTCAACCCTCTTCTTCTGGAACCACCATATGATGCAATTTAATATTGGAACTGTTATTTTCCAGCAAGGTCTAGCAAGCTTGAACAATCAGGTACACCACTTACTTCTTCATTTGGGTGTGTTGTAAGTTATGTGTAGGAAATTTGTGCTGCTAGTTTCGAGTTGTGGTGGATAATTTCAGTTCACAGTAGTATGTAGCTCCAAATGACAGTCATATGGTGCCAATTATATGTTAATAATGTAGTTTGTAGCATATGTAGTGTCACATATAGTACCAAACGTGGTACCTTATCTGAATAGTGAATTGGCTTCCATATGTTTCTATAATTAGTGTCATATGTGATGTTAGATATGGTGATACTTGTGAATGGTGGATTGTCTTCCATATATGGTGCCAACTGCTGCGCTAAATATTGCACCACGCTATCTGCCACATATGGGGTGGTGGATGCCTGCCGGATGTGGTGCCTTCTTTGCATTGTGGTGCCACATGTGGTGTCTAATGTGGCACCACTATGGATCCACATTTTGCACCACATGTGGTGTCTTTGACGCCATTTGTGGCGCGAAGTAATGGATTGCCATATGTGGTGCCTTGGGTGCATTGTGGTGCCATAGGTGGTGTGTCATGTGGCACCAGTTTGGTGCCACATGCCACACCACATGTGGTGAATATGACGCCACCCTGGTGCCACATGCCACACCACATGTGGTGAATATGACGCCATTTGTGGTGCAAAGTTTGTCATGATGGAATTTGTGGTGTGTAAAGTGGTGCCTGTTGTGTCATGTGGTACTAACCTTGGATTACTTTCCAGTTGAATTCAACAGGACACTGGGAGAATGGATCAACTCTACAAGATCAGAAGTGATTCAGTGTAAGGCAAGGTTGCAAACTTGTGATCAAAGCCTGCAGGTGCTACAAATGAAGGTTCAGCAACTTGAGTTCCGCATCCAGAAGATATAAAGATTTAAAAAATGGGAAGGAATGATTAAGGATAAACCAAGTCGATGCGGGCGGTATTAGGGCTATATGCCAAGATACGGTGATTTGAAGGAACTATTACGAGTAACTTGAGCGGATAAAAATCGAGGAGCTTAATCTGGCTGTCGGCCGGGGAAGCCGAACCTACAAAGATTGAAAGTCTTTGGAACCAAGGTTAGAGAGGTTTCTGTCTTGCAAGGACCGTCTTCCTTTATTTGTCTTGGATCCACTACTTCCAGACCTTGATAAGGCTGAAGATTATGGTAGTGGCTGTCCATTCTGTGGCAAGATCCTCCAGTGGATGGGGAAACCACTACCAACTTTGATTGCTGAATGCAGTCACCAATACCATCTTCCATGTCTGCTCAGCCTCTTGAGGTACTTCATAACAAAAATTCTGAAGTGCTTAGTATAATTGTATTTCTCATTGACAAATTTATGTTCACTTTGCGGGGATTTGTAATCAACATTGCATTGAGAATTGTTGTCATGAATTTTCTACAAAGATGGGTACAAGCCTTAGGTGTGAGTAGGGAGGATCAAAAGCAACTTCAAGCCACCGAGGCACTTACGGTGACTTATAGGTAGCTTAGTTTACATGCTAAGGGCCCGATGTAAGGGACGGATGCCAATTAGGATTAGTGGACTTCCTAATCTTTCACCCACGGCTTAGTCTCTTTTCGTTTGTCCCTGTTTGATGTGTCTAATTTGCCCCTAGGATGAGGTCGCTCACTCATTTTAGGTGGCTAATTAGATATATCAGCGAGAAACTTCGAAAAGAGAGTAAGCCCAGCTTAGTCTCCTTCGTTTTACGTTTGATGTATCTAATTTACCCCTAGGATGACATCACTTTCACGGTGGCTTAATTAGATACATCAAGCGTGAAAACTCAAAAGGAGTAAGCCCGACATAAAACAAGATCCTGGCTGGCTTAGTCTCTTTTGCTTGTCCTGTTTGTTGTATCTAAAGTGCCCCCTGGGATGAGACCGCTCGCTCATTTTAGGGGGCACTTTAGATATATATAAACAGGAACATCGTAAAGAGAGTAAAAAAGCCTGGAGCTTAGTTAAAAAAACCAAAGCATAGTTACAATCAATTGTGATTCAATTCCAGGTTTGCAGAGCATGGTGCCGTTTACTAATTCAGGTCTAACTGTTCATGCTGGTGGCAATGACTTTGTGAGTCCATATAGCACACCAAAAAGGGAATTATTTTCTACCCTCAAAGGTAACCAAGTCTTGTTTGATGCAATTGGGATATGTAGCTTACTTCTTCATCCCTACTTTGTAGATATAGAGGTACAATGTGGGAGGGTAGGGGACAAGACACTCACACCCCTTCGAAAAGCATTAGACACCTGAGATAGAAACTTCGGGCAAATCGGAAGATGCATCAAGTTACGAAACTTCGGACAAATCGGTAGATGTCAACAAATCAATGAGGTGCATCAAGTCAAGCTCCGATGAGGTGCTCAACCGGACAACAAATGCCATATCGCCAGATGCATTAAGTCATGCTCCACACCAATCGCCAAATCGCCAGATGCATCGGGTTACGATCACGAACAAATCGTTCGGTGAGCGTAAGTCACAAGGTAACTTCCAACCTTTTGTGCCTGTCTTCTTTTTAATTTGACCCATATAGTTACCGAATCTGTTAAATTTTTGCAGCTGGAAGTGTCTCGGAGAAAAAAAGCAAAGCAGAATTCCAAGCAAAGACACCTCCAAGACAGACGAAGCAGAAGTTTCCAGCCCACACGCACGAAGAGATCTTTGGGAAGTTTCCGACCTGCATCAAGAAATGCTGAAGCGAAGTGGGAAGCCCCGCGCACCAACTCGCCCATGCAGAAGACTACAAAGGTTAAGCCCAATCCACCTTGTTTTACTACAATGGAGTTCGGGTAGAAGCTATGACAAGAGTGAGGGGTAAAAGCACGTTAGGGTGATAAAATATTGGGTCATTTTAATACATATACATTTTAGAAATGTATAATAATTACCGATGAATTTTGGTTTTTTTAGAAAATAGGCATATCGAAAATTCCTCAATTCTTTCTTCCCTGTTCTTGTTTCTTTGTCATTTGATCTCTCTGCTTTTACCCCCGCGATCCGCACCTCGATCTCTTGCAAGTGACTAAAGCACGCTCTTAGAAAGTCGGCAGCCATTCTCAACAAATCAAAGGTACAATCGTCTTCTTCCCTAGTTGTTTTCTTTTCGCTTTTAATTTATTACTTTAGGTTTTTGTTTACATGTGCAAGCTCAGTTATTTGCACCTTTAGGACAATTAAAAGATATTTCTTGTTGCATTGCAGGGTATAGACAATGGCAAAGACACCAAAGAAGAGTGCTGCCCCCTGCATCGGTCAGAAAATCTCCCGGGGCTTCCAAAGCGGGGACACATTTGAAGTCTGGAAGTCCTGGCTGCAGCAAGGAGGACACAGTATTTTCTGCAAGGGATCTGGCGAATATGAAATTCAAGGAAAAATTTGCAGAGTACAACTCTTTAGTGACAGAAGTTTGGGGATCTAAGGAAACTACCAGGTACGGGTACAAGGATGAGCTGGTGAAGTTGGAAGACCAGGCAGAATTTTTTAAGTGGTACTAGTAATGGTGCCCAGCGTTGCTGGGCAAATGTTGGGAACATTTGTGGATGGAAACCTATTCAGCTCAAACTCATTAACCAAGTCCATCATATGTAGGCTATAAGAGGTTTTTGTGCATTTGATAACCTTCCCTTTGCTCTATCCTGCATATCTTTTTTTTCTCATTTTCTTACACACTTTCTTTTTTCCCTTTTCTTATTTTCCTTGCACATTTACTTTTCTCCTTCTCTCTTTTTTTTTTCTTTTCTTTTTTACCCTCTTCTCTTCCTCTGTTCTTTCCTTTTCTCCTTCTCATTTTTCCCTTTCCCTTTCCCTTTTTTTGACGGCTTTTTTCCTTCTCTTTTCGCCTTTCTCCACCCTTCCCATTTTTCTCATGCTTTTTTTTCCCTTTCCTTTTTCCATTCCTTTGCTTTTCTCTTTTCCCTTCCCTTTTCTCATGCCCTTTTTGCATTCCCTTTTCCCCACCTTTTTTTTTTATGTTTTTCTTCCTCTCCTCACCCTCTTCTTCTTTATCTCATGTCTTCCGCCTCCCTTTTTCTTTTTCCCTTTCCTTCTTTTTTCATCATTTCCCCACCCTTTTCCTTTTTCCTTTTGCCCTTTTCCTCTTTCCTTCCCCCCTTCCTTTTCTCTTTTCCTTTCCCTTTCCCTTTCCCTTTCCCTTTCCCTTTCCTTTTTCCTTTTCCCTTTTTCCCATGTATTTTTTTCATTCCCTTTTTCCACTTTTTTTTTTTACTTGCCTTTTCTTCCGCCTTTCCCTACCCTCTTCCCCTCTTCCCCCGTCCTATTCCCTTTTTTTTTCTTTTTTTTTTTCCCTTTCCCCATGCTCTTTTTCCCTTTATTTTTACCCTTTCCTCACCCTTTCCCTCTTCCAGTTTTTTCCGTGCCTTTTTTCCCTTCCTCTTTTCCATTTTCCCTCCTTATTCCTCGTGTTCTTTTTCTTTCCCCTTTCCCTTTTAAGCCTCCCATTTTTTTTTTCCTTTTCCTTCTTTTTTTCATCCTTTTCTCTTTTTCCATGCCCCTTTTCCTCTTTCCTTTCCACTCTTTTTTTTCCTTCTCTCTTTTCCTTTCCATTTTCCCACCCTTTTTCCATTCCATTTTTCCCATCTTTTTCACATGCCCTTTTTCCTCCTTTTCCCACCCTCTTCCCCTTTTCCCTTTTCCTCTTTTTCCTATTCCATGTTTTATGTTCTCTTTTTTTGTTTTTCGCTTTTCCCTTTTTTCAATCTCTTTTTTTCCCTTTCTTTTTTTTCCTTTCCTCACCCTTTTCCTCTTCTCGTGCCACTTTCTCCTTTCTCTCTCATTTCCCTCTCCCTTTTCCTCATGCCCTTTTCCTTTTTCGCCTCCTTTTTCCTTCCCTTTCTATTTTTCCATGCCTTTTTTTCCTCTCTCCATCATTCTTATCTTCCCTTTTTCCCTTCCGCCACCCTTTCCGTCTCTTCACCTTTTTCTCGTTGCTCTTATTTTTTCTTCCTTTTCCTCCCTTCCTTTTTCTTTTTCCCCTTATTATGTCCTCACCCTTTCCCCTTCTCCTTTTCATAGTGTCCTTTTTTTCCTTCCTTTTTTCTCCCTTTCTTTTTATTTCCCTTTTTTTTCTGTTTTTTCCCTTTCCTTTTCCCTTCTCCGCCTTTCCCTTTACCCTGCCTTTTTGCCTCTCACTTTGCTCCTTTTTCTTCGCCATTTTCCCTTTCCTCTTAAGAGATCAGAGCATGGCCAATCACGGTGGTAGGAAGTTGTGCAATAAATCTCGGTCTTTGAATGCAATCAGACGATCTCAACTATCTAAATTAGGGTTTGATGCAAGACATACGCTAAAACTTTATAATATAAGATGAGTTTGCATTCGGTAGGAAAGATGTACAGAATCACTATGTTCGCCTGTATTTTGCTAGAGCATTTGCCTTACACTTAAAAGGTGAATCAGTTGATTGGGATGATGTTAAAAAAACAGCCACAAGTCCTATGATACTTTCTAAAAGCAAGGTCAAAGAATCCCGAGGTTTTGATCAAGTTGTAACAGTATATTCCAAGTCCAAGAATGCCAAGGGCCACAAGTCCTATGATACTTTCTACAAAAAAAAGAGGATCCGGGACAGTTTGAATGTATTTCTTGAGAGCTAGATCCTCTTTGAAGGAAAGCATATGTAAGGAGATGCAATTCTGTGAGATCGAGGCTATTATGCGGCTCCTATCTTGGAGACTTTGAAGCATAGGGAAGGGAAAGGGCGATATATTCTAAGCAGTCCATGAGGCATTGGAGATTAATTACTTGAATCGATGTCGAAGTTGGAGGCATTTCAATGTGCATGATGTCAGATGGATGGAAGTGAAGGTAGTGCTACATTTGAAGTTTGAGCACATAAAATGGAAGGTGGCTCCAAATACATATATCTAATATATATCTAGGATGGAATGCATTTATGAATTCTTTTTTCTAGGAAGCTTTCTACATTTGGATGTGGGTACATAAAACTGTATATAGTTCTCGCAATACAGATACATGGAGTACATTTGGAATTGGATTGTACATTGCTTTTCTGGATTGTACATTTCTTTCAGTCATCTAGTTATTATTGGTAATGCTTTCATTCTTGCAGGTGACATGGGTAGTATAAAGAAGCCTTGAGAAAGGTATGTGATATGTGGTTATGGTATTTTCATATGTATTTCAATTTCACCTCGTATGCAGATGCCGGCAAGAACAGAGTAGATCCTCCTGCAAAGACACTTGATTTTTCAAGTTGTGTAGATGATTATTATGGAGGGAAGCATGATAAGTCAACCCCATCCACATCTAGGTCACCTCTCAACACATTCAACACATTTGTAGCGTAGCATGAGAGAGGAGGAAAAGGAACATCAAGTAAGTAATTAGTTTTTAAATGAATTTCTTTGGATTTTATAAGGAAGCAAATTGAGCTCATTTTTAATAATAAATGATACGGTTGTCACAAGCAAAGTTACAATTGTAGCTTCATATGCACAACAAATTGAGCTCCCAAGCAAAGGGTTGAATGTGGCAACACAGGTGTGTGTCCATATTAGTTTAATTTCTACATTTTCTTGATGTTTATGCTGTTGTTGACAATGAGTTATCTTGTAGTACTGGAACCAGCGAATGCAAGCGAGGAGAACAATGAAGCCGTCTCTGACACTCTAAAGAAAAAAGATATTATTGTAGAGGTCTTCGACACTCCAAAGAAAACATTTGCGCATAATGTGCGAAGATACCAATTCTAAAGCCAATGCCACATCATCAGACCGAACTTGAAATGCTGTTTTCAAGTGGTAAGTCAAAAACTACTTATTGCATTTAGTTATTGCATGTTCATACATTTTATTATTCGCAGAAACAGAGGAAACTAGTGGATCTATGGCCTTAGTTGGAACTACAATCGAAAAGATTGAAGAATCATGTAAGACAGGAACATATACAACTGGTACTGAAGAAATTTTAGTGGAGAATGTGGCTACAGATATGAAGCAGGTGGTTGTGGTGAAGCAAGAGAAGGAGGAATCTGAGGATAGAAATGTGATACGAGATAGTGGTGTGAACGAAAGAGTCAAGAAAAAAGAAAAGATACAAAGGTGTCGCGCCAGCTAAGAGAACTAGAAGCCGCACATCGGGTTGAGCAACTGTAAGTGTAATTGGATTAGTAAATATGTG
The DNA here is from genome assembly GCA_021234155.1 of Isoetes taiwanensis. Taxonomy (NCBI): domain Eukaryota; kingdom Viridiplantae; phylum Streptophyta; class Lycopodiopsida; order Isoetales; family Isoetaceae; genus Isoetes; species Isoetes taiwanensis. Next base: position 5,099,565 of record JAJEKV010000018.1, read on the forward strand.
TTTTATGCTAGTTACCATTGATGCTTGGTTTGCAAATTGACATGGATAACCGGACATAATGGTTCCATTCTATCCGCTCCAAGCTGAACCTCTGATTAAGGTCACGTAAATATTGTGTCGGAGACATTGTTTAAAGATAGGCACATGTCTAATGTGACATTTAGACATATTCGAAGGTATGTGAGCAGCACATTGACATCCAAATGGCTTAGATGTCTTCTTTTCTTCCCTTCAGAAAACTTTTTGACTTATCGGGCAGCATTTAAAAGATTAGCCCCGATGCTAATAGTATGGGACGCCAAAGTGTATGCAGTTTGAGAAAGGGCTACAAGGCATTGTTGTTAGTAAATGCCAAAGATATTATGGTTCAAGTTGAGGACCCCGCCCATCATGTTTTGGTGATTTTTGTTTTAGAGTCTGAAAAAAATTGCGCAAGACCACCTCAATGGCTTCTCCCGCAATTATTGTGTTGAACTCCATGACTGGTATAACAAAGGGACAAGAAACTCCTAAATATGTGAGCATTTTTTTCAAAGATATGTACCACCGCCGCTTGCTTAAATCTTAGTTGCATGTTCTCATTTGTGTGTGCGCAGGCTTCATAAGGATGTCATCACATATCTAACCAACTCTAGCTCACGTAGAGTTGAATTATATGTGAAGAATGCAGTGAAGAAGGAAACTATTCCAGAGGTTCCACAACAAACAGATAATGTAAGCTGCGGTCTTTATGTGATGGCCTTTATGCAAGCTTTTGTGGATGCCCAAGTTGTTCTTATATTTCACATAAATCTTTTGGGATGTTTTATGATAGCGGATCTTAATTCTTGTGTTTGTTGCAGTTTTCATCAACATGGTTCGACAAGGATTTTGCACTTGGCAGAAGAAATGTATTAATAAAAGCCATGATTGAATATGGTTTGAGAAGAAGAGATGAGACAAAACAAGTTGTCACTGGGCCTGGGCAGAAGAGTGGTAGTTAAACTCATTCCAACTTATGGAATTTAAAGCTAATTGACTATTGTACTTTGAAATTTATTTGAATAAGAAATTGTTTGCTACGCTTCCTTTTGTCTATCAAGGGTTAAAAACTAGAATTAGTTTAGACTTTCTGTCTTATCCTTAGGCTTGGTCAGGTTAGATGTATGGCTAACCTAACTGCCCTGGATTACTTACATGGCTTATTATATTTGATCTCCAAGGCATTTTGGGTTACTATTGTAAATCAAAGACTCAAAGGACTATAATGGCACTCAAGTGCCAATCCAATTACCCGATGGAGTCTTCTTTTGTCGCCCATTGTCGAAATCATTGTTGTAACCGGTGTTCCAACCATTGGGATTTATTGTTTGGTCGATCTTCCCTTGATGTTCCGGTACCATTGTAGACAAGTTGTATGAGCAAGGCATACCAAGATTTAAATTCATTTATGGTGGCAATAGATGTTGGACCCTCTTCTTAGAGGCCAATGATGGGACAGACATATTTCTTTTCCCTTTGGATATTCCACTCCTCAAGTATCCAGAATACGGAAATAGATGTGTTATGATTACTGACCTTCCTTTCAAATGTATCTTCAATGAGGGTTGCTCTTGCTGCATACCAGTATGGCATCCCAGGCTAACTGGTGAAGACAAAGATTTGTGTTGGCTATTTGACTGGTTTGTAGGCTTGAAGAATGCAAATGACTTTACCACTTATGTCCAAGAGCATCAATTTGATACTTCTCGTGCATACAATGACACAGTAGTGAAATGCATAAAATCTCAATATGGTGAAGACATTGATAGTTTATGGAGCTTTTGCAATAGAGGTTGCTTGCTAATTAAGAAGCCTAGCATCACAGTGAAGAGATTCACAATAATAGAAGAATCTAGTGAAGATGATGAAGGTGGGGTACAAGATGAGTGTGCTGGTACATCAGATAGCAAACAAGTCGAGGACACGGGCACATCTTCGTGTATGTATCTAACTTAGGTAATACAATTATGCTTAGATATTGTATGTTGTAGAGCTTTTGCAATACAGGCTGTATGTACATAACTTAGGTAATAGAGTTAAGCTTTCACATGATATACTAATAATTTTGTATGCATTGTAGGTGTAAGGAATGATCTACAAAACAAGTGTCAAATTCTTCAACCAGCTGAAGTAGATCTTCAACCAACTGATATAGAAGAAACAAATCTAAGTTCCCAATATGCTGGCCGGGGGACTAATCCAAGGTCGAATACCATGCTTCCTGAGCTTTGGGAAATGGTTGAGAGAATCGCTGATTCAGATATCAAGCAATTTGCTAAATCTATTTGCAAAGCCCAAGGTTTACTACATAATCCTTGGGGGAGACCATCCTTGCGTAAGTAGTTGATCAGCCAATAGGGTGGACCGCCTTCCAATAGCCGAGAATGCCCAACAAAGAAGTGCTACCGCTAAAGACATGTAAACCCGAAAACCGTTGGAAGAAAGGCATGCATGATGCAATAGTACCGGAGATATTGTGTTCCAAATGACATAGTGATTAGGCCCGCTTCTTAAGTTATTAAGTGTGTACATCGTACTATTTGCTCCGTAAATATAATTATGTGTACCTTTTGCACTTGTCTACAATTTGAACTTCAACATGTTCCATGCTATATTTTACAAACCAGGTAGTTCACACAAAGACAAAACCAATCGCAAATTCAATTCAATTCAAAAAGTAACACAATACAAAGCATCGCAAATTCAAAGCCTTCACCTAATCCAAGGCATCCACCATTTTGGGAAGACTTCCTAGCAACATCTCATGCACATCATCGACAATGCAAAAGCTGCACTAGCACCTTTAACCCCGTGGATTTATCTTCTTCATGGGAAATTTAGCTCCAATAATGTGCACTCTACCGGGCACCAATACTTTCTATCATCCAACAAATTTTATATTTGTTATGGCAACTTGGCAATTTCTCGATAATAGTAAGTTGAGATGACTGCGTACACCGCATGATGCTCATTCTTGTAATCATCAATGACTGTTTGATCCAATACATGCTTTTCTCTAGTGCAAGCAAGAACATAGTATGGCACATCTTCCTCATTACCGTGAAGAGCAAAAGAAGCAAAATTATCACCAAATCAGATCACATCATGTAACTCCTCTACCTCATTTGCAAACATTGCAGTTTCGATTCCAATTGCACCTTCAAAGATGTGCACATGGGACTAGCTTCTTCAATGTCCACTTTCCACGTTGTTGAATAGACTCACATGCTCGCTTATTCAAAGTTTATGCAGTAATCGCGAAAAACAAGATAGTGGTCTAACCATCAAGAAGGTTGGGTCCTCCTGACTTATGGAAGATACACAAGGCCAGCCTTTGGACACCGTGAGGGGTTGCACATCAAATGGCTTTGACCCGCCAATCTCAGCCTCCTTCACTTCCCAATACACTCTACTTAACTTGAGATTTCTTGTTTCTCAAAACAACATGTGCATCATGAGCACCCTTTATTTCAATCCCATGCTCTCTTTCTTTGCTCATCGCCAAGAGTTGCTTTGGCCTTGGCAGCCTCTCCATCATGTTCCCCTTCCCATGCCCCGATCCAAGAAATTCCATTGTACACCTAATGCCATGCCGACAATGGTACCGTGATATGAAGTAGAATGATCTTCTCGATTTGAACCGAAAGCAAAGACACAACCATCCGACCACACACGAGATGATACCGCATGTGAGATCCTCCATTCTCTTTCAACCAATCAAGATGAAGTTGAAATGCATGTTGTACAAAATGTGTGTGTCATGACTTCTATCATCGAAACATATAAGTGAACAAGTCTTCCGAACTTACCATTTACCTTGAAGAGAGTGATGTGTACCAAAATAGTGATCCGGGTCCAAGATTCCAATGTTCGGGACCGCACTTCTTTGAAGGGCTGCAATGTGTAATTTTTCGCAAAAGTCTACTACCGATATCACGTAATCATCTCTTAGACTCAATGCTTCTCCTAAATTCTTTGCTCGCTAATGAGCTGCAAAGTTGTGATGCACAAACTTTTTCATGTGATCAAACATGGCAGATAGCATGAAAGGAGCATCCGCTTGCTTCTCCACCAATCTTAGTCTTCTAGAAGTGCCCTTCCTTGACTTCTCGTCCATATAACAAAGAAGCCCGCCATTTAACATCATCTTCATTATTCTCGACGGGCCTCTTTTGGACATAAGGGAATCTTTTGCTTACCACATTTTTCACAATCCCCCTTATGCACTTCGGGATTGTGCCACTCTTCCCTTTCCTCTCTTTTGGCAAACCATTTTCTCCAAAGAGTGCTAACATTACAAAATGTAAGCTTTTGTGCCCGACAAACCCCATCATGTGTACCAACAAAGACATACATCACAATTGCAACCGCAATTTATGTGAAACTTCGCCTCATAGAGTTGAAAGCTTTTTCTGAAATTCTATGCTTGTTCATGCTTGACACAACAAAGAAGTGTTTTCTCCTTCAATTTCCTTTGCAACTTGGTTTCAAGTATCGAACATTCTAATACCAACATCCGTGATCTGATTCTCCTCCACAAATTGCTCATACATTTCAACCACCGCACATTGCAAAAGAAAATATGTAAGTTGGAGAAGACTGTGCATTGAATACCTTTACATATCCAAGACATAAGTAAGAAATACTATGTATACCAAGACATATCAGTTGTACATGTAAAAGATTTGATTGAATCTGTACATATTCAGTACATATGTACAGTAGATTATGTATAGTATCAATTTATAGCACATTTAATCCTACATCCTTACACTATGTACATATATATCACATATTATACATGAAATACTTCCAAGAGCAAGTAGATGACCCCATAAACCTCATTTACATGTATAATACATTAAGTAAAACAGTAATCTAAAAGGCTACATCAAAGCAAGTAAACTAAGATTGGCAAAGGAGTTCACTGCACATTTAATCTTACATCCTTACACTATGTACATATATATCACATAATATACATGAAATACTTCCAAGAGCAAGTAGATGACCCCATAAACCTCATTTACATATATAATACAGTAAGCAAAACAGACCGAAAAGGCTACATCAAAGCAAGTAAACTAAGATTAGTAGAGGAGTTCACATATGTGCATGAAAATGTACATGAAAACAACAAAGAAACTGAAATGTAATAGTTTCTTTGACAAAAGCTTTAATACCTGAGGAATGTCAAGATACTGGATTGCCTCGCTTCTTTTTTTCCTCACATCCCTGTATTTTGGTGAACCTTGGTGTTGTTAAGCCGTAATCGATGACTTTTAGCTTGGTTTCTTCATCCAAACGATCAGATCTAGCCTTCCCGCCCGCTAATGCCCAAATGTTTGAACCAAAGAATTGCCATTCTCTTTCTTTCGCTAGCAAAGATATGAAAGATTTCGGGATGGCATTTGAGCATCTTGCAAGCAATTCCCTTTTGCTTCAAATCACCATTTTTCCCCACAACCATTGATAAAACCGGAAAGTGCTTGGCAGCCAATTTATCACCACTATTAGAGCATTTTATCTCTTCCAATCCATCTTTAAGGTTTTCTAAAATTGCATGCTTGACCACCGCTTGTGAAGGCAACCCAATCACAAAGTTCAAAAAGCTCCAATAGCCGCGGATCTTGCAAGAATCTAGAAGCAAATAAGTACCTTTGATTAGAGCCGAGATTCAGCTTTTTTCTCATAACAAGAATAAAGATTTTGCACACCGGTCCTTTTTTTTTTTGGTAACATACCTTGAGGATGTACTACCCTTTTCAATTTCGCTATCATGCTCGCCATCTTCTTTTTTTTCCCTTTTCTCATCTCTCCCACTTTTCGAAATTACCGCATGCCACCGTTGTTTACTCTTCACAATTTTGAATTCACCAGATGCCATCCGATGTTTGCCACATTCGGTTTCAAAATCACCAGATTGCATGTTCTCCTGATCGCTACATTCAGTTTCAAAATCACCGATTGGTGATTCAAAATCACCAGATTGCATGTTTTCCCCGACGCCACATTCGGCTTTCAAAATCACCGATTGCATGTTCCCGATCCCCGAAAAAAAAATTCAAATTGTGTTCTACTTTCTTGGTTCGACTGGGAATTTTCTTTGAAGGAAATTTTTTCGAGGGAATTTTCCCCGAGGAAATTGAGGGAGGAATTTCCTCCGTGAGTTTTCGTGATCAACCACCGGCCTCTACTGGGCCATAATTACAAACAAATGGGAATTTTGCCCCTTTTTAAATATATAAGACAAAATTTATACATGAAATAAGTACATTTAAAATTCAGCAACCCGTTCAAAAGTTTACATGAATTGCCCCCTAATGTATGACACCCTAACGTGCTTTTACCCGTGAGTTACTACCCACTGCCAAAGAAGATGGTGTTAAGTCGATCACACTTAACAGAACCAAGTTGGTAGTAACTAGACCAGGCTGGGCCGAGTTCATAGATTGGTGCAGTCAGAATTTTCATATAGCACTTTGGTCCAGCCTGCAGGCTCAAAACTTGAGAATCATAGTTAAGGGAGCATTGATGAAACACAAGGACAAATTCAAGTTCATATGGAGTCAGGATCAGTGTACCAACACAAATTTATTTAACAGTAAGAAGCCAATCTTTTTGAAGCACCTGAAAAAGGTCTAATTAATTAATTTCCGTGTTTCACAAAAGAGAACGCGGTTTCTCATTGATGACAAAGCAGATATACAAAGGGTAAACCTCAATGCACCAAACACCATGATCTCGTCCCAAACAGTCGGAGCCCTCGGCTGAGTAGATGGCAATTTCCTCATGAATGATCTAAAGGTTTGGCTTCAGGGGTTGCCGGGGAAGGCGAGGAACGCAAAGTTATGTCGAAAGCAACAAAATGCTTGAATATGTTTGACACTAGAGTCAAATTTGTATTAATATGATGAAAAACATAGAACTAAAGCCTAGAAATAGTATTATTGTGTATATGATGTAACCTCTCTTGACTTTTTAATATAAATAAAGTTTTACTTCAATTGTTCATTTCTTGGCTATTTCAATGTTCCTCAAGGTTTTCAATGATCTTCCATTTCTTTGAATGTAAACTTGCACCACCAAAGACGAGGGACCTAGCAGTGTTAAGAGCGCACATCCGACCAGAACACTTGCCGCTTGAAGTGTTTAAAAGGATAGCCAGGAGCCTCTTGTGCTTGATCAAGAGGCAATCGTAATATTGGAGAAAAGTAGGGATTGGTTCAAAGGACAGGATAGTCCATTTCTTCATGAGGTTAGTAATTTAATATAAACAACTCAGATTTGAAGTCTTCGTTGTTTCTTAAATCATCTTGTTTTACCGCATCTTTGACTTTGGCAGGTGTATGCACCACTCAAGATCAAGCATGACATGGAATGTAGGTTCCATTTCATGGATCCGGCCATTTACACATTACCGCCGAACGAGCTTGCTTCAAAGGACAAACCGTTGAACCCTCAACTTGCAATTTCGAATGTACCATTCTCGCCAAAGATGTTATCAGCAGCACCGACCGAGTGTATGTCATTGTAGATCTTGGAGGTCAGCCGCTTAAATGTCACCAGTGTGTGTACCATTTTGACAAAATTTTAGAAATGTACAAGGGCTCCGAAAGCCTGTCATGAGTTTTGTTGAGGATGCAAACACAAAATTCCGGCACCATAAAAGTGCGCCACAAGAAAATTACAAGTTCCTCCACTCACCGATTGCTGGTCGTGGTGGTCCTCGCTATATGTGTCTTTGTAAAGAAAGTTGTGGCTGCAAGAATGCAGACTTGGACATACTATCCCAATGCAAGGTGAGTTCAGAATTTGAAGGTATTACTCATCCAATGTGAGGCCTGATATGTTTGTTGCAGGGTGTACCAATTTCTAGTGGCGAGTCGTTGGACACGCTGCCAGTAATGATGATTGATGTTGTGAAGCACAGTTGCTGTAGTAATGAAGCTGAGGTTGACAGATCAATAGATCTTTACTTGTAATCACATGTTTGTATTATTGTAACCAAAGAGGTTATTCTTGTAACCTATATTTTCATTGACACTCTAATGTACATTGTTGTATACTATTGTATACAATAGACTTTTCTAGCTGACCAGAGCAACACTCTGGTGGAGTTCAAATCTCCAGAAGAAATTGATGTATTCAAAGATTCATGACAATGTGGTGATACTTGTCGTGATAGATGTGGTGATGCAAATGGTGCATGTGGTGAATCATGTGGTGCATTTGGTGAATCATGTGGTGCATCATAGGTGGCATGTTGGAGCTTTGAGCCACCTTGGCATGTTGGAGCCTAGGTGGCATATTTGAGCCACCTTGGCATGTTTGAGCCTTTACATGACCTTTGTTACATGTTTGACTTTCATTGACCAACATGTTTGGTGATGCAAATGGTGCATGTGGTGAATCATGTGGTGCATTTGGTGAATCATGTGGTGAATCATGTGGTGCATCATAGGTGGCATGTTGGAGCTTACGTGGCATGTTTGAGTCACCTTGGCATGTTGGAGCCTAGGTGGCATATTTGAGCCACCTTGGCATGCTTGAGCCTTTACATGACCTTTGTTACATGTTTGACTTTCATTGACCAACATGTTTGGTGAAGCGTAAGTCAACAATTGAAGTCAACAATCAATTTACACTAGCTAATTATAACTAAAATTACTAAACAAGTGCCAAGCCAACATAATATGATTGGTGTCCAAAAATGAATGGCCAATTCAGGATAGATATATATCAGTTATATATATATAAAGGTATATCATGAAACATTTCTATATAATGTGTTTGATTCATACATGCCCGGATGCCGTCCGTTTAAGGTGGGGCCAGTGAGGTGGCAGCATCAGGGCCATCCATTCCTTATGGGCATGCATGGAGGCATGCATGAGTCATGCATGGGGGCATGCACCACATCCCCGGACCATTGGATCAAAGGGGGAGGATAAATCCTAGCCCTTGATTTTTTGTAAGGAAGGTGCAAGGAAGGTCCTTTAAAGTGACTTTGGTGTAGCAGATCATAAATCCTAGCCATTAACTTTTTAATATTAAATTGATTTTTTTTAAAAGGAGGTGAGGTGTCACCCTCATTAATAAAAAGATGTCACCCTCATTAATAAAAAAAGTGATGAGGTGGCAAAATATTTATGATTAGACTTTCTAGGAAGCTTCCTTTTGTTTAATCGCATTCAAAGGCACGTAGCTTGCAGTAGAGGGGTCGGATGAAGGTGAGACCCACGCCATTGGATTCCTCTCGTCGAGAGCTTTCTAATGAGTGGTACTTTGACACTATTTCGTTGCAGTTGTAGCCAACGTGATCGAACACTGAGAATCTTTTGGAATATTAGAATTTTACGAAATTCATAGTAATTTATAGGAATCTGGGGAATCGTCAGAGGTCTTAGAGAATCTAGAGGAATTCCAAGAGAATATTAGGGAATCTAAAGGGAATCCATAGGAATCTGAGGGGATCTATGATATGATTTAAGGGTTCTTAGAAATATTGTCCACTTAGATCAACAATTGAATAGACAGAAACAAAAAAGATAATACTTTGAGTTCTATAACAGCTCTTCTCAAGAGCATTTGTACAAAGTTTCCACAACCAGGAATGGAGCATCCAGTTACCACCCAACCGGATCCAGAGATTAAGGCAATTTCCCAAGGGCTTTAAGACGGAAGGAATTGATCAAAGCTTACCCCCTTTTAGCACGAGATCAATCTGTTACAACAGCATAAAGGCTTGGAAGCTTAGACAAGGAAAGGCTTCAAGGATTGGGATTTCGTTCACTCTCCGGCTGCACAAGAAAGGTAAAGACCTCAAGCCGGTATTCCAAGCCGTTTCAAGTCTCTGCAGTCGGATTTAGAAAGCTGCGACCAGAATCGGGCTGCAGAACCCGGATTGAAGACAAGGGCCTTCCGCTTGCCGTTGACGTCTGGGTTCTTCACCTAGTTTCCTATAACTGGCCGATTCGCTAGTGGCGGATTAGCTGATAGAAAATCTTCTGCCTTCCAGGTCTATGACGTCCGCCTCCCTTCTAACAGCTCGACCCCTTCTCTCTTTGTTAAAAAGCCATGTCCACGTTCTATTTCTGGTAACCGCCCTTTTGTGCAGAATTGTTGCACGAACCTTTCTTTTCTTGCAAAATATCATCCCTTTTGCAAATATAGTTGCATGAAGGATATTGCCTCTATTCTTTTACTTGTAATATATGAAGGTAATATCTTGCCCCTTTTTTACCAATTTTGTACCATTACTATCATTATGCCCCATTGCCTTAATCCCTTGTTATTGGACCACTCCCCCTAGCATGCTCCATATCAATTCCATCCCTTCTTAAAGAAGATCGTCCGCGATCTTTTAAATGCACTTGAGATGGGTCCATCCCTTCTCAAGATAATTACGTCCAAGTCAAATTGCATTGAAGGGTTCTGTAATCCTGCAAACTTAAGAAATAGTTATGGATATCCGCGTACTTCCGCAGTACGATATATCCTTGTACCTCCGCGGTACTATTTGATTGTATCTTCATAATATAGTATCTCCACGATACTCAATCATTGTATCTCCGCGATACTGATGTAGATTTTGTCAGGCCTATTGCTACAACTACAATTACCATTCTTCAAAATTTACATCTAACGCACCATGCTTACTTAATAATTTAAATTTCATTCCACACGAAATTCAACATACAAATCAAATCTTGCAAATCAAATCTTGCAAATCTTACCCTAAAGGTATGAATTTTAACTATGTTTACCCCATAGTTCCCATTTGGAGCCATTTCCGTTCTTTGGCATTAGCCTTTGCTCGTTCCTCATCTTGGAAGCTTACACCTTTCTTCCGCTCATCAGCAGCTTTAGAGGTCTCAGGTATATCCTCTAGTTTGGGACCTTCAATAGCATGCATGTGTGCACCCCTTTGAGGTTTAGGTGTCTCAACCTTTGTGATCCCCCCTTCTCCAAACGGACAATCCCTTAGGTAATGCTTTCCTCCGCATCTATAACAACCTCCTTTTGGTTCCCTAGTTTCCTTTCTCGATCTACCTTGATTTCCCTCTTCCCGCTTCTTTTCAGAACCATTGCCGTTGCCATTGTTTTTCCTCTTCTTGAAGTTTTTGGAAGATTCCTTACTTCCGTTTTTCTCTTTGCTACTCTTTTTGTCCTCCTGATCATCTGAAGTGTCTTCATCCCAGAAATCAAATTTCCTAGTTTTGGGATCTATTTTCCGTTCCACTGCAGATGCTAGCTTTATGGCTTCATTTAAATCTTTGGGGTGAAATATCTCCATCTCTGCATAGATATCGTCCCTACATCCACTGATATATTTTCTCAAAAGTTCCTTCCCATCCAGATTCCTTATTAACGCTGCTAAATGTGTGAATTTGGAAGTGTAAGACTGAATACCCTCAGTTTCTCCCTGTTTCAAACGATCCCATTCCCTACGTAGCTCACTGTGATAGTTAGAAGGTAAATAATGTGCGTCAAATGCCGTTTTGAAACTTTCCCAATCATTGATCTTGGGATCACATTCTCGTCTGCCTTGCCACCATGCTTGGGCTTGGTCTTTTAAGTAAGAGTCCATGGCTTGCAGTCTTTCCACATCTGTTGCCTGCACTCGTTCAAAGAACTTTTCCCACTGGCTGATAAAACTAACAACCTTGACAGGCTTTGTCTTTCCCCCTTTGAAAGATGGCATGTCTGCTTTCTCTAACCACTTTCTCAGCTTAGGTGGCGGTGGAGGAGTTACTGGTGGAGGATCATTAGGCAAAGGAGGTTGCGAGGGCTGCAGATAAACATCTGGTAAGAAGCGGTACAGAATAGACAACAATTCCACTTGCCTGTCATACTCTTGCTGACTGCTAGGCATAGGCAATGCTAGCTGGGATGCAATATAGCTGGCGTTAGACAAGGCTTGCTGATATTGTGCTTCTGAAACGTTGAAGCGTTGGGCCATTGATCAGGTATGAGGATCAGCTCGCTCTGATACCACTTGATATGATTTAAGGGTTCTTAGAAATATTGTCCACTTAGATCAACAATTGAATAGACAGAAACAAAAAAGATAATACTTTGAGTTCTATAACAGCTCTTCTCAAGAGCATTTGTACAAAGTTTCCACAACCAGGAATGGAGCATCCAGTTACCACCCAACCGGACCCAGAGATTAAGGCAATTTCCCAAGGGCTTTAAGACGGAAGGAATTGATCAAAGCTTACCCCCTTTTAGCACGAGATCAATCTGTTACAACAACATAAAGGCTTGGAAGCTTAGACAAGGAAAGGCTTCAAGGATTGGGATTTCGTTCACTCTCCGGCTGCACAAGAAAGGTAAAGACCTCAAGCCGGTATTCCAAGCCGTTTCAAGTCTCTACAGTCGGATTTAGAAAGCTGCGACCAGAATCGGGCTGCAGAACCCGGATTGAAGACAAGGGCCTTCCGCTTGCCGTTGACGTCTGGGTTCTTCACCTAGTTTCCTATAACTGGCCGATTCGCTAGTGGCGGATTAGCTGATAGAAAATCTTCTGCCTTCCAGGTCTATGACGTCCGCCTCCCTTCTAACAGCTCGACCCCTTCTCTCTTTGTTAAAAAGCCATGTCCACGTTCTATTTCTGGTAACCGCCCTTTTGTGCAGAATTGTTGCACGAACCTTTCTTTTCTTGCAAAATATCATCCCTTTTGCAAATATAGTTGCATGAAGGATATTGCCTCTATTATATGAAGGTAATATCTTGCCCCTTTTTTACCAATTTTGTACCATTACTATCATTATGCCCCATTGCCTTAATCCCTTGTTATTGGACCACTCCCCCTAGCATGCTCCATATCAATCTAAAGGAATCTTCATAAATACATAGAGAATCTAGAGGAATCTTGATGCAATCTTGGAGAATCTAGAGTAATCTTTATAGAATCTATGGGAATCTCAAGAGAATCTTTGGGAATCAAAGGGAATCTCAAGAGAACCTTTGGAAAATCAAAGGGAACCTATAGGAATCACGAGAGAATCTTTGGGAAATTAAGGGAATCCAAGGGAATCTTCATAGAACCTTTAAGAATCTAGAGGAATCTTGATGGAATCATGTAAAGTCTAAGGGAATCTTCATAGGATCTTAGAGAATCTAGATGAATCTTAAGAGAATCTTTGGGAATCTAAGGGAATCTTTCTAAAGGCTTGAGAATCTAGTGAAATCATGATAGAATCTTGGAGAATCATGGAGAATTTTGCTATAATCTAAAGGAATCTAGAAGAATCTTCATCAAATCTTGGAGAATTCAATAGAACTACATAAAATCTTAGGGAATCTAGAGGGAATCTTGGGGAATCTTGGGAAATATCAAGAGAACTTCTCTGAATCTAGGGAAATATAAGGAAATTTAGAGGAATCTTCATAAAATCTTGGAGAATCTGGGAGAATCTATATAGAATCTTAAAGAATCTTGGCATAATCTTTGGAAATCTAGAAGAATCTAAAAAGAATCTTTGTGAACATAGGAGATATAAGGGAATCTTCATAAAATCTTTGAGAATCTAGGGAAATCTTCATAGAATCATAAAGAATCTAGGGAAATGCTTATAGAATCTTCATTGAATGACTTTGCATTGGCTTCCTAATTTAATTTGTCCTACCGTAGTAGAACCACTTGTATATCTGTTATATATATATAATTATATAAGCTGCCCCCTTGTTTAGGCCGAGGTGTTTCGACGGGGGTCAGTTATTGTGAGATCCGACGGCCAAGAGGAAGCCACGTCATGATTCCCAATCAACCCCCTTATTTGGGGCTTTTGATTTCGTCCGTTGAATGTGCCAGATCAATGGCCAAGGTTTGGCCACCCATATTAAGTGCAATTAATGCCATAAGATAAGGTTGCAGAACAAATTAATTGTCTTCTTGTGATGTGGCATTTAGAAAGGAAAAAAAAAAGTTTCTTTTTGAAACATCTAGGAGGCTTCAAAAGCTTCGCAATTTTTTTTTTTTCTTCCGTTCGGGCGATGGCTATGGCGGAGTCGATGGACTGCTTTCCCGACGCGATGAAGTGGCACAAGCAATTAAGTATATATCATTATCTCGACGTCCGATTGGATAGATGTCTAACATTTTTTTTTTCACCATTGCTCATTTCACGGTCGGGCAAAGTGGCTTCTTCGCGGTTCTCATCGAAGCGGGGATGCGGCGATGCATGTCCGCGGGTTAAAGGATACGGGATTGATTAGTGCCCTCCTATGTTTTGAACCGTGGCGATAGCTTCTTCACGTAATATGAAGGCACTTTCGGCGTCTCGGCGGATAACTTGATTTTGAGCTTCAATCATAGATGAACCTTCCGATATTTCTTTGGACTAAGCTGAATCCCTCCGATCCGGTCAATTTTTAGGCAAGTTTTATTTTTGATCGGTGCAAATGTGGGTGTCGACATGCGACAAGAATCGAGATAAGGACCTCATTGATGGTGTATTGCTGCTCGTACCCCTTACGTTGGTATTGCTCTGTACCCCTTCTTCTTTGTTTTGCTTAAAATTGATCAGGCGGTTTATGTGAGAACTATAAGAAGGAAACATAATTAACTAAGGAGACATATTTGATGTTCTTTGCTGAAGCATTCAAGGTGCAAGATAGTCAAACTCACTTTGCCATTGTAAGGAAAATTTTTAAGTCGATTGTACATTCTCGGTTGTTTTTGTGTACATAGATAACCTTGCCATTTGAAGCTTTGCATAATAGCTTGCTCTTACGCTAATGCATCCGCCTTCGCCAATACATATCTGAAAAAAGAAGTTAAATAATAAATTAAATAGCTAATGCTTCATGATGTTTCTTAGATGTGCGATAGGGCAAAATTACCAATGTCCGTGTGGTTTAACCTTAGCTAAGCACAAAAGCAAGTTGTTTCTCGACTCCTTTGATTATAGATCGTGATGTGTGCTACTCTAGGCACGGATTCTTAGACTTCTATGGACCGCGATGTCTTCTTTGTATTGTAGATAGTTTGTACAAGATCGAGTCTAGGAAGATTGAAGTCGGCATAGCAAATAGATGTGTTTCAATCTTCGCAAAGAGTGATTCATCTCAAGTCGTATAATGCTAGATATTAATATGTAGAATCCGTTTTATTGAAGGGTGGAGTTCAGCTTGGATATGTTCTTCTATACTCTCTAAATAGAATGTTGTGACCCCTGCAATTTCATGGAGTTTTCTCCACTTTCCTAATAAATATTGAATATTCTCAAAGACCTTCGAGTGAGCTTGGTATTTTATATCTTGATGTATTCAGTGTTGTTAATTACAAATGTTTTGGGTCCGGTTGTGTATTCGATGTGGTAAGTAAATACATGAGTGCATTTACCTTTTAAGATGGCGTTGGCACCTTCAACAATGTTTCTTTTCTTCTACGTCAATCTAACGTCTAGTCTTATTTTATGTTTTTGAGTTAAATGCCCCAGTATAATCTGATATTTTAATTCTAGTGTATCATTCCTTGCATACCCATGAATATCATGCACGTTTGTTCTTACTTCAATCTTTTGGTGTTAATATCTTCGCTTGGATATGGCAAGTTGACAAACATTGGCATTGATTTGGAATTCCCATTTTGCAAGGCGCCATTTGCAGGAATTATTGCAAAGGCCATGGGAACTACCACCCTAGGCAAGTCTTTGTAATTCCCCATTGTGCTGTGAGGTTATCAAAGCTTTGCCATATCTTTTTCTATTATATTATAATAATCTGGTCTCCTTCTTACTTTCCCTTTTTTTTTTTTTGCTTATACCCAACACGCATCGTGTAAACATGGAGAACATATGATCCGGTCCGCCCTAAGACGCCGATTTTTGTTCTAAGAGTTCACATTAAGCTTTTCCGCTTCTATCTCTTTGTTTTTTAGAAGCCTCTGTTTTGTAGTTTTCTTAAATCATTGTCATGTTGGATTGAAAATCCATAGGCACTATAATGGAGCTTTTCGCTATATTTGATGCGTTGTGATGTGGCATCTTGAAATAGTTGCACAACCAACCACGGAATAGTTGCCAAAGAAGCTCATCTTACAATCCTAAATCAAAAAGGCGGTTCCTTGGTTTTTGCACTTCGTAAATATATTAGTGGCCGATTACATTGATAATGGGACGGAATTTTGAGATATATTATGCCAGCCCCAATTTTGATAATGCCACATGCATTTAATGAAATGTACCTTCGAAACTCTACGTTGGTGAGTTGTTTGTCGAATTGCAAAAAGCCCATCGCTAACTAGTTTTATTTCCTTGCATAAAGAGTAAATTGTGTGCATGCATGCTGCTTGAGTATTAAGAAATTTAGGCTGTTCGAGTAGTAAGTGCTGTGAAGCAAGGAAAGGAGCTTAAGCATTGGAAGGCAGATCCCTTCTAACCCACATTTCAAGTTTTCTTGGGACGATTGCTGCTTCTTTCTATGATTCCTTAAGTCAAATTTCCAAGGAGTACACCAACGGTCCAGAAATAAACATTTAGTATAGGACGTCCTACAATGTTGGAGGTCCTCCAATGTGTGATGCAGGAAGTGCATTTCACTTGCAATACCCTTTTCATTCTTCTTGGTGAGACATAATGTCTCACCCTAGAGTTTGAAGGCAAAGCCGAATTGAAATACAAACACGGCATTAAAGTGTAGTCTTTAAAGACGAACTTAAATTGAAAGGGTTAATCTATGCAGATAAAGGAACCAACTTGGAACTGAACTTATATACAGTTTGCTTTGACTGCAGGCATGGGTAAGAGACTCTTCATGGATCCCAAGTTTTGATGTATCTGTATTCTGGCTGGATTTAGCTGTGTAGGAAATGGGTCTTATACAAGACCAAGAAATAGAAACACAAGCAAGGCTTTCAGGCTATGGATGTGCAAAAGGGTGATCAGGCTTCCAGCTCCAAGTGCGGATTCTAAAGGGCCAGGTTTAGATGTGGGTTTAGAAATTCCTGTCGGGAGAAACCACGGCGGATTCTAAAGGGCATTGCTGGCATAGGTTTCTATGTTGCCTGTGTACATTCTTGAGTGGGATATAGGATTTGTTCTGGGCCAGTGTAAATCTGAAAGCTATATGCCGTTTTTGAAGAAACGGCGAGAAGGCATGCAGTCTCAGATTTGCCTTATCTCCTTCTATTATGTTTCGATTCTTACAAATATATTCTCCTTTGCAGAAAAGGAATCGGAAGCTTCTAACTGTGTTGGAACAGCTATGGTGAGCAGCTATGATGGAGGGCTTTGTCGGAGCATGGCTGATCCCATCTTTTTCTTCTATGGTTTTCAAAATGGAGCGCACATCCATAGAGCTTCAGGAAGGTCTTTCTTTCTGCACTTTCTTTGTTTCTTAGTGGTCTGTGTTATTGTAGTATCATGAGAAACAGTACAATGCTCTTTCTTTTACGCTTCCATACTCTCTGTAACGTTCCCTCTGTGATCCGGCTGGAGATGCAATGATGCTCTTCATTAATTTTGTGTTTGTTTTTGCAGTGATGGATTCTCTTGGATCAATTCCCTTGCTCAAGCAATTGCCAGGTGAATCAGTGAATCAGTTAGAAGGTCGCTGGCTATTCAGACAATGGACTGTGGTAAGCTCATGAGGAATCGGTGTCTGTTCTTTATTAATGTTTGATTTAAAGCTTCAATTTTGACCTTAGTTTTGTCATGCACATTTATTTCTCGCTGTTAACACAGCAACCAGTAACTCAGTTCGGCAAAGCCAGCTCCTTGCCATAACTGCGAACTTTAGAATGCGGGAAAAAAACCAACGAATTTAGATGCCGACATGCAAGATTAGGACCGCCGAATATATGAAGCCTTGGTCGCTCCGCCATAACTCAGACCTCCATCCTCAATGTTTCTGCTCGAAAAGGCATCACGTTCTTTATGTTCTTTTTACTTTGATCCCTATTGATTGATGATCCGATACTTCTTGGCCCATTTTGGGGTTTGGAATCCAATTCTCATCCCCATGATATTAAGATTTGGTTTTAGATCTAGGCTATGGTTGCTTCTGAGAGTGAAAACCAGGAAATTTAGTTGCAAGTTGCAGGCTACTCAGTTAAGAGTACTCCAGAATTTCCGAATAATCAATCTTTGATTTTTATTAAAGGTTTTTGGTAGACTTCATGTAAAGATATGCACGTCGGTGTAAATTGCAGTAGAAACATGTTGGAATGCTGTTAGAGAGGTTAATCTATGCGGACGACCATGCCCACTGTTCAAAGTGTTTCAGTCATGTAGCAACTTCTAAAAGACAATACATGATACATCATCTACAATTGTTAACATCATGTAGCAGCTATAGGTCTTATCATACAGATTATAATTGGGTTCAATTCTACAGATAATATGACTATTGTGATGTTCTTAATTGTATGGATATCTAATTAGCATGAAGGGATGTTGTACATTGCCTAGTTTCCAAGGTTCATAACTGTCTTACTAGCTGATTCTTCAGTAAAAGTTTCAACATGGCCATACACTTCCACTAAGACATTGTTATGCTCTTTCAGAATTTCGAGTACACGTTGTCAAAGGTCATTCTCAGATTAGTCCGCCTGTGATATAAGCATTGCCATAAATTTTTCATTACATACAAATTCTCGGCCAGGCATCCTGATTTTAGCAGATGGAGACACATGTTTAAGCCATAAAGAGTATTCTCGCTCCCTTCCGTGTATAACTGTAAAGAGAGTGCAATTGTTATTTGTGCAAAAGCAAGAGGTAATGTTTGATCTTATTCTTTATGATATGCAACTTTCTTTATGCATAATCTAGAGATGAGAACATAAAAGGTTTAGATCATGTGTTCTCACTTTTATAAAATTAGGGAGATTTACAAACTTGAAAATGCAAAAGCAAGGTATATGATCTTGTGGCATATGCGCATAAATGCAATATTATAGATAAAATTTATTGATGGAGTGTATTTACTTGGTGTTGATGAGGTTGAACAGGGAGCTCTAGATTCCATCACTCATTTAAAGTGCGGGCATTACTGAAGCCCTCATTGGGGCCGAGATGATCACACACATGCATGATGGTAGAGGGGATTAAGTGGTGAGGTATGGAACCATTAAGCGTAATCGCTAATAGTCTTATGGGGCATATGGCGGCTTCCCAATTTATTATGCGGTAAAAATGGTTCCTAAAAGTAATCAAAGATAACTCAAAGAAATAGGATCCCGAGAATGCACATATAAATTTGGGTACCAAGCCCCTAGCATATGAAACTCGGGTTTTGGACTTGAGCTTGATTCATCCGATTTGATAGCATTGACAAGTCCGGCCTTAATTTATGTTGTAAACAGTAATGAAGTCTGTTATAAGGATGGGGGCCAAAAGGACTAAAAAGGGGATGCAGAGGATGAAGGAGGAGGATTAAATAGGTGGGTTTCTATATATTTTCCCTTTGTGGCCCGTCAACTGAGAAACAAATCTTAGAGCAAACACACAAGGAATGCCCAATAATGATAATGCTTTGAATCCCATAAAATTTTTGCGGCTTTTTGCTTGTTTGCCTCATTTGGCAAAAGACTTGAGCAAACTAGGTGATATGCATAAATAAAAATTGTCATTTGTAAATATAGTACATGGACATTCGTTCTTTCTATGTGCCATAATAACAGTTAGCATAATTTGATGCCAATGGGCCAACTTTGCATTGTGCAGTGAGTGATGTGTGTGCGCATTGTGCAGAGAGTGATGTGTGTGCCATAATAACAGTTAGCATAATTTGATGCCAATGGGCCAACTTTGCATTGTGCAGTGAGTGATGTGTGTGCATCAAATAATACTTTTAACTTCTTCAAGTTAGCTAAATTTACCTTGACTTTTTTTATTTGCCCTTGTTGAGCAAGGTCACTTTAGCTTCTAACTTTCATGCCTAAATATTCATACAGAAGTTTCCACTATATATGACCAGGACAACTTAGTTTCCACTATAGATGACCAAATCAACTCTCAGACACTCTGTTTAGTCCATTGTTCAAAAAAGAAATTTGTTGATAGTGCGCTCCATAATAAGGAGATAGAAGAACAAAGAAATTCATTTTTAATTTTAAGATTGGGCATCAATGCATGTCTCTTCTTTAATATGCATAGTTAGGGTTATCTCTACGACTATGTTCCCTTCATGCTTTTTGATAAAAATAGTTGCCCAAGAAAATTGAAAGGCATGTGTGTATATGTGCTAGCAAATTTGTCGAAGTTCTTTCTCCCTCCCGACTTCGTTAAGGAGATAATTAATGTACTTAACGTCATCTTCCTTTCTCTATCTTCTATGTGTCTATCTATTAATGCATGTCCACACACAAAGAATGCACTTCACATCAGATTTATCATTCCACCTATGAACATACTATATGAATCGACGTCTTATTTAAACTACAAAAATCAAGAACCAGCCTGGAATCTCTCGTATGTTTCTTTTGCGATCCTTTACTGATGAATATTTCTCTTTGGCTTTTACTTCAAAGTTTCGTTCTAACTTTATAATTGATTCACGTTCATGGGCATATGCTGATCTTCTTAATCTTGAACTTTACTTACAGATGTTGATAAACCAATAGTTGATCTTCTTAGCTTTGGATTTTACTCTCAGATCTCCATAACCCATGGCTCACAAACCCATTGATAATACAAAGACTTGTATATGTATATATATATTATGCTTTAACAAGCAACCTTCCCTTAAAGGGATCCATACTCATGATAAATGCAATAAATCTAGGAATTTATAATTTGCATTGATAAAAAACACATATAATAACCAATATTTTGTTGCATGATGAATTTCCGGTCTAGTCATTCACATTAAAAATCTCGAATCCAAGTGGGAAAAGCTAACCTGCCACCGTCACAAGACAGAACACGTGTTAGTGGGTGCCGGATGTGGAAGACAGTGTCAATGCTTTTTATACAACCCCCTTGCTATCGATTGTCGAGGAATCAAGAAAGTAATGAGCTAGCCTTGATCATGCATGCAACATAACTACTAATTCCCCAATACTAGTATTTAAGACAAAATGAAAATAAAATGTATACTCGTATGTTAATCATATTATGCACATATAGCCCCAAATTTCCAAAATACCAACAATCTATTTCCCTCTTTTATTATAAAGCACAAATAATACGGCCCTTGAACTAATTGAAAATTTCTTAAAGAGGCAAAAAACATGATCAAAATACATCATTCCAACCTCGGTTATCGTTGAGTTGTGCTTAGGGCTCCTCTTCAAACCCCATATAGTTGGATTCTCCCACATCTTCCGACATTTACGCCGATATTTCTATGCTCTAGCAAGGCAAATTACTCATTATTTAGTGTATACTAAACATGAAGAACCGCCAATATGCTATGAACAATTAAACCTCAAAAAGGGTAAACTGGGATAAAATGTAGAAAGGATTAAATATTGAATGGTCTTAAAATTACCTATATTTTGACTGGATTTGGAATCGAATATGCCTCGTAATAATATGGGATATCATGAAAAAGCCATCATCACCATCTTTGGCAAGATTGCCATGATCTTCGCATTAGGTAATCGTTCGGGGAAGGAAGCAAACTGTGATCCAAGTTTAATTAGACAACCACAAGCTGAGATAGATTGAAAACGAAATTTCTACCTTATGGGTAAAAGCATGTTAGGGTGTACCACTTTTGGAAACCGCAAAAGTACATACACTAGGTACTTAATCTGGGTACTTTCTCATTTTTATTTTCATTAAAACTAGTACAAAAGTCCAAAATAAAAGTCAAAGATGCATTAATATTCAAAGTTAAGATAAAGATAATGCTATCGGAGACCAAAATATATATAAAAGTTCTAGAATGTACCTTTTATTGAGATATTACATGGTGTACCCAAGACTCAGCCTTGGGTACCTTTTAGGTACCTTTTGGTCACTAAATAATACTTTTAAGGGACACCCTAACATGCTTTTACCCTTATAGCAATGCTGATTATAGTCTATCAGAATCTCTTCCGGAACAGAAGCTTTTTTATTCAATCAAATATGGCGAATCCTTCCCAGTGGATTTGCTTTACCCTGTAGCATACAACATCCAATATAAGCATCTAAATCCAAAAGTATTTCAGATAGACAATGAACATATGTTCAGATTCTACCTTATCACAAATCTACGATAGAAACCATTGTGGTGCGAATCCTTCAACGACACGTAAAGCCGTGAGTACAAGTAGCGGCCTTTTTCACCTGCAGAATCGCTCAAGATTGAGCAAATATGAGCAAATCGGCCATGTATTGTGGCAAATCCGCCATGCCCACAGATTACTCAGCATTGCGGATTGGGCGGATCATGGATCCCGGAACAGCGGTACTGTGACAGGCCGAACCACTTTTATATATTTTTTTCTTTTCTTTGGCTTTTCCAATTCCAATAAACCTTTACGATTCCAATTCCATCCTTTTTTAAAAAAAATTCCCCATATTAGTAATGGTAATAATCTCTAGATCCTTCTTCTACAAGATATCCTTAAGCATAATCCTTTGGATTTGGGAAAACCATACAATTATGGAGAAGAGTTAAGCTCCAAATATTTACCTGTCTACTTGCCATATGTTCTCCATGATTTGATATTTATATTCAAGTTGTTTCTCCATCGGTGCACCAGGGGTGCAAGCATTTTGAATAGTTTTTCTAACCATGGTCTTAAGCACTGCGGCAAAAACCATTGGCCACTAACACATCCAATGTTCTCCCTAGTTCCACCAAAAAATTCTTTCAGCCGATTACATAAATATAATAAAATAATCACTTGTGCAATCACAAGGTTGTAGCACTGGCTAATTTTTTCTGTTAGATGCTAATTGTATAAACCTGAATATACTTAAACGGAAGCAATCTTCTCTTATCAAACCTCGCCGTAACATACAAACCTTTACGCTTGATTAATAACTTGAATATGCAAGTTTAAAAGTTACATCTAGGAGTGTGGCCTCATATTAGGGAATAATTGGTTTGCTATCTCCTTTTTAATATCCAGGAACTCCAGTGGATAGATCCAAAACGGATTATCAACAACTCTTGGTTGTAACGGATCAATAAATAGGTCCATTATTGGATTATTTATTGCCCCCAAGTCATCCATATATCTATAATTTCCTATAAACAATGCGGGAATTCCGCTTTTCCCGGTTTTGCGGTCTCCTATAAATTTATATTAAGTAATACATAAGGTACATGTTACACCATAAAGGAGAACATGAGAACCCCATAGGGATACCTCTAATTTGTTTCCATACTCTATCCCCCACTTGTATACAGCAGTTAGCAAGAAGATAATTATTCATGGTAATGAGATCTTGGGGTGTAAGTTCAAAATAAGATTCCAGTTTAGGAATATTCTTTCTCCAGGACACTTTATACTTTGTTTCCCCATGGTGAACGCATAACTTTAGAGGATGCCTCAGATGGAATGCCTTATAAAATAATGTTTCACAAATAGTAGTGATCCCATCTTCTCCAAAAAGGGGTATAGACTCATAACATCGCGTAATATCCGCAACCCATGTGTTACTTATACTTTGAGGCAAATTAATTACTAGGTCTATAGTGGAATCAATCCACCAAAAAGATCTAGTATGCACCCCCATGAACCTTTTAATCTTAGAGTCTAATGTCCAACACATCTCTTTGAATACTGGGACCATTGCTTGTATAACAGAAGTTATACACTTGGCCATATCCGAAAAAATACAACACGATGCATTAGTTAACCATCTGAATTTCTTTTTATGGACTTTGTATGTTGCCATTAAATAGGGTAACCCTAGTTTATTATCCACCTTCACTTTAGCAATCTCTTTCATTTTATACAAACACGCATACTTGACTGCTATAGGTGAACTGGGGTAACCATCCTCGTCATAACACATAGCAAAATCCGTACTTTGGACTCTTCTAATGGCTGCTTTTCGAATATAATTTTTGCAAATAAAGACAGGAGTATTCTCTGCCTTATCTGCACCAGAAATATACAAATGTTCTTTAAGCCATTCTTTTTCCATATTATATTCCACCGTGTAGTTCCTTTTAGGAACCCTAATTCTTTTTCTTTTGTCCTTATTTGCCTCATTAACCAATTGTTTGATCTTCCTATTAATAAATGCTTTAGCATCATCAATCCTGGATGTATGGAATTCTCCAAATTGGTATTCCAGAAGTTGAATGGTTTGTTCCCATGCTTTAAGAATCTCCATAATAACAAGGCCCGTATTAGGTTCCTTAAGATGGATATGGTTTAAACCATATTTTATATCATCCCTTGTAAAATGACAAATGTCTATGGAGAGTGTTGTAACATGTTTACAACCATCTTCCCCAACTTCCAGGAATGGCTCAAACCATGATTCGTATTCACAATAGCAACTTAAATTGCTTAAGCATGAGAAATTGCAAAACGTATTTTTTGGTTTACACCAAGAGGTTTTGATACTTGGAAGATATTTCCAACCATATACTATTGTATCCAAAACATTTGGATCATCAATACCAAGGTTATCCATGCAACAAGTGATAAATAGCTTTTTCACATTAACTAGTTCCATAATCCTATTAACATACAATAAGTGTATGTAAGAGGAATCACTAGTTTTGTCTTTGATAATTTTGAATCTGCCCATAGATAGTACTAGAGATTTAGAAACAACATTTATTTCCTGCATGAAGTACAAAAACATTCTCTTTAAAAAAGAGGAATAAACCTTTTTATTTAAAAAAGTAGACAAACAAAGTCATGTTTTGACTAATTGCCCCAAGTATAGTTCAGATTATTGGGCTTCAAAGGTGAATACGTTTGGGCTTGATGTTGGTCCACTGAAGTAGGGGTACTCTCAACAATTTGCACACTTTCCGATGTGCTACTAGCCCAAGCTCTCCTTCCATCATTAGGCCCTCTCCCCCTTCTTCCAAATTGGTGTCTACCACCTCTTGGCATAGGGGGGCTCTATCCACATAGCCACCTCTATAAGGTTGCTCATACCTCTCCCTTCCTCTATTATGTCTGCCACCACCCCGATGTGCACCTCTATTCTCATTTCTACCTCCTCCCCTATTCTTTCTGTCTGGTGCACGAGGGGCATCTTCCAGATCTCCTGGTCTCTTCATCATAGGAGTGTTAAAATCAGAGAATCTGGGAGGTTTAATCAACCTTTCAATATACCTCAGTCCATTTTCATTGCGGTCCCCAAATAACTTAGCTTCTGGATTATTAACATATTCCATGAGTCCTTCCATCATAGACTTTCTAATGAAGTGGAAAATCAGGCATTGTTGGATCAAGGCCTCAATACCAGGATTGGAGGTCCATATAATGAACTGACTCCATGTAGAGACTATGGAATCTCCCTTAAAAAATGCTTCCAAATGATTCATCATGTACCATAATACTTGGTCAAACCACAAGATTCCTTTTGCATTACATGCATTCTGTGCATTCTGATTCTGGGGGTGTGGACAACGGCAGTAAGGCCTTTTCCAATTAGGCCACTTTGTTTCATAGTCATTCCCCCTTGATTTGCCACCTGTAGGTAAGTCCTTTTTTACCATAGCAATCATAGGCTCTTCTACACATTTGAAAGGATCAAAAAGAGCCAAAGAAAACTTTTGTATAGAGGTCTCTCTATCACAAACCACCGTACCCATGTGAGCAAATTTTGCATACTTATCCATCCAAGTTGCGTATGACGACTTATCAGCTTCTATTCCACCAAGATAACAATAAGCCTCAATGGGAATTGGGGCAAGTAGGTTGAATGAATAGAGCTTCCACACTTGGTTGTCCTTCTCACTGGCCCATTGCTCAACTAGCCGTCTTGGCAAAAGTGGGGTAGGGAACCTCTTAAAGAATAAAAGAGGATTGCTTTGTTTTTGAAGCTGTTCTTCTGCATATTCCTTAGAAATAGCATTAGCTTCATCATCCAATTTGATGCCTTTCAATTTTGGGTTTGACCCATCTGGCGCAATATTGGAAGTCCTATCATCAGACCTGAGCATAGGGTATACTTCACCATTGGCAAGTTTAAGATCCTTAAACTGTTCAAGCACCTGTTTGCACATTTGCAGCTCTCTTTTATCATTTTCCACCATATCAAATAATTTGGTTTCTAATGACTTCAAATGTTGAAGTACATTACCAATTGGATTACGATATGTGTGGAACAACTGGAACCAGTGTGAAGTATCCAAATTGCTTAAAATAGAGAAATCATGTTCAGTAAGGGAGTTTTCCCTATTAATGATGTATTCATGCAATCCAGGAGCATCAATCATAATAACCATAATAGTTTGGATAATCGGACTGGGCACCCAAAGATTTTCATCATAACCAATTTTCTTGAGGTCAGCATTCCATACGAGAATCCCATCTCCTTCACCAATTGGATTCTAAAAAAAAGGAATCAATCAAATTAGTTATAGAATAAATGAAGACCTAGATAAATATGCATAAATCATGTATGGATAATGCTCATAATAATATTATTTATGAAGCATTCAGGTGGTAACCTCTAAGGTCAGATAAATATGTATATATATATATTATGCTTTAACAAGCAACCTTCCCTTAAAGGGATCCATACTCATGATAAATGCAATAAATCTAGGAATTTATAATTTGCATTGATAAAAAACACATATAATAACCAATATTTTGTTGCATGATGAATTTCCGGTCTAGTCATTCACATTTTTTTTTTTTTTTTTGAGAGTAAGGGTAGATTTTTTCATTAATTAGATAAAGCCATACATTCCATACACCAAACTGCAATGAAGCAGGGCTATGGAGATAATAAGATACTCATCTAGGTTGAGCATCTAATGAAAAATATAGCAACCATAAAAATGTAGTACATAGTATCCAAAAATATGAAGAAAGTCAATAGTTTCAATAGTCAAAGTAGAGAATGATCTCTAAGTCTGCAAAAAATAAGCAGTCGAGTCTTCTGAAGAGCTGAAGGTCCTCTTTTCCTGCAAAAGCAAACAATAATACTATCCATGATCCTTAACTGAGTCATAAAAATCATGGTATTGATCACCTTCAGTGAACAGGAATATGACAAGGAAAACAAGCAGGTTCATCAGGCAAGGGAGGATATTTATGGCTTCAGTCCAGATTTCTGTCAAACCACTGATTGTAGTGTGTGTAAAAGTCATCTGTGGAACCATGTGTGTAGCTATTTTTTGCCCTGATCATTCTGTAATATCAGTGTACTTAAGCTTTCCTTTCCCATGAGTAGCAGCAGGGTACCATGTAAATCTGTAAGGAGCTTGTGGCTATAGTATAACTCCCTATACTTTGAGAGTTGCCTTTCTGACATACTGAAATGGGTGTTGAATATGAACTCAAACATTAAATGCATCTGCATGAATTCTCTTGTGAAAATTTGTGCCCAAATAGCTTCCCTTTTCTTTGAGCTTTCCACTTCCTGAATAAAATCATCTGCCATGTCACACAACTCCTTTAAGGTCAATTTTTTCTTAGCTGGCTGACTGATGCAAACTGATCTCGTAATTGTCTATATCAGTGTCCAACTTTGTAGCTTTTATCCCTCTAAGGAACGTCATGTATTACATTCCACACAAATGAGAAGGGTGCATTAGAATCAATTATATTTAGTTTAGATACAAATAAGTCAAATTGGCCCCTGAATAGCCCAATTGAATTCCAGCTGGAATTGTAATTTTCTCCATATCTCCTCTTGTGACAAGTAGCAATAGACTCAATGTCAAATTGAAAGTGCATTTTAATCCAGAAAATAGAGAAGGGTTTAGAAGAATAAAGAATTCTATTTCTAGATTTCCATATGTTCCATAAGGCAGTATGAACTAGAGAATTGGCTATGGTGTCTCCCTGCTGAATAAAATCAATGATGGAGTTGATGTTTCTATTCTTAAGGTGAGTGCCAAGCTTGTTAAAAAACCAGACCCAGAAAGGTCTCAGCTTGGAACAAATAAAAATATGCTCTAATGTCTCATCCTGCAGACAACCTGAGTGACACTGAGTAGAAACATCACATCTTTTAGATAAAGAGACCAAATTTGTAAGACTTTTGTGAGCTATCAACCATATGAAAAAGCAAATCTTTGGAGAGCAGTAGGAATTCCAAATATCATTAAATAAGACCAGGGTCTGATTCTGACTCAAGTTCCATTTCTCTCTACCCTTTATTGGAGAATCTATCACATTTATCAAATTGTAAATTTCCTTGACCTTGTAAATCATCTTACCTTTTATAGAATAACCAATAGATTTACTATAATCATTGAAATTATTGAAGTTAGCTAGGATAGATTTGAAGTGTAGGTAAATCTTTTTATCAGTGGAAGTTCCTTTGAGAGCGGATTTCACAGCAGTCCAGGATAAAATGGAATTATTAGTTTTGTAAAGATCTTTGATAGTAGAAATTCCACTGTTGGTCCATTTGCTGTAGATCTTGGGGTGCTTTATGGCCATGACTTTGGAGTTATGATCAGAAAAAACAGGGGACCAGAACAAGCTTGTGTTCATGGTGGCAGCACAAGGCTCAATTTTCTGAAGCACAGGATGGATCATGTTCCAAGCCTTAATTAGATTCCTCATAAGAGGGGAGGTATTTGGAGCAGGGTGAAGATCAACAAAAGATGAGTCAGGTAGGGAACTTTTAATGCTTGGATGTCCTGTAGGATAGGAAGCATTTAGCCAATGAGATATAAATTGGGAGGCAGGAGAGCAATTACCCAGAACTGTTCTCCAAATATATTTACCTGCAAGGGAACATGCCTGCAAGTAGAGACTTTTGCATCCTAGACCCCCAAACTTTTTTGGCCTAGTAATTGACTTCCAGTTGACCAGATGACTTCCATTCCAAATGAAGTTCCTAATAGTTTTCTCCAACTCAGAATAAATGGATTTAGGGGCCACCAGAGCAGAGGAGAAATAAACATGGGAAGATGCAAGCACCGAGTTTGCAATGATTGTTCTTCCAGCAAAGGAAAGACAATTTCTATAGTTATTTAGCTTTCTCTTTATTCTTTGCAAAATAGGATCCCAAAGACCTCTCAGATTTGGATTTAGAGAGAGGGGCATACCCAGCAGATTTGAAGCTTGATTACAACTTAGGACTGAGATGCCACAGATTGAAGAATGGCCAACATCCCCAATGATTTTGCTTTTGTCAAGGTTTAAGTGGACTCCTGAGGCAGCAGAGAAATCTGTGATGAGATCCAAGAAACTTGTGACATTTGCAGGATTGGAATCAAGAAAGGCAAACGTGTCATCAGCATATTGAGATATTGTGAGAGTATCTAAATTATTTGGAAGCTTGAGACCAATAAGAGATCCAGAATTCTGCATACTAAGCACACATCTAGTGAGCATCTCAGCAACAATAAGGAATAGATAAGGAGCTAAAGGGCAACCTTGTCTGACTCCTTTTGCTAGGGGGAAGAATTTAGTGGGAGATCCATTTATGAGCACAGCAGAATTTGACATGGAATTCAAACCTTGAATAAGGGAGATTAGTTTTTGCTGAAAGCCCATTTTTCTTAAAGCAATCTCAATGAAATTCCGGTCATGGTGTCAAAAGCTCTCTTGAAGTCCGGTTTGAGAAGGATACAAGATTGATTAGAGATCCTATTCCAATGAAGACCTTCCATTGCACTAATGTAATTGTCTAGAATAAACACCGTTGGGCAAAAAAGGCATTGATTGACACTGATATTCTTTTGAAGGTAGTCTTGAATTCTGTTGGCAATTAACTTAGCACAGAGCTTATAAGAAGTGTTGGTAAGAGATATAGGTCTCCATTCAGCAAAGGAAGTGGGATTTTCCACTTTAGGCACCAAGGTAATAAATCCTGCAGAGATAGATGAATGCAAATGATCCGAGGCCAAAAACCATGCACAAGATTAATAATGTCGGTTCATAATATCCCATAATTGTATGAAGAATTCTGGAGGAAATCCATCAGGGCCAGGAGCTTTGTTTTTTGAAAAACTTTGAAGGGTTTTGAGAATCTCCTCTTCAGTAGGGATTGATGTTAAATCTACATTCATATTATCAATGGAGTTTGGCAGGGCAGTATTTAGAATTGCCAAGAATTTGTCTTTGGCCAAGATCTCGCTAGCAGTGAGATCAGTCTTCTTGAATAGGGAAGAGTAATTATCAAAGAAGAAATTTTTAATTTCAGAGGTCGAGGTCGAGTGGAGCCAGGTTGTATTATTCACTTGAGTAATAGAATTTTTTAATAACTTTGTTTTTAGCCACCCGAAAAAGAACTTTGAGCTGCCATGATCTAGCTCACTGTTGTATTTAATCTTGCATTTAATGGCAGAAAATTTGGCTTCCCTCTCTTCTATATTTTTTAAATGCCTTTCAAGAAGTTCTTCCCCTACATGAAGATTGCAATTTAGAGGGTCAATCTGGAGGAGGGATCTTATCTCTTTCATTTTAGTCAATAGATTTTCCTTCTCATGGATTTTGGCCATATGCCTACTTTTAGCCCAATTCTTGATCCAATCCTTGGATTTTTTTTATCTTGTAATAAAATTTTTCATAGGCCGATTTGGAAGCATACGGGATCAATAGATTGATAGAACCCAGAGAACTCCCTGTTGGAAAGAGTTATTATGTAGCAGAGAGCAGTTCAGCTTGAATGGAATATTACCTTCCCTTGGGGGATTTAGAAGATGCTTGGTATTAAGAAATTGAGGCTGGTGATCCGAGATGGAAGTGCCTTCATCACTTGTGACAAAACAATTATCCAGAAATCAGATATTGAATTGGAGATGTAAAATCTATCCAATGCACAATAAACTCTATCTTGATCCTTTTGCTTATTGGACCATGTGAAGGAAGGAAGTGGAGGATGGGATATGAATTAGGAGGAGTCAGCCATGAAATTATCCCAATTACGTCTTTTCATCAAGGACATGTTTATCTTGTTTCCCAATTTTAAATCCCAGCTAGGAGTATTGTTAAAATCCCCTCCTAAGATCCAATCAACTGAGGCATTATTGGAGATCCAAGAGTTAAGATCAGGCCAAAGATTTTCCCTCTCTTTGGGGCAAGTGGAACCATAAATATTAATAACCCCAAATGTGGAGTTATTAAGGAGAAAGATGCTTGCTTGCCACATTTTAGAAATGCTATTGCAGAAAGAGAGATGGTTGAGATTTTTCCAACTAATGCACATACCTCCTTTAGTACCATTTGCTTCCATCCAAATGGAAGAAGCCCCAGGATAGATCCAGTCACCCAAACTAGATGCCTCAAACTTAGGAAGCTTCAGCTCTTGTAACAATATAATATCAGCATTATATTGTCTAAGTTGAGCAATGGCCCTCCTTCTCTTGAGGGGACCTTTGATACCTCTCAGGTTCCAACTAATTATCCTCATGATAAGAATAATTTACACTATCGATTGAGGAGAAAAAAGCTGAGGAAACTTTCACTACTTTTTTTTTTGTTTCCTAGAGCCATGTTTAAGTTTCTTACTTCTTGTATTATTTGCAGGAGTATTAGAATCCTTTAAAATAGATTTAGGAGGAGGCTTGGCTTTCAGATAAGTGTCTCTTAATAACTCATCATCCCTCCATTTTGTATTATCTAGATTCTCCTTATTAAGTGTGTCAATTTCTTCCTCACTATCAGATATCCCTCCTGGAATGAACTCAAACATGCTGTTTATAGAATTATCAAACAAACATTTCTTAGAACTATTTTGGAAGGGACTTGCCTCGGACAATTGAGTGTCCTTCTCCATGTCTCGTGTGTTGGAGATGATCTCTATTTGAGGCTTTGAGGATCTGCTTTGTGTAGTTGAGAAGTTTGTCCCTGGTGTATCTAATACCACTTCCTTCCTTCAATTAAATTTTTTTCAAGCATGATCCAGATTCTTTGAACTTGATCTTGAGATGTGTGGCATTGATCTAGACTTGTCCATATACCCCTCTTTGTGGAAGCCCGGTTGCATCTCAATATCTGCAGTAAATAGTATGATAGCCATGGTTCCCGAGGAGGTAATTTCATTTCAAGGTTGATGAGGGGTTCAAGTCGAGAAATAGAATTTGGGGAAGTTTGTTTTGGAGGAAGGATTTGCGGATGGATTGTATGAGGGTTTATCAAGATGATCAATTAGCTGCTCATGATTTTTTGAGAATCCAAGTAGTATATTAGAATCATGGTTAGTATTAATATCGCAAATACACGGAATTGATTATAGCAATGGACCTTGCCTTCCAATTGATTGCTTAGGATTGGCAATGGTTGCATCTCTTGTCCAAGTCCAGACTGAGTCATTGTTGGAACCAAGCGTTTTCGGATGACTTTATCATCCTCTAATTTGCTTCTAAATTGTAGAAATGGTGTGATTGTTTCCTATTTTTCCAACATTTTTATAGAAACGAATTTTAGTAGAATTGGATGTCTTACCATAAAATTGAAGTTTTTTCTTGTAAAATGCCCATTAATTTGGCGAATTTACTATAATTGGGATGCAATATTATCAAATTTTACGATTTTTGAAGTTGTTTTAGCAGACGATCCTAGTAAAAATCGAATCCAGCATTTACAAAAATGGTAAAATATAAAACTTTTTTGAAGTTTCACACCTTAAAGTCATCAATTGGTTTGAAGCGAGAGGCATGACTCAGAAGTTGAAATTTCTTTATCTTTTTATAACCAAGGAGGTCATATTTACTTTAACGAAGTATGGCTTTGTCTAACAATGAATCTCCCTTACTTGCCTTGTTTGAGATTTTTAATGATCTAGAATTATTCATAGTTTTAGCATCTTGAATGATTACGTCGATGTAGAATTCAAATCTTACATTAATCTTGTATTTTGATCCATAGGCTCTTTCCTTTTGTAGCTTGAAGTCTCCATGTTTTTTGAATGACTTTGATAGCATTAGCATTTTGCTTTGCATGCAATCCTATTTTAGAAGTTACTAGTAAACGGGTGCCCGGCGTTGCCGGGCTAATGTCCTGGCGCATGTATTTTTACTCGGCGTTTACCATCCATATGCATGTCGATATAGGCAAGAATGGACAATATTTGCATAGTAGAGAATGCAGTATATAGGGGCCATTCCGAAATCATTTTATATGCATACTACATAATGCAGTGTCTCCATCTAATATTTGCATGATGGTGATGCCAGTAGTTAGCAATAATGTGTGTGTGAGCCAACATGATAAGTATAATCTAAGGCGTATGCTACTCCATAGTGTTTGCGTGATTGCCATGGTCTACCTACATAATGTATGAAGTTGCTTAATGCTATTACTACATCCATCTATAGATGTTTGTTGATTACCACAATATTGAGTCTTGGGCCCTTATGTAACTTTGTATTCTCAAATATATATGAAATAAAAGCTTGAGTTACATAAATACAATATTGCCAGTGCACAGACCCAATTCAATCCACCTCGGAGAGGATCTGCAAACAAAGTAGCAAGGAATGAACAACAAAGATGCTTCGAATGTTTGAAATAAAGCCTGCAAAACCTCAAAAAATTAGTTAATTACAAAGCCTTGGGGCACCTATACCAAAACATTTTTCTAATAGAACCTAAAAGAATGTAGATTATGGACGAAAATGGCTATGATCCAATTCGTGAAGAGAAACATCTAGCAAGCAATATGCAAAATAGGTGCATGTGATAAAAATGTTCCAGCCATTACATAATTCACGTACTTGGCAAGCTGCCGAGCACTCTGTTCCAATAGTTCTACAATTTCTTACCTATGCTAGTATCAAGGAACTGGATACCTGTCATATCAGCAATGAATTCTTATTCAACCAACTGTTGGGAGCAAATTTCTCTGATTGCTAATGGCGTGGAGTGACTGCTTCTTGTCACTGACTATTGGCAACAAATAGAAGGGTAAATATTTCACATTTCCATGCAGATCATAATGGATGCCAACATTGATCTTAGGAAGAGATGCGCTGATATAAATAAAAAGGCCAAGGATGTTGAAGAGCGTCTGCTGCTGAGTCTGCTGCTGAACGATGGCCTACAGGATTTTTTTTGTAATAAATATGCTACAAACGTGTTCGTTCTCATTTTACTTGCATGGCAAAGAAAAAAAATGTTGCAGCCTTTTTCCAATCGCCATTCAGCTTATACTCATATCTCTGGCATGTAATTTCTGTTGCTTATAACGGCTTGCAAATCCTGTAAGGTCTTCAATTCTGCTGCATACAGCACCATCTTGCATGCGTCACAGGCATCTTGGTTAACAGTAAGAAATCAGAAAGAACTCAATGATACTAATTATTTGGATGCATATTTTTTTTCCAAAAGCTGGTCATCCAATTTATTATGTCTGTCCTCTATTCCAAGACCTTCTAATGCTCTGCAAGGGGGGACGTATAGGGAAAGCATATACCAAAATAACCTATGGAAGCAACTTCTTTAGTGAAATGGCCTTGTCTACATGGGAAAGAAGCATTCGAATTGTCCTTATCTCTCCTCTTACTTGCATGGTAAAGAAAACAAAATGTGGAAGCCTTTTTCCAATTGCAATCTCTGATGCTTATGACCACTTGAAAATCCTGTAAGTTCTAACTTGTTTCTCACTTGTGCTGCATACAACATCACCTTGCCTGCATCACAGGCATGTATATTTCTATAGACCTAAGAATTACTGAGATAAATATGTCTCGTATATTTTTTCCAGTCCTCTTACTATAGATATAGAACACTGCCTTACCATGCATGACCAGACACATTTGAATAGTGATACTGTTATATAAATACAAAACAATTACCTTCTTCCTACATTATTTTTGCCAAGTCTATGCCTTTGCAAAACGTAAAAAAGGCAACAAATTGGAGTTTTTTTTACCTGCCTCCAGTTACTCTAGAGAATGCTTGAGGAATGAACGTCTTATGTAACCTGGACATATGCAAAGAGAAAGATTAACAAAAAATAAAAGAAGGGGCTTTTCTCCACAATCCTGAGATGAGGCAATACTATTGGAATCCAGAATATGAAAGCTAAAACGAAAATGATCATGAAATCTACCTTCAGACAAAACATTTGATTTTGCATTGACAAATACGAATGCATGGATAAGAGAAACCTGCGCGAAATGGAATGGGATGGTCTTGATTCTATTGGTGGATTTTAAGGACAACAATTGCAGCTCCAATGTAATAGTATTCTCTGAACAAATGAGATAACACATTAAATGAAACCAAATGAGATAACACATTATAACGGCTTGCAAATCCTGTAAGGTCTTCAATTCTGCTGCATATAAGCACCAACTGCGTCCACGGGCATCTTGGTTAACTCTTTGGAATCTAGAATATGAAAGCTAAAACGAAAATGATCATGAAATCTACCTTCAGACAAAACATTTGATTTTGCATTGACAAATACGAATGCATGGATAAGAGAAACCTGCGCGAAATGGAATGGGATGGTCTTGATTCTATTGGTGGATTTTTAAGATCAACAATTGCAGCTCCAATGTAATAGTATTCTCTGAACAAATGAGATAACACATTAAATGAAACCAAATGAAATGTAGCAAAGCCTCAAAATTCCTTTATGCACAACAGTTCTCTCTGCCGTGATGTTTCTTCCAAAAACTCTGTTTTTCTTCTAAATACAGGTTCGGCAGACTTTTAATTCTAAATTTAATCAAGCAAATATCTGCGGCAAAACCAGAGCTAGTTGCATAACTCCGCAGAAGCAAGAACCAACTTGGGCTGCTTTTCTTGCCTTATATGGCTATGAAAGAGAGATACTATAATTGCAGAAAACTTTACCTGAAGTTCTAACCCATTGAAGCTCCTGTCTGTTCCTATCTGAGCCCTAACAACTGCAAGCAAAAAGCAAACACCCACAAAGAAATTAGCCCAGAAGCCTTCTTCTATACACCAAAGGAAAAAAAAAACCCATCCGGCATCTTGCATAGAGGGCCAAATCCATGTGGGAAGAGAAAACACCTGTAAAAATGGTGTCCCATTTGCAAAGATGTGGGAAAACCTGGCGTTGCCAAAGCACTGTTGCTGTCTGGTTCTTCGAGTTTGAATTTTTGCAGCGAAAGAATGCTCCAGAAGAGTGTCCTAACGGCCAGGTGAAATCTCTGTAACGCATATGCACCGCCCTCCACTAAAAAAAAAAAGTTTACCTAAAACAAATTCCGGTGCCAAAATCACGCTTTTGGCCGGAAAATGGAGTGTTACAGGCGGCCGGAAAAAAGAGGACACCCACCTCCAAAAACATTTTAAATAAGTAGACTAGTAAACGTGTGCCCGGCATTGCCGGGCTAATGTTCTAACGTGTTTTTACTCAGCCTTTAACATCCATATATGCAACTTCGACACATCGCAGCGTATAAGTCACTATATGTGTTAATTGTATATGGAACAACCTCCAAAAGTCTTTCTTTGTAAACGTGTGACTGGCATTGCCACGCATAAATAATCAAGTCTTAACTCGAATAACACAAGGCCAGAGTTGCACAAATGTTGACACTGTAAGGTTGTTAGATCTTATCTTAGAGAGGTATTAAACAAAAAAAACGGTTTGAATTATTTGTGAATATTAGTAGAGTGAGGCTGTCGAGCTTAACTTCGTCAATGATAAACTTAACGTAATACTATTGCCTTTGCACACAGTATCAAAAGAAGTTCAATTCATCATGAGCATCTGTAGGTCAGTTTATCAAATTTGATTTCTTGAGAACATCTCAAAATGCATTTTCCATCCAATTTATGAGTACAATCAAAGAGCAATCTTGTTGTTAGTAACATCTCTAAATGCATTTTCAAACCAACTTATAAGTATAATAAATGCATTTTCAATCCAACTTATGAGTATAATAAAAGAGCAATCTCGTTATTTCACACCATAGCCTTTCTGGAGACGAATGCAAAAACATGAAGCCCATCTAATGTCATTGTTCCTACAAAAGTCTCTCTCTCTCACATTCTCGATTGTAAATGATCTTAGATTTTGCAACACAAACCTACTTACCTTGCACCTAAGTTGAGAGAAAGAAACCAACTTTCTAATGTTTAAACATGCAAATACCATATTATGTTGTGTTGTACTTTTTGTTTGGAGCCCAAATTATGTCATTATTAACCAATTCATATTCTTGCCCATATTCTTGCTATTCAGATCATCCTTAACAAACTCCTAACTCATCATGAGCCGACCAAGGCTATGTTGTGGACATGATAATTTGGAACCAAAATTGAACATCAAGCTTTATAGTGCATGCCACACGAACAATGGTTGTTTGCAATAAAGCAGCCATATTTATTTTGTTCACGTTAGTGAGGATGGGGATGGTGGTGAACCATGCATGCATCACCCTTGGATAAAAGGGTTGCCATTCACAATCACGAACAAAATAAAAGGGTAAAAAAACAATCTGCAAACTTACTTGTTCCATGCTCAAATGAAAGAAAGTGCCAACCCTTCATTCAACCAAAATTCGCTGCAAATGCACAACACACAGATCACTCTTAGACAACTTCTAATCTATCCTAAAAGCTTAAAATTCATCTACTGAAGAATCTAGTGGTCAATTACTGTTAGATGGATATTGCAGATGGCCTAGAAAGGAGTACTGCCTCTAGAACAAACTTGAAATTTCAAGTCCTGAGATAAAGCCCCTTCAATGAAGTTCACATACCAAAAAATTTCTTACCTGCTGCATGTATGATCGCTGGGTCACCACAATGGTCCGCCCTTTTGCTAAAAAAATATATTCATGCTTGATGCCAAGGCTGTGGTCCTGTATAATTTAACAGAGACATAATGGAGTTCTAGATCCACCAGTCTATTAGCTTAAACAAATGAGAGTTCTAATTCTACTTTGCATTTGCCAGCATTGGAGCATTGGTCTGATCAGATTTCTTGTATTTCTGGCCCTAACTTGCTCCCAACCAGAACAAAATGGAAACCCTCAAGCTTCCTTTACCTGTAAGGAGCAAATCGCTTCGGAGAAAATCGGCCAAATCAGATACTTTTTTTCTATCACCTGGAAAGATAAGAAAGAATGGATAAGAAAGCCTTTATCATAAGATCCGGCCCCTATGTGAATGAGCTGAAAGCAAGGCAAAACTTTATAAGAATTGGAACAATATAAAAATCGTCAATCTTGAATGCATAAACTCTACCTTACCTTACTTGCAAACAGCAAATCCCTCAGACAAAATTGGTCAAACCCAAATTGCGACAAAGCATTAAAATGGAGAGTCCAATGCATGCCCTTATTCTGAAATCATGAAGCTCAAATCACCATAAGCTGAAAAATAGATGTTACCCTAGTGAATACAGCTGTGCGCATGTTTGGCCCACGGAATGAAGCTATTGCTGCGCCAAAAGACCTTTTGGTTGGAAACATCACCGTATTGAGCATCAAGAATGATAGCTGTCAAAAAAATGGGCATTGAATCCAGCGATCTGCATTCCATTTTCCTACAGCAAGAGCGGAAAATAGCAGAATATGTTTCCGCCATTTTGAAACCATACCTGATATGATGCCGATGCTTCTGCTGATACATGCTGCCATAGATTAAGAAGATAAAAAGCATAAGAGAAGGAAATGAAAGAAAGCGGTTCTGCAGATAACCTCGAGCTCTTCCGTCGAATCTTGAAGAATGGATCCTAAGCCGGAAGGTGGAGCTCCTCCTTGCGATGAGCTGTTGCTATTGCTGGATGAAGCGGAGGAGAGGAATTCTTCTGGATTAGCCAGACACAGACATAATGCATAAGGGTAAAAAAACGCCTTATGAAAAAAACGCCTCGTTGAAAAAAAAGGGAAAGGGACCATGTACAAAATTTGCCGGTGCCAAAATCACGCTTTTGGCCGGAAAATAGAGTGTTACCGGCGTTACTGGTGGCCGGAAAAAAGAGGACACCCACCCCCAAAAACATTTTAAGTAAGTAGACTAGTAAACGTGTGCCCGGCGTTGCCGGGCTAATGTCCCGGCATGGGTTTTTACTCGGCCTTTAATGTCAATATGTGCAGCTTCAACAATAACACATGCTGATATTGGCAAGAATGGACATTATTTGCTTTCGTAATTAATTTTGTGATTGAAATTGTATAGAATAGAATAGAATCATCATATGTCCTCATACTACCAATGTGGCATGACATAAAGAATACTATCTATCTATCTCTATGGTAGACACATTTTCTTGCAACAGTATGCCAAATGAGAAACAATGTCTATGGAAATATAACTACTGGTAGATTCTTTTTCTTTTCTTTTTGTGATCTCAAGACTCTCTTTAAATTGACTTCGAGAGAGCTTAGGGTGGGAAACAACTGAAGCGGTCATTACGCATGAGTATAGAAATTTTATGTGTTGTGAGATCTTTCACATGTAAAACATTACCTTAGACATTCATCTAATGTTTTACATGTGAAGATTGTTTTCAACTAATTTCCTCCCTCATCTAATATGATGATATTATTTGTTAAATGTTAGACGGGCCTTAAACAAAAGAGATGGTGCAAATTATTAAGTGGCACCTAAAACCATTTATTATGTTAAGTGTGTTTGCAGAATGTCGCCCCGCCAATTTGGTCAAGCTAAATTTTGCGAGGGTTTTAGGAGAAAATGTTATTTGCTACTAAAAATCAGTATTATATGCATTTGTGATGGCATATAAAAAGTAAATATTGCAAAACCCTTGTGCAAGTACGTCTTATGAGCTCATTATCCGTC
Organism: Isoetes taiwanensis; assembly: GCA_021234155.1. Taxonomy (NCBI): domain Eukaryota; kingdom Viridiplantae; phylum Streptophyta; class Lycopodiopsida; order Isoetales; family Isoetaceae; genus Isoetes; species Isoetes taiwanensis. The sequence goes on from JAJEKV010000018.1 coordinate 5,139,320, forward strand.
TCATATCATGGCATGAGAATATGGGACCCAAACAAAGAAATAAAAAAGAAGAAACATCAAATTGTGTAGAAAGACCATATAGCAGAGAGAGATGTTAAGAAATGTCGGCCTAAAGCTAATGAATAAAATCACTATTTAAAGGAGAAAAAAATAATAAACTTGATGCATTTTGATTACAAAAGAAATATAAAATTGTAATACATTGGGCAAAGGCAGCTTCTTCTTCACAATAAAACAAAGATCACAATTCTTTGCTTTGTTAACTCAATAAGGCTTAGTTGGATAAACTTTTTTCTTCAATCCAAAGATTACCATTACCAAGGACTTTGATTACACAAGCATGGCTAGCATTTGAAGCGTCATTTCATTTTTTTCTTCATCACATGAGTTGGGTCTTCAAGCCATAACAGAGCCCCACATCATAGTTATACCATCATATCATCAACAACTCCATCATGTGTCGCCATCAGACAAAAACAAAGATAACTTCTAAGAAAAAAAGCAACATTTCGAATCTCAATTTGAATCCATTTCTAGTTGTTTGTATTATATCTTACCTGCAAGTTGTACACATAATATTTTTCATGTTTTCCTCAATCTACACGTAAATACAAAAAAAGCACTATTTAAGCGCTAATCTTTGATAAACAATGGTGCACATAAGAAGGGTTGCATCATAATTTACTTACTATCTGCAAATAGACACTCTAAACATTTACCTTGGAATTATAGCTCCACTGCATAAAATGTAGAGCAACATATGATGATAAGGCTTATACATTCCTTGGGAGTTGAACCCTTCAAGTTTCCAACATAAAACATGTGGCCTTGGTCTGCCAATATTAATGACACATAGAACAAAAGATGATGTTACCCATATGTGGTCGCACATACAAAGACATAAATAGAAATCTTGTTTGAAATCCTTCAATAAAAAAAAAGAAATCTTGTTTGAAACACCAAACAATGGGTACAAAACACTAACCTGCACGTGTTTGTGCTTGCCATCTTTTCAATTGAAGGGGGCAATAACAGAAAAGATAGCCCCGATAATTTGAATCCCTTGCGGTACCTTTAGCCAAAGCGTGCACTATAATATTAAAATTGAGGCGGTGAACATAAACACTTCTATTTGAGGGTCATTTCGGGCCAATTGTCCTTCGAGTTGGCGTAGTCAAGAGTTGAGCATAACTATCTAATGAGAAAACTTGAGAAAAACTTTGCGCCATTCCCAAGCTACATACGATCATTTACAAAGAAATATTTGCCATATCATGTCCTTGATAAAGCGATGATCTCCGGGACCCATATTAATAGCATTAGATTAGTAGAGAATCCTAGCTCATTTAAAACCGCAAAAACACAAAAATGCCTAATTTATTCTAGGAGAGCCTCCAAGTGCTCTTGTAAAAGGGTTGCAAAATGCGCATGGGTTCACGCACAAATACTAATTACGTTAATTACGCGAGAATGCCTATACACCATGGTAAATAAGCGTGAACCTGACATTAGTTAGAGTTCTAAAGAAACAAATTGAACATGCAAAGAATCGATTTCAATTGAAAAGAGTAGCAATTGTACCATGAGCCTGCTGCAGACTATCTAGGTCCACAATGACCGGATTGATGAGTACCAGCGGGTTCTTTGCTCCAAGCGATGATCACGAAAGATGGAGACCCAACTACTCTCGCGTTAAACCAAATAAAAACGTTGAAGCTTCTTTGAAATGCAAAACCGGATAAGCAAATTCATACCCTAAGCATTTCACACATCTTAAAGTCCAAATAGTTTATCCGCTCTCTAAGGTAACTCCTTCAGATTGAATTGGGAGAGCCATCCTCCCTTGAAAGTTTATACAACGACCTTGCTACCGGGTAACATCCCTTTATAAGTATTCTCAGATTAAGGATAGATGGTCGCACCTTAAAAACGTAATGCTCAAGCTTGTTTATTCCTCGGTCCGGATTTGCTCACGAGTAAGACGCCTGAGATTATGCCTTAGCCTTGCGGCCCCGATATGTCATAGATTCATCAAAAGCTCCAAGAAGCTTTGCGACATTTCAAACCAAAACTCAAGACCAACTAAGCCTGAAACACCAAAGCGAAAATCGGCCTCAAACATCTCCCGTTTTAAACCTAAAACAAATCACGGAATGCAGAGGAGGATCCTCGCCCATCCTCAGGCGGGCGGGTGGTAAATAAATCATTGTAACGAGCTCTAGAAGAAAGGAGGGAAGCGGAAATGCCCTCCAGTACAAAATAGAAGGCATCACGCTAAAATATTGCGGAACCCCTTTTCAGATGCCAAAACTCACGCTTTTTCCTTTGAATCTTCCCGCCAAAAGCTCAGCATCAAAACGTTTCATGCATAAGCATAGAAACTAAGATTTGGGAAATAGCATAAACAAGTGATTTGGAGAACACGGGTCAGCTCAAATCTCGAAAAATCTCAATTAGAAGAGCTTGTATCCTTTTTTGTGTTCAACCCTAAACCCTTTCTTCTTTAGATTTGAAATCGTTGTAAGTCCCGGTAATCCGCCTGAAGCGATCCGCCTCAACCAAGTGCTCTGCGATTTTTTTAAACATGAAACATCATGGAAGGCGTGACCCACGATCTCTCGGCTAATTAGCGAGAACGGGCCGTAGTAGTGCTCCTTTTAGGAAAAAACGTTAACATAACGGTAGAAAAACTAAAGGTATCGTAGAAAAACCTTTTAGCTTCCAAAAATCACGCTCTTGACCAGGGAAAATGGAGTGTTACTTGCGCACGGCCTGCCGGAAAAAGAGGACACCCACCTCCAAAAACATTTTAAGTAAGTAGATATTTGATGTCCAATCCGAGACCATCATACCCTGTGAGTTCTTCTGTTTTTCCTTCTCAATTCTATTCTTGTAAATTCTTCTTTGAGATCCATTCACTCTTTTCCAAGTAAAGGCATTGGTTTTACTTGGATCTTCCACTGATTTTGGTCCTTGCAAATTTTGTGAGCTGTTACTGTTGTGAACTATTACTGAATCAGCAGAATTGAGCCTATTTGCCTCATTTAATTCCTTTAATGGAATTGCATTTTGAATTGCATTTTCTGTGACATCTGCTTGCTTGAAAGGAGAGGATTTACAACTTTCATACCATAAATGCCTGTAACCACAATTTTGACAAAGAGGAGGCAGACCTGACCATCTCAGTGATAGGGATGATTTTTGTCCAAAAGCATCAGTGAAAGGAATTGAGGTTGGCACAGTTTTGGTGGTATCAATTTGTATGAAGGCTCGGGGAGGTCTCTCAGGAGAATATTCAGTTGAAACATATGTGCCAATGGAGTTGAAGAGAATTTTGAAGCAGTCTTCATTCCAGTATATTGGATTTAGCCCCTGTAGAGTGGTGGAAGCTATGCATAAGGACTCAAATGAAGAGATGTCTAACTTGGGATGCCATTTAAGAAAGCTTATTTGATAGCTTTCAAATGTCAAGTGACCACGATTTAGAAGGAAGTTTGCTGTTCTGGAGTTTTCACACTCAATCATAAGAAATGGATAATTAAGCCAATACATGGCTTTGATGAGAATACCTTTTTGAAGGTTTTGGCAGAAATTCCAGAATTTGCCAAGTTGAATCCCACTTTTGTTAAATTTGACTAGAACAGCTGTATCTTTCAAAATTGACATCTTAGTATGAACAGAAGGGAGATTTAAAGAAATACCCTGGTATAAAGCTTGTTTATTTCCTTCATTGGCACGGGTCTCCATCAGAGCAGCATCCAAAGCATTATCACTGTAGATATCCCTGGCTGGTTTAGGAACTCCATATGGCAGAGGAATTTGAGTGGAGGGGTGCAGGAATGGTAGCCGACCATAAAGATCAGGATCCTTTGAGAGGTTATCCCAGACCGGAACCTTATGGGTTCTAGGATGCATAATCTGCTTATCAGAGAGAAGGTTAGAGAAATCACCAAAAAGCAGACATTTTTTTTTATTTTCTTGAAGGAGTCTTAACTGGTTTAGCAAGATCGGGCGCTCAGAGTCTCCTAGATGAGCAAATTCATGAAGAAAGGCAAGGAATTTAGGGCTAAAATTGTTTAAGTTTTCCATAAAAAAGGTTCAGGAGATGACAGCAGAGGCACGTGAGAGAATTTGAAAAAAAGAGGGAATGGAGAAATTCAGGAAAGACAAGAGGATCAAGAAAGAGCAAGGAAGTTATTGAAGGTAGAATGCTAGAGGAATTAAATCAAAACTATCACTAAGTGGTCAGATAAAACATCCTCAAAGTCCAAATCCTGTTTCATTGTATAATTTCACTGTCAATTTCTTGTCAGTCCATTCACAGTGTACTCGGAAAATTGCCTGTATTTTTGTTCCCTGTGAATTCTTCCAACCAAGATTGTATGATCTCGACTTCAAATTCCTCACAGCTAGGCACAAATGAATATTCCGAAATGAAGCTTTCCTCTGGGAACAAATTTTGTGCAACCAAGGTTTGCCAAAGATGTGCAGCAGATCCCTTTAGATGGCCACAAGTTAATCTGCCTCTGTCTTGGAGGATTACAAAAAATTTTGCATCCATTTGTAGGTGAATTTACATGAAATCATTTAGCAGCAACCTCGGATTGCTAGCCTCTACAAGGCTAGCAAAGAATTTGGATTGAATTGGAGGCTCGAAGGGCAGATTTTTTCAAAAAACAGGCAAGAAAGGGAGGCAAACAGAAAAATTCACTAAAGGACAAAAAAAGCAAGAAAATAGGCGCTCTTGCATTTTTTTCCAGTCAACCCTCTAGATCTCTAGATACCAGTCATTCACATTAAAAATCTCGAATCCAAGTGGGAAAAGCTAACCTGCCACCGTCACAAGACAGAACACGTGTTAGTACAGGTGCCAGCATGTGGAAGACAGGTGTCAATGCTTTTTATACAACCCCCCTTGCTATCGGTGTCGAGGAATCAAGAAAGTAATGAGCTAGCCTTGATCATGCATGCAACATAACTACTAATTCCCCAATACTAGTATTTAAGACAAAATGAAAATAAAATGTATACTCGTATGTTAATCATATTATGCACATATAGCCCCAAATTTCCAAAATACCAACAATCTATTTCCCTCTTTTATTATAAAGCACAAATAATACGGCCCTTGAACTAATTGAAAATTTCTTAAAGAGGCAAAAAACATGATCAAAATACATCATTCCAACCTGGTTATCGTTGAGTTGTGCTTCGGGCTCCTCTTCAAACCCCATATAGTTGGATTCTCCCACATCTTCTGACATTACGACGATATTTCTATGCTCTAGCAAGGCAAATTACTCATTATTTAGTGTATACTAAACATGAAGAACCGCCAATATGCTATGAACAATTAAACCTCAAAAGGGTAAACCAGGATAAAATGTAGAAAGGATTAAATATTGAATGGTCTTAAAAATTACCTATTTGACGGCTGGATTTGGAATCGAATATGCCTCAGAATAATATGGACAGTCATGAAAAAGCCATCATCACCATGCTGGCAGTATTGCCATGATCTTACTGTGCACTGTTCCAGGAAGGAAGCAAACTGTGATCCAAGTTTAATCAGACAACCACAAGCTACAGATAGATTGAAAACGAAATTTCTACCTTATAGCAATGCTGATTATAGTCTATCAGAATCTCTTCCGGAACAGAAGCTTTTTTATTCAATCAAATATGGCGAATCCTTCCCAGTGGATTTGCTTTACCCTGTAGCATACAACATCCAATATAAGCATCTAAATCCAGTATTTCAGATAGACAATGAACATATGTTCAGATTCTACCTTATCACAGCTCTGATAGAAACCACAGGGTAACAGAATCCTTCACTGATCCGTAAAGCCAGAGTACAAGTAACAGCCTTTTTTCACCTGCAACTGCTCAAGATTGAGCAAATATGAGCAAATCGGCCATGTACAGGGCAAATCCGGCCATGCCCACAGATTACTCAGCTGTTATTGGGCGGATATATATATACAAGAAATTTAATGCGTCCTATGTTGCATGTTCGAGTTTTAGCATGTTCCTACGGTGCAAGTTCTTGTCGTGCCCTACATTCTAAAAGAATCTCTTGAGAATACTCTAAATTCATAAATTCTCTAAGATTCTACCAAGGTTATCTTAGAGGTTTCGTGGAGATTCCTCTTAATTTTATAAGATCCCCTCTAGATTCCATTAGATTCTATGAAGATCCTCTTAGATCCCCTTAGATCCTTTTAGATCTATGAGATTGCCCTAGGTTCCCTTACATTATATGAGATTCAAAGATATTCTGTAAAGATTCCCTTAGATACTCTAAGATTTCATTAACATTTTCTTAGATTCCCTTAGATTTTATGAAGATTCCCTTAGATCCCCCAGATTTTAAGAGATTCCCTTAGGCTTGTAAATATTTTCCTAGATTCTCTTACATTTTATGAGATTTTCTTAGATTCTGTTAGATTCTCCTAGATTCCTTTACATTCTAGAACTTTTTAGAAAATTCTAAGGCTTTCTGGAACATTCTGAGACTTTCAAGATATCCTAGAACTTTCTGGAAGTATTTCCCTAGATTTCCTTACATTCCCGTAGATTCACCCTACATTTTAGAACATTCTAAAACTTATTAGAACAATTTGGAACTTTCTGGAAGAATTTTCTTAGATCCCTGCTAGATTCTCTTATGTTCTAGAAAACTTTCTAGAAGATTCTGGAACTTTCTAGAGCCTTCCAGAACATTCTAGAACTTTCTTGAACTAGCTAGAATGTAATTGTCCAGTTTATCTTAATGGAAATATTACCTTAAGTATATTTAAAACATAAATTATTTATAAAATTAATTTTTGGTAGATTCTCTTAGATTTTATGGGATTTTAGGGGTTGATGGCCGTTAGGTCTCCTAGATTCCTTTACATTCTAAAAATTTTAAAAGCCTCTCCTTAAGGGATGAGCATTCAACTTTCAAGAGGGATCCTGAACCCGGAAGTATTTCCCTAGATCTTACCGGATGAGATTCACAACATACATTAGGATCGAACACATATAATTATTAAAGCCATGTGGAACGTAGGATATGTCTTAGAACCCACGTGAGCTCTAAGATCTTGGATGTTCTAGAAAACTTTCTAGAAGATGGGGATCAAGAAGAACCCTTCGAGTAAATTCTAGAGGATCGAACTATTGCATATAATTCCCAAAGCTTTTATCTTAATGTAGGATATTGCCAAAGTATATTTAAAACATAAATTATTTATAGGATTAATGCTTGGTCGATGGGGATCAATGGGGGTTAGGACCGTAGGATGGCTTACATATAATCCCCACACAAACTCCCAAGCCATTTGGGCCGTCTCGATATGTCATATGTCCCAAAACCGCGGGCCGTAGGATCTGGGATCATCAAGGGTCGGATTGAGTAAATGACAAACATAAGAAGGATATATATGTTATGATATTCCCAAAGCCATTTTTAGAAATATAAAATAATGGTCATTTCGAGGTTATTATTAGCATCCTACTAAATCGGGATCATTAAGATACTAATGGTAGAAATCCTAAAATAATTACCAAAGCCATTTAAATTAATAGGATGTGCCCTTTATAGCTATGTGTGAGTGAGGGAGAAATATCGTCCAATTCTCCCAAATCAAGAATGGGACCGTGGGATCGCTTACATCCTTCGATACTGCTTCCCCAAGCCATTTGGCCCGTTCATATGTCATATGTCCCAAAACCTTGCCTTTGGCAGAGGTCCTCGGATCATTATGGCGGATTGGATCATGGACAAATTTCTTTGCGGGGATGATGTCGATATTTTTTTATGTTTTTAGAAAATAAAATAATGGTCATTTCGAGGTTAATATTAGCATCTTACTAAGGCTTTACGCATTAAGATACTAATTTTCATTTATCCAAAATCAGATTCTTGAGGAGGAATTTGATTCAAGACAACATTTATAGGCTATGAAGAAGGAGGGAGAAATATCGAGAAGACTCGGAAGAAGAAGACCGAAGAAGAAGAAGAAATGTTTGCAGAATTTCACAATCCCCTTCGAGGTAAGTACTAAGCCTAGCATGCAATTCAATTTTTAGCAGGTCCTTTTTCTATGGCATAGGCTTTCATAACTTTCTTTACTTTTCTTGATTTCTTTACTTTTCTTATAGATGAAGCTTGAAGTCCCTGGAATTGAGGAGAGCTCCTTTTTTTTTTTTTTTTTTGTTATGATCAAGTTCAACCCAAGGCCTTAGTGCCTTTGTTATTTTTTGAAAAATTCTTACCAGGAGGCCTTAGTGCCTTTGTTATTTTTTGAAAAAGAAGAAGATACAAATAAGGAGAAGCCTTAGTGCCTTTCTTTGATCTCAAGAAGAAGAAATGTTTGCCTTAGTGCCTTAAACTTGAGGGTAAAAGCATGTTATGGTGTACCACTTTTGGAAGCAAAAGTACATACACTAGGTACTTCTAACTTTTACTTTTCTCATTTTTATTTTCATTAAAACTAGTACAAAAGTCCAAAATAAAAGTCAAGGACGCATTAATATTCAAGGTTAAGATAAAGATAATGCTACTGGAGACCAAAATATATATAAAAGTTCTAGAATGTACCTTTATTGAGATTTTTTGAAACCCAAGATACCACAGGTACCTTTTTAGGTACTTTTTTGGTCACTAAATAATACTTTTTAAGGGACACCCTAACATGCTTTTACCCTTGAAACACAGGCCTTAGTGCATTGTAATATATGATGGCCTTAGTGCCTTTTTTTTTGTATATACAGGCCTTGTGCCTTTCTGAAGTTTTCTGTGTTGTAATTTCTGAAGTATTCTGTTCTGAAGTATTCTGTTTTCTGTTTTAATCAATTGGTTTTGTAATACCTTTTTATTATGCCTTCAGTTTAATCCAGGCTTTGTGCAAGCTTAATTCAGTTTAATTCAGTTTAATCCAGTTATACCCAGTGTTGGGCAAAGTTTTTAAACCCAATCGGAAATTTTCCTACTCTTTCATCAAATAACCGGAACAACCCTTCTCTACCCCGGAATTTGCCCAATAGATACCTTGGAATTCATTCAACATTCAAGTACAAATTTCTGTAACTGAAGCATAAAAAATGAGAATGCAAAACAGAAACTTTTTTATATTCATAAAAGTATCTATACAGTACCCTTTACACAATTGCCACAGTAAGTGGATTTTCCTAATACTTTCGGTCTATGTGGCATGCTTGACCCTTTACTGTGGCATGTTGGAGCCTAGGTGGCATGCATGCAAACGTCCCTTTTCTCTTTTGCCTCATTCCCAAAATCGTATGAATGCCTACGATTTGCATCCCTTTTATTCCCAAAATTCTGCCCTGCAGCTTCATTCCGTCCCCATCGTCTATTCCTCCATCTCCTTCACTCCTTCCCCATTCCGGCCCATCTCCTTCACTTCCGCCATGGCCAAGTTCAAGACTACACTCGCGGGAACACTATCCCGCCATTGTGCTGCTCCTTCCGCAGCCCAAAGACGGTCGGGAATCCGTGGCTTCTGCTCGGAGGATCCGCGGGTGTCTTCCTCCACTGAGGAGGCCGCCTGCCATTCTTGTGGTGGCCAAGTTCACTCCACCCGGAGGTGGAGAAGCTCATCATGGATCATCAAGTTGTCGCCCGTTGCGGGTGCTCGAGTGGGTGCATGCAGGTTATGATGAAGAGGGGCGACTCCTCGAAATGAAGATGTATGCTGCGAGGGCGACCTCCATGTAGAGCTCAAGATGGCCCCCGTTTGATTAGTTTAGATTTGTATTGTAATCCCGGTTTCAATTTTTTTGGCAATAGTCCTTGTGACTATTCTTTGTAAAGGCTTTTCATTAATGATGAGAACTTGTTTTGCAATAGTCCTTATTTTGCAATAGAACTTGTTTTGCTTTAACTGTTCTCTGAGTTTCCATCGTTTTTTCGGTTATTTGAAACTGTCGATTAATTTGAACTTTCAAGAATGAACTTTTGTCATTAATTATAAAATGCAAACAAGGAATTTGAAGGTGCGAGAACCGCACACTAACAAAATATGGTAACCACTCAACAAATAGGAAAATATGAGATGAGTGGCTCGGGTTCAAAAGAAATAGAGTTCAAAAGAAACGAAAAGAAAACACGAGAATTCCACGAAGCAAAAGTTAGTGGCCTTGCAAGAATCTTTGCACAAAGCAGAGCTTAATGAATTTTGGCCTCATATCAATTCAGGGACCTAATTTGGGATCCATATATTGCTGTCACCAAAATCAGTCAAGATACTATCAGGAATCTGAGAGCCATTCCATTTTCTGACCGGGTCAAAAAATGGTCAATGCCCCTGGCTGATTATGGTGAAATCTGTGGTGAAATCTGTGGTGAAAGCTGTGGTGAAAACTGTGGTGAAGCTGTGGTGATGCAAACGTTGTTTTTATATTTCAAAGGGAGAAAAATACATATGGAAATCTACCATACCCAGTAGAATAGTTCATACTTCTTATGAAATGAAGTATGCGAGAAAAAATCGGGGGAAAACTATAACCCTGAGCTTCTAGTATTATCAAAATACATTAGAGATATAATAATAGCTGTTTTGAAGAGGTTAATGATGACATACAGTTACTGGGCCTCAATCAGATCCTGCATTGTGAGATCTGTAACTCTTCTTCTTCCAAGTATGTTCAAGATTTCATCAAGTTTTTCTGCTGAATAGTTGGTGAAATCCAGCAACACTAAAACATGAGCTTCTCGTTTCTGCTCCCACTTATGATACAGATTCATAAAGTATTGTCTCAGGTTGTTGTGTCTCCATGCATCTGGCCTGTTGAGCACTTTTTTAATGGCTGAAGCATGGATCATTTCCTGCTTTAGTTGGATGAACATATCCTCTTCCTCAAGCATGGGGAGAGCTGCGAACTCATCCTCAGAATCATACGCCACCCCCAGGACCCTGCCGGCCGGCGCACATTTCTGTTAAGTCTCCCCGATGCATCTGTGTAAAACAACATCATTAGTAATAAGAAAGGCAACCGCCTATCACTGCCTTGGCTTCTAATTCTTTAAGCCCATCAGGAATTAACCTATGTTTTAAGCCTAGAATACCTCGGAATTCATGGGTCCTCCGCTCCTCTAATATCCGCCTCTGTTCCTGGTTTATTTGCTCCAGTATAGGTCCTACCAGATGCGACTGCATTTGAACTGGCGAAATTGTTTGTGCCCGTGTTCTCCCTCGTTTTCTTCCGCCATAACGGATCGGGATAAGCCAATGTCCGCATGCAAAACTAGATTTAGGGTTTCCTCCAATCTTTCCCCCGACACCGACTTTTGAATGATTGACCTCCGCATTTGATGTGATGATTTCCAATGGTGGGTTTCATCATGTGTTTTCTCGTCCCATTCCGTTCATCCTTAATGTAATTTTTTTCGTAGTGTCACTTTCACCCTGGCCAATTAAACAAGTAAAGATTGAAGAGTGAAGATTTATATTAAACATATAAAATGATTACATAAGGTTACACTTCTCTCGGGATTACAAGTGAGGATTTGTATTAAACATTTCAGATTACATGAGAAACAAAACTTTTTATATACACTTGCTTTCATTCCCGTGGGTCTATCAAAAGAGATCCGGGTCCGGCTCCTCCTCGTCATCTTCTATGATCACCGGATCAGTGGCCACCGGGTCAGACTTCCCGACCTATTTGCTCCCATCCGGAGGGAAAGCAAAAATCATAATGGTGGAGTGTTACCAAACGTAATAGCAGCTTCTCCATGTCCATCCCGCAAGGCCTTGTGATGATAGAACATATCCACGAAGTGAAGGAATTGGTCCTCTGTAGAACAACCTATCATAACAAAAGAGGAACTTGTCTAGCGTAAAAGGCTTGGTAACCATTAAGCGAGAAAAAGGTCTCAACCTTTGCAGATCCCGGTCAATAGTATGAGGAACGGGCCAAAGATGCTTTGGTGTGTAAAAATTTCAGTGGAGGCAGAGTAAGTTGAGAGGTCTGAGAGCTGTGGTGTACAATTCAACCTCCTGGTGAGAGTTTTCAGCATTTCGCGGGTCATATTCTCATCCGGTGAATAGAGTAATTTCGTTGCACGAGCATGTCCATCCATTACGCATGGCTGAAAATCGGGGACAAAGACGCGATAGGTATTATGGGCTCTTCTTCTCGGGTCACATTGTCCCATTCCGGCACTCCATCGTTTTGCAAAAGCATCCAAGAGGTGAAGTTGGCCATGTTCCGCTGAAGTAGTAGCCGTGAAGTCGTAAACCGTAAACTACTTCCCACCCAATCAGAATCAGAATGTGAACCGCTTCCCAAGGACTCCGCTGGCCAGAACCGCCGCTCCCCGAACCGCACGTAATAAATCTGTAAAACTTCTGGCCGGGAGCAAGAAGAATGGCATCTCGGGCCTTTTGGGTTGCCCGAGGTCATTAATTTTCGCCATCTCATAATGATTTTCGAGTATGGCTGTCAGCCAAAGGATGATGAGAGGAATTGATGGGACCGAGAGAATTTAAGGAAAAGGAAAGCATTTCAGTAGAAAAGCTGTTCAGAAGGATCTATCTGTCTCGGGAGAAGAGACAGAAAGTGAAACACGTGGTGAAACATGTAGTGAAACACATGTGTCACCATATGTGGTGAAACATGTGGTGAACATGGGGCATGTTACATCAGGGACATCAAAATACAATTACATATCACATCAGAAGCAAACATATTACATTGAAACAACAACATATTCAAAATTTCTGAATCATTTCCTAACCTGTAAGAATGTGTTCAGCTATTCTTCATCAGACATGCTATCTTCATCAGATAAAACCTCGGGCAAGTTTTCTAGAATCTTTTCCTCATCTGCCTGGTCTAGCCTGTAAACAGTTCGAGCACCTTTCTTGATCTGCTGCATGGGAACTCGAATAGCACAAAATTTGAGTAGAGAATACAAGTGACTTTGGCTCGTTTGTCAACAACTCATACATCACCTTTGACCGAGGCTTCTTTCTATAGTAAATGCCCTCCACAACGGTTTCACCTCTCATAAACAAGTTTCCGTTCTGCTTGAAGTCATTTTCAACTTCAAATTTTGGCTTGGTGCATAGCAACATCCAAAATACAGAATCCTCCTCGTTCCCTTTAGGTGCAACAACTGCAAAGCTGTCTCCTTCTCTAAGTGCTTCTGCAAGTACATTTACCAAGGTTGAGTATAGTGGCCTAGTAGACTTGTGGGTCTCTTCCACATCCGCATGAACATTGGAGGATGGTTCAACGACTGCAAGGTCCCATTCATCTACATACAATTTGTTCTCACACATGTCCCATTTTCCATCCAAACAATTGCTGCAAAAACATGATAGCTTTCTGGTATGTAGCTGTGTTGGATTTCCTGTGCTGAATCCATGGACTGAATGAATTTGCCTGGTCGAATTGTCTCGCACCCCAAGCCTTTTTCCTGTTGATATCCTCAGGTTTTATTTCCCAGAAGTATCTCCGAACTTTTCTTCCATTTTCAGTCCACTCAGATGTACCACATTGAAATTGTTTCTCTGCAATTTTCACCACATCATGGGCATTATCTAGTTTAATGTCATGATGTTTAAGTCATGAGACCTCAGATCCATCTTTTCAATTCTGCTGCCTTCCCATCATGTTCACCTTTTCCATGGTTTGATCCAAAGAAGTTCCACATCATGTTGAACTCTATCACAACCTGGCATACCTTCCAACAAAATAAAATGATAAGGTCGCTTTTGAATTGTGATGCAAAGACCATCTGAAAATACATAGTGCTATTTGGGGACATTGCCTTTTCGCTTTTAAGTACTCAAAATGTTTCATAAAACAATGTTGAACAAAAAGTGTGTCATGTTCCCTATCATCCGACACATAGTAGTGTGTTTCTTTCTCAATGGTGTCTGTCTCTGGATCAACCCGATAGGTTATTTGAACAAATATAGTTATCTGGTTGTTGACCCAGCGCATGGACTGAACTTCATTCTGCTCCTTAAAAGTATAATTCTCTGCGAAGTCAACCACGGATAGGTAAGCATCTCCAGGCAAGTTATCAAGGAGTTCTTTGTATCGGCACGCACGCCACTTATATCCGAAGTTGTGTAAAGGAAATTTTGAAGCTTCTCCAATATTTTGTTCACCAAAGTGGAAGACTTGCAGTTTCATTGTGTTGGTGAACTAGCTTAGACTTCTTTGCTGCCATCTCCGAATACTGAGTTTTTCATAGTCTAGGTATTCCCACTTCACCATGCCACTATCACTAGATTGTTCATGTGGGCAGATAGGGAACTTCTTAATCCCACACTCTTTACACTCACCCAGAATGCATTCCCTCTTATGGTAAGGTTGGAAGCTAGTAGTTTTCTCACATAAAATTCCCTGCCACAGACTTCTTGTGCTACTTATTTTGTATTCGGGGCACCAAGATTCACCATATATGTCCGACCCAAAGTTGACAAGTTAAACCGCAGACTTTTTGGGTGCTTAGTTCTCATACTATTGAAGCCATCTATTAGCATCTGCATTCTAACATGGTATATACAAAGAAGAACTATTGAAGTCCTTTAATTTTACAACAAACCATGGTTTCACTTTTCAAACATCCTCCCGTTTTGATCATAACACTAGGATGTTCCGGCCTTGAATTACAATTGCAAACCGCAAGGAAGATAACAAGGTGATCAAAGATATTTATTGCACACTACATTTTCCACCACACTAGGCACCACATAGCATATATATTGGACATTCATCTTACAATCGTTATTCACCACACTAGGCACCACAAAGCATATATTACATAATTCTATCAGACACCATATTGTTCACCACACTAGGCACCACATAGCATATATTACATCATTTATTTTACATCATATTTTTCACCACACTAGGCACCACATAGAATATACTACAACATTTATTTTACACCATGTTATTCACCACACTAGGCACCACATAGCATATATTACAGCATTTATTTTACACCATGTTATTCACCACACTAGGCACCACAAAGCGTATATTTAGAGCATTTATTTTACACCATAGTTTTCACCACACTAGGCACCACATAGCATATA
Source organism: Isoetes taiwanensis (assembly GCA_021234155.1). Taxonomy (NCBI): domain Eukaryota; kingdom Viridiplantae; phylum Streptophyta; class Lycopodiopsida; order Isoetales; family Isoetaceae; genus Isoetes; species Isoetes taiwanensis. The sequence continues at coordinate 5,154,397 of JAJEKV010000018.1, forward strand.
TTACAGCATGTATTTTACACCATGTTATTCACCACACTAGGCACTACAAAGCATATATTTACAACATTTATTTTACACCACGTGCCTCACCACACTAGGCAGCACATATCATATATCACAGCATTAATAGGCACCACACCACAAGCAATCACTAACCACACCAACCACATATCGCAAGCAATCACTAACCACATACCACATTAGCAATAAAAAATGTGGTGAAGATGAAGAAATGAAATAACCTGTGATTCTTCCAGATAATGAGTGGCATGATCCTCTCTTACATTTCGTTCCAATCTTCTGAACTTAACATCCTTTGCATTTGGAGAGACCCTACTCATTTTTGGGTCCAAAATTGTCGACAAGTTCTATATGATGAATAGGAAATTGCATCTGCTCTTCTAACTCTTTTGTACAAAACCCATTTCCCCCCTTTGCAATCTATCTCTTCCCTCTTCAATTTTGCTTTGGTAAGATTCCTAGGATGAACACCAGAGTTTACCAAAACCCCAAGCACCGCTGGGATTAGCACTTTCGTAATGCTTCCTCTTACTACCATAGCAAGGCAACTACTCTTGGGCGCTAAACCATCATTGCTATTAGACTTCTTCACAAGTTGAATGGAAGCTCCGAGGTTGTTGACCACAATGCTCTTGGCTTGCAAATCTTTCAGCTCTTCACCAAGCATTGTCCATTGTGTCATCTTCGGAAATCTCGTAAAACCTCTTTCTTATCCTTGTTTAAGCCTTTAGTGGTGCTATGAAATGAAGATAATAATTTCAACACCATCTGACGCCTAGTAGAGGCCGTTCTGGTGGATCCTCCTTCTGCTGATGCAATTTTTGCTAATTCTTCTTTAGCTTCCCTTTTTCTTTTCCTTTGGCGTCTTTTATGATCCCGTTCTTGTTCTGGAGTTCTCTTTCTCACACCTGTGCTCCGGTTTGAGATTTTAGGCAGATTTGCTTCCAAATTAAATGATTCAAAGTATGAACCGGATTGATCCACAACCGGATTAAGCGCCATAGCCGTGTGCTTCAAGAAAGGCGCGGGTGGGTTTAGGAATCGGTTAGGTGGAAATTGGAATGGGACGGGTGGCGTGAGAGTCGGGTCGTTGCAGTTCAAGAAATGATTGAATCCGGGCAGTTATGCACTAGGCGCCAAACAAAAATTTAAAATCGCACCACAAATTTCATATCTCCCACCACATTTTTAGGGGGGACGGGGGGACACCCAGGGTGTTCCACTACAACATGCTTTCACCCATAGCCCCTATGGCTATGCATCCGGCGGGCTACAGTCAGGTCCCAACACCTTTCAGCCTACTCTGCAAAGTGTGCACAGGAGGGGCGGATGGAGTGGACAACCCTATGCCATGTTCTTATGCCAGCCAAATCCATTGCCATGAATTCTGTCTGCACTGAACTCTGGAGACCCAAGCCGTCAGTCACCCCTTTGAGTCTGAGCCTTGGGTAGGACTCCCCATGTGTATTATGCTGATCTTGTCTATGCAGATGTTGATGTACCACCCTTCGAGGTGGCTATGTGATGCTATTATATACTAACATGTATGTTTACGCTTCCGCAGCTAGGTAGGCCCTGAGGGAGACGGGGCAAAATGACCCCTTCACTCTTCCCACTGGAGGGCCCTGTATCAGTATGGAGCTGGTATGGGGGATGAACTCCTGTTTGTATACGGTGCGGGCATCGTATACGAGTAGGGGACGTCACACCCCATCTCAAGGATATGTGCTAGATAACCGGCCGGATTGAGGGGTTTCCGGCCGGTAAACCGGAAGGCGGCGGTGCCGCTCGCGGCTAACAAAGACCTTATGGGAACCAAAATCTAGTGATTCAAATGCAATGCAAATATTTGTAATAGGCAAATGAAACCTACATAAATGCAACTTAACAATCAAGACATAGAACTAAGGATGCAATTAGATACTCAATGAATACAAATAGATATAGGTCTTATGTATGGTTAGTAGTGTCTTGCATTCTGCACACCTGCAAAACAGGACATGTTTTGGACACAAGAGATAGCACATCCATTGCATTACTCTTCAGCACTTACCGGCCGGAAACCCCTCAATCCGGCCGGCTACCAAACGTAAACCGACGTTTGTGAAAATTCTGGTCTTATTTTCCGGTGTTGATTCTTGGAAGCGAAGCTCTGTTTTCCCAGATCTCTTGCATTTGAATCCTTGGATTTGGATATGGAGACCTGAATTCCGGCGAGCATCTAATCGGTTTGTAACAATGACTAGAAAACGACCTGGAGGGTTTGATTCCCATCATGGTTCATTTCGAGCAGAACATACTCAATGCACAGAGGGATTTTGCAAGCTGCTGTAGCTTACATTGCTAGCAAACGGCTGTTACATTTTGCAGCCATTTCTAGCCAGATATTCCTTGTAATATATAAGATAGATTAGCTTTGCGCATTGTAATGAATCATACATTTGTTAGAGTGGATTGCATATGTGGACGATTATTGGGCTGTTGCTAGGGGTGTAATGCTTACATATAGAGATACACTGAAACAAATAGATCAACAGAATAAGATAAGATGTAAATATAATCTGCAATATGTTCCTGATAATCAAATTACCTTCAAAGATATTTTCACCTCTTTGTTTTATCTTGTTTGAAATGGTTATTGCAAAATAAACTCAGTTGTTACACCAGGGGTCGGATTTTCATTCACATCAATATCACATAGTCATTAAACAGATTCCCAAGCTCGATGGTCTTGGGCACATGATCAAAATCGTCTTCAAAATAACAAATAATCTGATTGCATCAGGTAATCCATGGATCCTGAGGCAAGGAAGGTAAAGTTCAAGCTACAGTCATTCGAACCGGTCTCAGAGCGAGAGATCTCGATCAATTCATGCGCCCAAAGCCCTCGAAAATTCTCTATGAACAACTCTGTTTCGGTCAGTTCTTGGCAAAATCGGCTGAATTCTTTGTCTTTTTTCTTTATTTGAGTGTTCTTGGCATGTATCAGGTCTATTCAAGAGTATTTGGCAATGAAACAATCTAGATCTTGGCCTGACAAACATTTAGGGTCCTTGAAATCTCGAAACCAAATATCCCACATGCATTTTCTTCTCTGGCAGCTTAGGTATAAATAGATAACTCTGATGTGTTATATTAATAATTACGTGCTATCTCCACGTGATGTCTGGCCCGTTGCCAACTCACATGCCCGGAGGTACCACGTGGTGGGGGGAGACTGGGTGGGATGAGTGACTTGGGGGTTTTGGGGTTTTTTTGGGGGATAGATTTTTTTTTTTTTTTGGAACCTTGGCACGATTCCCAAAAACTCAAAAATGAAGGTCAAAACAAGGTCTTTTTTTGAAAATTCTTTTTTGCACATGGAATCTTTTTTGATGCTCTATGACATGGAAGAATCTTTTTTGCAAAAGGAATATTTGGCTTTTTTACCTCAAAATGGGGCAAAATATGATGAAGTGGCAAGTTGATATGGTGAGTTGGCAAATGGAGGATGACATGGCAGCATGGGATGATGATGTGTCAAACCAGTTGGAAAAATGTCTTTTTTCTAGTCAAAACTTTTTTGTGAGGTGGAAATGATGTGTGTGACACGTGTAGGATGATGTGGAGGCATTAGTGATGATGTGGCACAATGTAATGGTGACATGTCCCCTAAGTGTCAAAATGACTTTACTTAGGTTCAAGTTTTGAAAGAATGAACTTTTATGAAGGGTAACATGTGTGTGATGACATGGCAAGCTTGGTGATGATGTGGATGGTGATTTGGCAATTTTAGATGGTGATATGGATCAATTTGGCACTAATGCACATAGGCTTGCATCTTTTGTGTAACAACTTGATTGTTTGCCTTTTGAAAATTTGTGCACTTTCTCTCTCTAATTTGACTTTTAGAGAGAGAATATGATCTTAGATCAAGGGAGAGCTAAATTGAGTGGAATTTTTTGCTTTTTCAAGATCATGGTGGTGGCATAATGAGTGTGTGATGTAAGAATGGTGCATGAATGATATGTTTTGACAAGAGAAAAGGCTATTTGCCAAATTTGCTACGGGATATGAAGGTGAGACATGGAATATGAGGCAAGTAGGGTGTTTTGTATAGGAATGAGGTGATGAACTCAAGAGGCGAACCATGTGAAATAGTGCTCATGCCAAGAACTCAAAAATTAGCCACATACCAAGTCAACTTTGAGGGGTCTTCCAATCTTCAAATTCTAGCTTGTTTTGCTTGAATCTTACTTCTTTGCTTTGCTTGTATGATCTTCAATGAATGTCCTCTCCTTGGCTCTTCAAGCAAGTGTCTACTTGTGATCTTCAGGGATGAGAGTCTTCAAATCTATAGTTCTTATATTCAAATGCTCAAGTTTTACTATATGTTCTTGTTACAAATTACGTTAATTATGGCAGAATAGTAGAAAATTATTTGTCTGAACCTAATGATGAGGTTTGTGAAGCGGGATGAAGTAAAGAAATGTAGTCTCCATTTTATGAGACCAATCTAGTTCATTTGTCCCATAATCGAAATTTAGTAACAAGGCATCCAATTGTTAATTAATTATCAAGATGCAGATTTGATTGTAAGATATTAAAACATGTCTAGATGTAAGCTCTTTTCATCTCTTCTACTTTTCCTTTCTGTTTAACTAACACTAAACTTTCATTTGATTTAGTTTTTTAGGCTTTACGAAATGTTAATCATTTGCAAAAACTGATGAGATGCAAGTGGAGTAACATGCTACACATGAACGATGAGTTGGATAGTTTGACTCGTAAAATAAAATTGATACTATGGAAGTCTTCAATGATGGGTACATTTGATATTCATCTGTGGAGCCTTTTTTTCTTTTCAACATTTCAAATATCACCATTAAATAGCATTAAAACCAACCAAGTGAAGTTAAAATGAGAAGTGGGATTCTGGCTTATTCTTCTGTACAAAAATGTTGTTAAATGCCAATAACGGCAGTTGAGCAGCACACTGACTGAGTCAAGAAATCGCCAAGGCAGTGAAAACCAACTACAAAATTGCGAAGAACTGCTCTGTTAGCCATAGCAATGCGCTTCGTTATGGCTTATTTCATCATTCTTCTGCTCTTCTTCCTCTCCTCGGCCTCTGCCAATTTCACCTTTAATCCCTTCAATACTTTAGATGGCTGCGAGCGCTTCAGATGCCTTGATCCCTTCAATAATTCAGATGCCTCATGCAAGCGCTTTAACGACGTAACTATCAACACCGATTCTGTCGATCTTACAATCAACAAGAATGGTAAGGACACAACAGACAGTGTAGGGAAAATTTATTACAAGCAGCCCTTTAGATTTAAGAATGCAACCGCTGCAGCATCCTTCTCTACAGTCATCGACTTTAATATCACCGGACAGAATGGTCTTTGTTCTGGCGATGGCATGGCTTTTTTCGTCCAATCTGATCCGACAATATGGGCAGGATCAGAATGGCTTGGCGTAAATGGCACTGTCGATAGCCCCTTCCTTGCAGTGGAGTTTGATACTTACCTTAATCAGTATATCTCAGACGCCAACGTAAAAGATTGTGGTTCTGTGTGTAGCACTTCTTCCTTCCATGTTGGCATAGATTTGAATACTAGTATGGTTTCTGTGAACCACACTTGCTATGAAAATCTTACAAGCGGGAAGCAAAGGGCATGGATCGATTATGATGCACAGACTCAACTCCTTGAATTGAGACTCACCCAACAACAAAGCAATTCTCGTCCTTCTGCAGCTATTGTCTCTTATCATGTAGACCTGTTTACATTGTTTAAAAATTACGATTTCTTGTATGTTGGATTGTCTGCAGCTACCGGTACTGCAGCAGAATTACATACAGTTTTTTCCTGGAGTTTTAATATTGCCGAGCTTCAAATTCCTTCGTCTGATCCAGCTCTGTCGCCTCCACCTCAAAATAATCCAGTGCCGTCGCCTCCACCTCAAAATAATCTGTCTGTTTCTCCACCGCCCAGTAAGAATACTCGACGCACTCTTATCATTGTGTTTGCCATTACCATACCTGCCTGTGCCTTGATTGCTTGCTTGGTCTGCTGCATCAAGAGGGCCCAAATTAGAAACAGGAAAAAACATGATAATGTGCCACAAATGCCAGAAATGAATATTCCTGTTCCAAGATATAGCTATGCAGATCTAAGTCTGGCCACCAAACGGTTTAGCAATAGCGAGATACTTGGGAAGGGAGGATATGGAAGTGTGTATAAAGGAATGTTGCCAAATGACGGATCCATGGTAGCTGTTAAGGTCATGGCTGTGGAAGGACTTAACCAATTCCTGGCGGAGCTCTCTGTAATAGGACGCCTAAAGCACAAGAATCTGGTGGGTTTAAGAGGTTGGTGTTATGACCACGAAAAATTGATTCTGGTTTATGATTACATGCCAAATGGGAGTCTGGATCAACATCTGTTTTCAACAGAAAGATTGTTGTCGTGGAGTCAAAGATATGAAATCATAAAGGGAATAGCAGAAGGATTATTGTTCTTACATTGTGAATGGGAGAAGAGGATAGTACACAGAGATATCAAAGCTGCAAATGTGCTTCTAGATGGTAAATTCTGTGCTCGTTTAGGTGATTTTGGGCTCTCAAAACTAATGGAAGACAATAAAACACAACAGACCATGACACAGGCAGGTACCAGGGGTTACATTGCACCAGAATTAGCCTACAAAGGCAGGGCGAACGAGAAGTCCGATATCTACAGTTTTGGGGTTCTTCTTCTGGAGATAGCTTGTGGAAAATCTGTTCTTGGTTATGCATCTGAGACCCAAGAATACCAGTTTCTATTGGATTGGGTCTGGCAGGCCCATGCCATGGATGATTTGCTTGGAGTTGCGGATCCCAGACTTGATTCGGAATATAATCAAGAAGAAATGCGGGTAATTTTGTGTTTGGGGTTGATTTGCAGCCACCCAGATGCAGATCGGAGGCCTAGCATGAAAGAATGCTGCCAGATAATCAACTATGGAGCTGTTCTTCCCGATCTGCCCATTTCAAAACCAACCGTGAGTTTTGGTGATCACCCAGTCCTTTTGTCTTCAATCTTTTCTCAATCTTCAGGATCTAAAGGACAGAGCAGTGGCTACATTAACAGTGGTAATTCAGACAGATCCAGTGTCCCCCTTCTTCATCACACTTAGCCAGAATGATCCAGAATGATTCAGACGGCTCCAGTGTCACAACTTTGTCTGTCTAGCGCGTTTACAGAGAAGGTGTGTTTTTTTCTGCTACATGTTGAAGTGTTAAATAAGTAGTCCTTTTTTTAGGACGAACGCAATGCTTTGAGACATCTTATATTATAATGTTATACCGTAAGTGTGTAGTGCATCGAGCCCTAATTTGAATGGCCGAGATCATCTGGATGCATCCGAAGGCTTAGATTTATTGTACGACTTACCAACACTGTGATTGGTCATGCTTCGATCTCTTAAGGGGAAAGGGTAATCGAAAAGGGGGAAAAGGAAAAGGGAAGTGGAAAGAGAGAATGTGAAATGCAAAAAGGCATGGGGAAAAGGGAAAAGGGTGGGGATAAGAGAAGAGAAAAAAGCATGGAAAACGAAAAAGGAAAAGAAAACCTGGGAAAAGGGCACGAGGGAAGGAGGAAGAGATAAAGTGGAAAAGGTAAATGGAAAGGGCATGAAAAAAAAGGAAAGAGGAAAAGGTTGAAAAAAGGAGAAAATGAAGGAGAAAAAAGGCATGGGAAAGGGGAGGAGAAAAAAAGCATGGGAAAATGGGGAACAAGAGAAGCGTTGAAGAAAGAGGAAAAAGGAAGGGACACATGGCATAGGAAAAAAAAAAAAAAAAAAAGAGGGAAAGGGAAGGGAAAAAACGCATCAAGAAAAGGGGAAGAGTGAAAGGTTGGAAAAATAAGGAAAAGAGAAGGGACAAGGGGGAACAAGAAAAGGATGGGGAGAGGGGAAAAGAAAAAGGGCATAAAAAAAAGGAAAGTGAGAAGAAAGAAAAAGGAAAGGGAAAAGGGGGAAAGGGAACCTAGGTAAAGGTCACAAGGAAAAAAAAGAGGGAAACGAGGAAAGGGAAGGAGGGAAGGGCATAAGAGAAAAGGGAAGAGGAAAATGGTGAAGAAAGGGAAAAAAGGGAAAAGAAAAGGGGCAAGAGAGAAAGGGTGGGGAAAAGAGGAAAATGGGTATAGGAAATAAGAGAATAAAACAAATGTGCAAAGGGCATGGAAAAAGGGAAAAGGAAAGGAAGGGAAAAAGTGCACAGGAAAAGGAGAAAAACAGAAAGAAAAAAATCCATCAAGAAAACGAAACGGGAAAAAAGGGAAAGGGAAGCAGGGGAGTGATGGAGGGGAGGGAAAGGGAAAAAGGACATGAGGAAAGGAAAAGAGAAAAGAAAAAGGAAGGGTTGAAAGAAGGGAAAATTGCACGGGAAGAGGGAAAGGGTGGGAAAAGGAGGAAAAGGAAGCACGGGAAAAATAGAAAAAATAAAAGGGTGGGAAAAAGGGCATGGGAAAAGGGAAATAGAAAAGAAAAAAGAATGGAAAAGGGGTGAAAGAGAGAGAGGCATGGGAAAAAAGAAATGAGGAAAATGGAAAAGGGGAAGGGAAAAAGGGAACATGGAAAAGGGAAAGAGGGAAAGGGTGAGGAGATGGAAAAAGGGAAGGTAAAAAGGTATGGAAAACGGGAGGGAGAAAAGAAAAATAGAAGAGAAAAGGGCACACAAAAAAAGGAGGAAAATAGTGGGAAAATGTGACGTTCGGGAAGATACGGTCCCGGGGCGATATCTTTATCGCATTACCACGTCCGCGACACGCCCACTCCGACCGGACGGCGGTGCACGCCAACGCAGCTGTGTGGGTAGCCCTAGGGGGCAACTTGCCAGAAATATGTGCAACCATTAATGTGCACATTTTCCAATGTACACATTAATGTGGGCACACATTTCCATGTGGACACTTGATGCCAAGTGGGCCATACCCAAGTGTGCAATTAATGTGCACATTTTCCAATGTACACATTAATGTGGGCACACATTTCCATGTGGGCACATTTTGCCACCTAGCCATTAATGGCAAGTGGGCCCATTCCCAATTATCCCACATGCCAAAAGGGGATAATTGGAAACCCTAACCAACCCCCATGTCTATTTAGGAGGGAAAACCCTAACTTCCCCAACCTCGTTTCTAGGGCTTTAGAACTCTGTTTTAGCTGCCTCAAGAGCCAAAACCGCCTCCCAGACTCTTCCTGAGAGAACTGTAACCTTAGTTTCCCTTGATTCGAGCGTTCAGAAGGATGGTCGAGCTCAGGTCAGGAGGAGTCCCTCAAGGATCAGGTATTTAGGCAATTTAATAGCTTAAACCCTCTTTTAGTCATAAAATCAGTAGGTTTAGCCTATTAAATTACCCATAGCAGCCTTCTAGATCTCTAGGTAGCAGACTCTAACTAAAGAACCTAACTCTATGATATAGATTAGATCTTGTTCTTTAGTTCTCTTATGATGTATGTGGATGATGTATCTCTATGAACTCCTTGTATTGGGAAGGGGGGTAGAGACCTAAAGCTTGGTAGTGGATGCTCCTAGATTAGCCTCTCTAAGCACCATATAGATTCGGCCTGTGTACAAGAACCACACCTGGTTGTGGGTCAAGGGACCAGACTGGCTCAGAAGGAGGTTCGTGTCCTGACTCTTGAACGATCCCTCTGGTGTGTAAGGCCTACCGGGGATCAGTATGACTAGGTCTAATGGCTTGCCACTGAGTGTGGGCAAGGCATGGGCTCGACACCCGTGAAGTGGAGTTCACTTTCCATTGGGTTCAAGTCGAATAAGGGCAGTGGCCCTCTAGTCTCCTTGAGTCAGCATGTAGATCTCTGGAGGGAGTGATCCCTACCTGCTCCATCGGACCTGGGGAGATGTAACCCAGGAGTGGCCCTTTTGGCTATGCATCCGGCGGGCTACAGTCGAGTCCCAACACTTTTCAACCTGCTCTGCAAAGTGTGCACAGGAGGGGCGGATGGAGTGGACAACCCCATGCCATGTTCTTATGCCAGCCAAATCCATTGTCATGATTCTGTCTGCAATGAACTCTGGAGACCCAAGCTTGTCAGTCCATCCCTGTGTCTGAGCCTTGGGTAGGATTCCCTATGTGATGTGCTGATCTTTGTCTATGCAGATATGTGGAGGACCATCCTTCGTGGTGGTCCTGTGATGTTGATGTATGTACTACTGACATGTATGTTTACGCTTCCGCAGCTAGGTAGGCCCTGAGGGAGACGGGGTGAAATGACCCCTTCACTCTTCCCACTGGAACCCATCACGGTTGCAGTGTTATGTGGAGGGCCCTGTATCGGCATGGAGCTGGTATAGGGGGAGAACTCCTGTTTGTATACGGTGGGTGCACCGTATATGAGTAGGGGACGTCACAGTGGTATCAGAGCAATGTTCTTGGTGACCAAGAGCAAAGCACTGTCCATGTTCCCAGTAGTACTAACTTGATAGGACCCTTAAACCTCGAAAAAAAATGGGAAATTTTTTTTTCTCATTTTTGTAGTTTTGCTAAGCTAGTAACAGTTAAAATGAATAAAAACATGAAAAGAGTAAGAATTGGTGAGCCAACCTTCAAAAAGTAGGGTGGTCTCACACGTCGCGCCAGGACAGATTTTGAGATTCTCAAAATCGGGCTGGGCGCAACGTGTGAGACATTCAGCTTGAACACATCAAAAAGTTATGAATTACAGTAAAATAGCTTGATAATTCTAAATTAGAGCTAAGAATCAGTAGAATTAGCAAGTTACATAATTAAAAAGTAGCAAATTTGATAGTGGACCCCACCATGTCTCATACGTCGCGCCAGGACAGATTTTGAGATTCTCAAAATCGGGCTGGGCGCAACGTGTGAGACCATGCTAGAATTAAGGTGATTTAGGGGTTCTAAATAACCCAAAAAGGTAGTTTCAAATTTGACCTAAAAATTGACCCCTATAAATAGACCGACATCCCTCCCATTTTTGCGTAACTGCCTTAGAAAGTTACTCTTGCTCGCCAAGGCGATCTTCTGGCGCTTAGCTCCAATCGACGAACCAGCAAATGATGGCCCGCGACGAACAGCATGCTTTCGGAAGCCTGCGTGGGAGCGACTCCTCCGCCAAATGGTTCTCGCCTCTTCCGCAGAGTCCTTCGAGAACGCCTTTTTTCGAGAAGGCTAATCTTCTCCGGTTTTAAGATGCGTGGATCTGGACCGAAAGTGACCACACAGAGATCATAGAGGACGACAGACCAGACATTATGCATCAAATCCTCGAGGAGATCGCAGAGGAGGAGGGAAGGAACATGGAGCAAAGGGAGCCGACAGGGCAGCCGATAGCAGAGGAGCAACACCAGACTGAGACCCACCTACAGGAGGAGCAAGGGAGAGAAGAGCAAAGAACACTTAAGCTCACCCCGTGATGAGGAAGTGACCTTGCACGCTTCATCGCCAGGGCACGAAGGCAAAGGAGCCGCCGGAGCAGAGGACGAAGAATCGGGAGGACGACCCAACCACAGCCGACACGCCGAAGAAGAGGAAGGCTAAAGCCATTAAGGCGGGCAAAAGAAAGGTTGTGAGGGTCGGTAAGCGAGGGACGGGGATCAACATCAACGAACCATCAGGAGAATAGACCCCGCCCTCTACCGACGATTCGGATGAAGACTACGTGCCCGGCACAGAGGGAGCGAGCTCGTCAAAACCCCCGCCTGTAGGGAAGGAAGTGCCCCAGCAAGAAACACCTGAGCAGGTAGCACAGGAGCAGGAGGAGGCCGGACAGGCGGTGAAGCCCCCACCTTTTCCGACGTGGGATAGGGTTAAAGCCCCGCGACCCCAACGGGAGGCATACGTGATAGACCCGGTCAAGGTCTATCAGAAGAAGATCAAGGAACACAACGCGTACATGGTGAAGTGGGAGGCATACAATGCCTACTATCAGGAGCACAGGGTAAGAACAATCGAAGGCGGACATCCGACAAGAAGTCAGACTTTGAAGCCACCGCCACCCAAGCCCAAGCCTCCCCGAGCACCAGGGAAGAAACGGAGCAAGAAGAAGAAGTTGGAGGACAGAGCCCTCAAGGAGATCCGCCACTTCCAGAAGAGTTACGGACTCTTGATTCCCCGGGCGCCATTCCAACGCTTGGTTCGTGAAGTTATGCAAGAATATAACACGGACATGCGAGTAACCGACGAGATGCTGCTGTGCTTACAGGAGGCAGCGGAGGCGAAAATAGTGCAGCATTTTGAAGATTCGACAGCCTGCACAGTACATGCGAAGAGGGTTACCCTCATGAGGCAGGATATGCATCTTGCCAGGCACATCAAGGGAGAACGCCCTTGAGATTTTTGTAAATAACAGAAATTTGTGTTAATATAAAGAATTTTGTGGATAAATAATGTGTTTGATCTAGCTTAATTAAGTTAAGTTGTAGAATTCTAGCTTTCGTTTTGATAAAATTGGAGTTTTTGAGCAAAATTGAGACGATGTCTCACATGTCGCGCCAGGACAGATTTTGAGATTCTCAAAATCGGGCTGGGCGCAACGTGTGAGACCATGCCCAAAAATGCCCAAAACAGCTCCAAATCGACCAAATAAGGGGTCAATTCTGCCTAACTCGACGAGTTTAGTGGAATTACAGCCTTAGATCAACCAAATTGATTAAGTACAGCCCAATTGGGACCCATGTCTCACACGTCGCGCCAGGACAGATTTCGAGATTCTCAAAATCGGGCTGGGCGCAACGTGTGAGACCTCACACCTTTTCCTTCACCAAATGACCTCCAGTTTGCTGCAATAGGTTTATTAGTTGTTCTTAGCATGCTTTAAACCAAAAATTAGCCTCCAAACACTCAATTGCACCTCCTAATAGGTCAGAATCGCCCAACTCTCAGTGAATTCTAGGTCATCCAAAAATTAGGGTTTCCCACTTTTCTATAAATAGGTCCATCATTTTTCATTTGGCACCCTGCAAGTTTGCTCTCCACTGCTTAGGCGATCTTCCAGCTCCCTGAGGCGCTTCTGCATTCATTTGATACTCCCTTCCTTGATAGATCAATGGCCACTGCTGACTTCACACGATGGTACAGCGCCAGTGCCCATGCTGCTGAGGCAGAGGTCAATGACATCTTCCAAGTCTTTTGCAAAGGGATTGACATCCAAGCTACGCTAAATGCAACCCCAGCATATAGGCAAGTGCTAGCAGAGTTTCAAGCTAGGGTGGGACCTTCCCTTGTTCAGGTTCCCCCTTGCATAGGCTATTTTGTCCCCCGCCCATCCCTTCAAGCAGCCTTGGGGGATGTCCCCAACATCGCCAAGTACCTGACCAACAAAGCGCAAAGGCTGCCAGACTACATGGTCCTGACAGCCAACAGGACCAAGTACTTCTCCTACACAGCGGCCTTAGCCATCTTCTTATCCCATCGTGCCGAAAACCCAATGGGGGCAACCTCTATCCCTCCGATGGAGGTGGACCCCTTAGCAGTGCAGGAAGAAGAGCAGATGCGTTTGCAGTATCAGCAAGAGCCGGAAGCAGAAGACGAAGAAGAAGAGGAGTTCGATGACAATAAGTACACGGAACTCGACTCAGAGGAGGAACGGCAACAAGCAGAACAGGAAATGGTGAACTTCGAGCAAAGCCGGCAGAACATCAGGATTGCTCCCCCACTCGGGCTAGGAATCACAAGCCTAGCCCCAATCATCATCAACGGAGAGGAGTATTTGCTCCTCAGCGACATCCAGAACCTTCCCGAGTGCAGGGAGAGGGAGCTCAGATTGGACGAACTACTCCACCAGCTACGGCAATCAGACTTGGACGACTTTATCGTCAGGGGAGCCTCGGACTTTCCGCTCCAAGTGAGGGAAGCCGACACTTACACAGGAGAGTCGACTTCAGACATACATGCCTACAGCAGTATCAGGCAAATGATGGAGGAGCGAGAGCTGCCGACGGAGGAGGAGTTCCTCGCCCTCCAGGAACAGATGGGGATCCGTGGGAAGACCACAAGCATTTTAATGCCGAGGCCTTCGACACCACCCCTACCAAGAGGAGAAGGAATCGACCTCAGACGAATAGACACCATAATCGAAGACTACCGGGAGCTCACCGAGATAGAGGTCGACGAGTACGCGGGACGGCATAGAGCAGGAGGCCAATCAAGCGGAGAAGCTTCAGCGACGCACAATGACAGGTCTCTGAGGTACTACCTGCCGCTGCTGTTAGATGGGAGAATAGCGGTAATCCACCGCAAGTTCAGTCCCAGAGGGGAGGAAGGAGTGTTCATGCTGATTGCACTCTCAGGCTTCGGCAGGCATGCTCGAATAGCAGCAAATGTCGACTATGCTGTCCTGGTGAAGAGAGCAATGGCACTCGACCTCTTCGACTTCGCCATACCCCACCGACGTCAGGCGAGATTGGCGGTTACCGCAGCCCTCACATCCGACCGCAGAGTGGAAGAGCTGGTGAGAGCCTTGCAGGGCGGCTCGTCAGCAAGCGTCATCAGGAACTTGGGTCATTCGGTAGGAACGGCCCAAGTTAAGAAGTTCCTTGAGGACAACCCATCTTACCGGCGATTTCAAGATTAGTTAGACTCTTGATCCCGGAGACTTTTTGTATTAAAATATTATATAATGTAAATATAATCCCTTTTTGCACTCTTAAATGTCTTGTTGATGCATTTTTGCCGCATAACTATGCCAACAAACGTAAACAATGCAAGAAAACAAGAAAAACTAACCATATAGCCATGAATTACTTGTGTATGCAGTTAGAGGCCTAGGCTCAGGAGAACAACTATGCCGAGACATCATGGAAGAACAGATCCCGGCCAGACCACCTCCGGCAAGAAACCTATTCGAAGAAATGGAACCCATGACCCCAGAGGAGGAGATATCCCAGATGAGGACGGATCTTGAGCAGATAAAGGCTCTGCTAGCCGCACAAGCAGGAACGGGTTCGGTGGGCAACGCTCAAGTACCACAAGCATCAGCTCGGAAAACAGGAAGGGACAAGAAGAGGAGCAAGAGAAGGAGATCCCCCAGTTCAGATTCCTCCAACTCAAGCTCAGACTCAGACTCCGACTCCGAGGAAGAAGAAGAGCAGAACCGGGACCAAACAGATGGAAGGCAAAGGGACCCTGAAGAGGGAAGGCAGAGGAATATCCCAATTGGACGACAAAGGGACACAAGAGTCTCAGACTACCAAAAGAAGGTAGACTCTGCTTTGGGAAACGTTTGGAAAGCCAGGAAACTCGAGCAATTCTCGGGCGAGAACAGGTCAGGAATGGAGGCCGAGGCTTGGCTTGATGAAATGAGTGAGTATGGCAACGCGTATGGTATGAAGGACAAGGATAAAGGCCGAGTGGCAACAGCCAACCTGAAAGGAGCAGCACGCATTTGGTGGAAGGGGTATGCAAAGGCCCATGGCTTGAGCAGGGACGCTTGCAGGTTCAAGAAGTTTGCTAAAGCCTTCAAGCGCCACTATGTCCCAAGAGAGCACAAGTCCAGCATGATGCAGCAGTTCTATAGGTTGCAGCAAGGAAACAAGTCGGTCCAGAAATATACAGAGGAATTCATGAGGCTGAGGCTGTATGTACCAAAGTTGGGAGAGAAGCATGCAGTGGAAAGTTATATTGAAGGAGCTGAACGATGAGATTCGCAAGAAGTCGGTAAGGGCAATAAACCCTAAGACAAGATCGGGTTTGAGTGCAAGGCTATAAGCTTGCAAGGAACGGGACCTGTAGAATAGCGGGGGCGAGGCAACAAAGATTTCCGGGACAAAGGCAAAGCATCAGGAGTTATAGCCCCCAGCAAAGAAGTCCAAAGCCCAGCTAGAGCCCCATATGGTGGCAATCAGGGAAGCGTAACGAGAAGAAGCAGGTATCCTTCAAGGACAAGCAAGAGGGGTCAAACTACTCCAAAGCAGTACGATCCTTCTTACAGGCTATGCCCAAGGAGAAGAGGCAAGAGTGCATGGAGAAACAAATTTTGCTTCAGATGCTTCCGGTCAGGCCATAGAACAAATGAACCCGCCCCTATGTCATGAGTGTGCACTAGCGTAATTGGGGGATTGGGACATCCCCGCCCGAGGATCGGCGGCCGGCAGCCCGAGACTACATTCAGGGTGAGTGTCATATCTTTGCCGCAATAGATACAGAACAAGCAGAGAGTCAATATAAGGTAATTTCCACAGTAGGGAAGGCCAAGGCCAAGTCTTTCATAGTCCTGATAGATTCAGGAAGTAGCCATAACTTTGCATCCCCAAGAATGGTGCAAATGTTGAAGTTGAGACCGCTGAAGTCTAAGCCGAGACCCGTTGTTCTAGCAAGTGGGGCAGTAAGGCAGACAGCAGGCAAGAGGATCAATTTCGACATCGATTTGCCAGGAATAAACATCCAGATGGGGGCAGAAGTAATGGGCATTGGCAAGTATGATTTGATCATAGGAATGGAGTACCTTGGACCGGCGGGGGCCATCATTGATTGTGGAAAGCGGAAAGTGACCTTCCCAACGCCCGACGGCAAGATTATTGAGATCACAGGTAAGGAAGTTGTTCCCATCATGCAGTGTATGTCTTCTAAACTACATTCTCAAGTCAATCAAGCGGCAGGTAGCATACATCTTCAAGCTTGAGATCGAAGAGCGGAATCGAAGAAAGCAAAGAAGACAAGGTGCTCGGCAAGTTGCGAAGCGAGATAGCTAACTTGATCACGGAATTCCATGATCTCTTTCCCCGATGAGATTGAGCACCTCCCTCCTTACAGGGGAGTCGAGTGTGAGATAGCACTCGAACCGGGAACGAAGCCCACAAGTAAGGCTCCATACAGAATGACGACGCAGGAATTGACGGAGCTAAAGAAGCAATTGCAGGAGTTGCTCGACCTAGGCTTTATTAAACCTAGCGTCTCGCCATTTGGAGCGCCCATTCTTTTTGTCAAGAAGAAGGATGGCAGTTTGAGGATGTGCATAGACTATAGGCAGTTGAACAAGCACACCATCAAAAACAAGTATGCGCTTCCCAGGTCGGATGACTTGATGGATCAGCTTCAAGGAGCAAAGGTCTTCTCCAAAATCGACTTAAGGTTAGGCTATCATCAGATTCGGATAAAGGAAGAAGATATTCATAAGACCGCTTTCAGAACGCGGTATGGCCATTATGAGTTCACGGTAATGCCTTTCGGCTTATCGAACGCTCCAGCAACGTTCATGAAGCTCATGAACGATATCTTCAGAGAGTTCTTAGACACCTTTGTGATAGTGTTCTTTGATGACATTTTGATATATAGCAGATCCCTTGAAGAGCACGTACAACACTTAAGGAGGGTGCTGGAAAAGTTGAAGAGGCACCAGTTGTACGCCAAGTTGTCGAAATGTCACTTCGCAACGGAAAAGGTGGAATACCTCGGTCATGTGATATCGGCTGAAGGAATTTCGACGGACCCTTCCAAGATTGAAGCCGTCATCCAGTGGCCGGCACCAAAGAACGTGCATGAGGTGAGAAGTTTTTTGGGCCTAGCAGGGTATTACAGGAAGTTCGTGAAGAACTTTGCTAAGATAGCGGCCCCGCTAACAGACTTGACGAGGGCGGAAAAAGTGAAAGATTGGGTAGATCATTGGCACAAGAAAGCCCAAAAGGGGTTTGAATTGTTGAAGGAAGCCTTAACAACCGCCCCCGTCTTAACCCTGCCAGACCCAGAGAAAGATAAACTTGTAGCAACAGATGCGAGTAAGATAGCTACAGGTGCAGTGCTCATGCAAGAAGAGCGTGTAGTAGCGTATGACTCCAGGAAGATGAACGACGCCGAAACGCGCTACCCCACGCATGATCAGGAGTTGCTTGCGGTTGTCAGGGCATTAAGAATTTGGAGGCATTACCTTTTGGGAAGAAAGTTCCAATTGGATACAGATCATCAGAGCCTCCAGTATGTATTTACGCAACCACACCTCAACCTGAGGCAGAGAAGGTGGATGGAGTTCCTTGAAGAGTATGACTTTGTTATAGTCTACAAGCCAGGGAAGCTCAACGTGGTAGTAGATGCGCTTTCAAGGCATCCCCTGACAACTAGAGTGCATTGCAATGCAATTTCGACACTTTCCAGCGACTTCGGGAAGAAGATCGAAGAATCCTTGCCAACAGATGTCGACTTCAAAGAAGTTTGGGCAAGTTTATGTAGAGAAGCAAGAACAGATAAGGAACCGGGAAGCCTTCAAACATTTTAAGAAGGAAGGTAACCTATTATATCATAAGAACAAGTTGTGTGTGCCAGAATCTTCAGGAGTAAGGAAGTTGATCCTCCATGACACACACAACAGTCCAATAGCTGGCCATGCGGGATTCATGAAAACATATTTCAAAGTACGCAGCAGCTATTATTGGCCAGGAATGAAGAAGCAGGTAGCTCGCTACATCAAGGAATGCCAGCTTTGTCAGCAAACAAAGGCAGAACAGCTTCGAATTCCAGGAGCTTTGGAGCCCTTAGCGGTGCCAAACGCTAAGTGGGAGGTCATCAGCATGGATTTCATCACAGGGCTTCCAAGGACAGTAAGAGGGAAGGATGCTTTGATGGTAGTAGTCGACAAGTTGTCAAAGATGGCACATTTCGTGCCTTGCAGGACTACTGATCTGACTATGGATACAAACAAAGCTCTTCACCAAAGAGATCTTTAGGCTTCATGGTATGCCAAGGGAGATCATCTCCGACAGGGATCCGAAGTTCATGAGCGCCTTTTGGCAAGACCTCTTTGCGACCATTCAGACGAAGTTATCTATGAGCACGGCGTATCATCCTCAGACGGATGGCCAAACGGAGCGGACCAACAGGATTTTGGAGGACATGCTACGAAACTATGTCTGGAATAAACAAGGTATGTGGGAAGAATTTATTCACTTGGTGGAGTTTGCATACAATAGCACCAAGCAGGAATCATCCCAAATGTCGCCGTTTATGATCAATTACGGCTATCAATGCCTAACTCCAGACACTTGGCACAATCCCGTGTCAAAGGTAGAAGTTTCACAGCAGATGTTGGCAGATATGCTACAGCTTGTGGAAGAAGTGCGAGGATATCTCCTAGCAGCAAGGAGTCGGCAGAAGAGCATCGCCGACAAGCATCGAACAGTTAGAGAGTTCGAAGTTGGCGACAATGTGTGGCTCAAGATCAAGGTGAAGCAGGCGAAGCTCAGGATCGGGAATTGCAAGAAGCTTGCTCCAAGGTGGGCTGGACCTTTCGAGATAATCAAGAGAATAGGTAATCAATCCTACAGATTGGATCTACCAGCACACCTAAAGATTCATAAGGTCTTCCACGTGAGTTTATTGAAGAAGCACACTCCAAATCCAGATGAAGTCTTGGACACTCCAACTTTGTTGGAAATGACGGAGGAGGAGCTCAAAATAGTTCCAGAATTGGTTCTTGATAAAGCTTTCAAGAAAACAAGGAGATCAGAGTTCCTTCAGTATTTGGTCAAGTGGAAACACTTGCCAGTGGAAGACGCCACGTGGGTACTTGAGAAAGACCTAGTAAAGAAGTATCCACAGTTCATGGAGCAATGGGACGGCAAGGTCATCTCCGAAGAAATCGGCTCAGGCATGTCGATTGTGTAGATTAATTCTATGTGTAGTTAAGATTAGTCTACGCATGCAACATATGCTAAATATGGATTGCATGCGTTGTTACCGATGATGAGACCGCTACGGTGATCTCTAGGGCGTGGTGTAATGTCAATGTAGGCATGACCGCGTTTCCGCTTGGAAGAGTGGAAGGTAGATTAGAAAGTCTACTCTTTCCACGGAGTAGGCGACCTCGAAGAAAGGAGGTCATGGAAGGATGCATTCATAGGAAAAGCACCTCTAACCCCATATATGCTTTGATAGGAGGAATCGGCCTTCACGCCCCCATCTGGGAAGGACCTATCCTCCCTATTTGGGCAACTAGGGTGTAGGCATGAGAGGCATATAGGCATTTAGGCGCTGTCTCCTCGGCCATTATGGAAGATTCACCCTCTTCCTACGCCGGGAGATTAGCCATGCATCCATGTAGATAGGTGGGGTGGTCACCATATAACCAAAAATTTTATTAATAATTAAATGATACTAACGTAGTGTCGCACTAGAGGCCAATAGAGCTCGAGGAGGGCAAGGAGGTCGAAGCTATTTGAAGACTTACAACACAAATTTTGTTGGAATGTGTTGCAAGGAATGAAGAGTACCTCGGACGTTAATTTTAATTTTGATAAACTTAATTGTCATGTTAAGCGGATTATTGAGTAACCTGTTTGAATGATGTTATGAATTGATAAGTTATTTCATAATATAATGACGTGATAATGTCCTAAAAATATTACCTTAAGGTAATCTTAATAAATGTGTAAGCATTATAGTAGTTTATAAGTATGTATCAGGTTGATTGCAGGTTAGGAGCCCAAGGTGGGGAGACCCACGATGCTGCGGACAGCATCATTTCAAGGTGGGGAGAATGTGACGTTCCGGGGCGGTATCACGGTCCCGGGGCGTATCTTTATCTTGCCTAAATCGCAGCGTACGCCACTCTCGGCCGGACGCACGCTAACGTGTAGCCAGGTGGGTAGCCCTATGGGGCAACTTGCCAGAAATATGTGCAACCATTAATGTGCACATTTTCCAATGTACACATTAATGTGGGCACACATTTCCATGTGGACACTTGATGCCAAGTGGGCCATACCCAAGTGTGCAATTAATGTGCACATTTTCCAATGTACACATTAATGTGGGCACACATTTCCATGTGGGCACATTTTGCCACCTAGCCATTAATGGCAAGTGGGCCCATTCCCAATTATCCCACATGCCAAAAGGGGATAATTGGAAACCCTAACCAACCCCCATGTCTATTTAGGAGGGAAAACCCTAACTTCCCCAACCTCGTTTCTAGGGCTTTAGAACTCTGTTTTAGCTGCCTCAAGAGCCAAAACCGCCTCCCAGACTCTTGCCGAGAGAACCGGAACCTTAGTTTCCCTTGATTCGAGCGTTCAGAAGGATGGTCGAGCTCAGGTCAGGAGGAGTCCCTCAAGGATCAGGTATTTAGGCAATTTAATAGCTTAAACCCTCTTTTAGTCATAAAATCAGTAGGTTTAGCCTATTAAATTACCCATAGCAGCCTTCTAGATCTCTAGGTAGCAGACTCTAACTAAAGAACCTAACTAACTCTATGATATAGATTAGATCTTGTTCTTTAGTTCTCTTATGATGTATGTGGATGATGTATCTCTATGAACTCCTTGTATTGGGAAGGGGGGTAGAGACCTAAAGCTTGGTAGTGGATGCTCCTAGATTAGCCTCTCTAAGCACCATATAGATTCGGCCTGTGTACAAGAACCACACACAGTTTGTGGGTCAAGGGACCGACCGAGAAGGAGGTTCGTGTCTCGACTCTTGAGCGATCCCTCCGGTGTGTAAGGCCTCCAGGGGATCCGGTGTGACTAGGTCTAATGGCTTGCCACCGAGTGTGGGCAAGGCATGGGCTCGACTGCCCGTGAAGTGGAGTTCACTTTCCATTGGGTTCAAGTCGAATAAGGGGTGGCCCTCTAGTCTCCTTGAGTCGGCAGATGTAGATCTCACGGAGGGAGTGATCCCTACCGCTCCATCGGACACAGGGGAGATGTAACCCGTGAGTGGCCCTTTTGGCTATGCATCCGTGAGGGCTACTGGTCGAGTCCCAACACTTTTCAACCCTGCTCGCAAAAGTGCCGAGGGGCGGATGGAGTGGACAACCCCATGCCATGTTCTTATGCCGGCCAAATCCATTGTCATGATTACATGCGCAATGAACTCGAGACCCAAGCTTGTCGGTCCATCCCCGTGTATCCCGAGCCTTGGGTAGGATTCCCTATGTGATGTGTTGATCTTTGTCTATGCAGATATGTGGAGGACCATCCTTCGTGATGGTCCCGTGATGTTGATGTATGTACTAATCGACATGTATGTTTACGCTTCGCAGACTAGGTAGGCCCCGAGGGAGACGGGTGAAATGACCCCTTCACTCTTCCCAATGGAACCCATCACGGTTGCAGTGTTATGTGGAGGGCCATGTATCGGCATGGAGCTGGTATAGGGGGAGAACTCCTGTTTGTATACGGTGGGTGCACCATATATGAGTAGGGGACGTCACAGAAAAGGAGGAAAAGAGAAGGAAAATTAGGCATGGAAAAGGGCGAAATAGTAAAAGGTTGAGAAAAAGGGAAGACATGGAAAAAGGCTGGGGAAAAGAGAAGGCATAAAAAAAGAGAAAGGGAAAGGGAAAAAGGTTATCGGGAACAGGGAAGGGGGAAGGAAAGGGCTGGAAAAACAAGGAAACATGTGAGAAACACGAGAAAAAAAAAGGAAAAGAAAAAAAAAATAGAGAAAATAAGAAAAAATGAAATGCGGGATAGAGCAAAAGGGAAAGGGCTAGGGCTTTTCTCACTGCATTCCAAAGCATTTACAGGCTCTCAACTTATGCCCAACAACGCTGGGCACCATTACTAGTCCTTAATATAACTATACACATTGTCGAGGGTTGATGGGCTCTAAAAGGTTGGGTTCATATGCATTGCCGGAGAGGGGCCCTGTTTTGCCCTGTGCTATTTGGTGATGGTGCATGTAAACCGATGAGCCTTTTTACAAGACGGCAATGGCACCTTCACTGTATGTGAACCGGCTCTAAGGCAATTGCCTTAAAAGCAAGGTAATGTCTTAGTTAATGATTACAAACATGTACCTGGCAATGTGGGAATGGGGCATGGGTCGATGTAATGGAGATTGTAGGTAAAATAAAGAGCTATCAATATAATTGTCCATGGTTGTAAGTGCCAAATGTCGAGATTGAGTTGGACGTTTGGAATAAATATGAATAATGGAATGTGCAGGTTGGAATAGAATGGGTAGGTAATGGAGTAATAGATGGGGTTTTAAATTGTATAGGGTTTAGGGTATTAGTTGCTAAATATGATGATTTAGTATTTCGTGGAAAGGTAGCAAATCCATTGTGTAGTCAACACAGTTGCAATTAGAGTGTAGTAGACAATTGGATATTGGAATTGTAGATGCATGTAATTTTAGTGGGTCTATGTGGAATGAGAGGTGAAAGATGGGTGCAGATAACAACTGCGTGCTCATGGTATTTATGAGTTTACAATGGATAATGTTTTTTCCAAGCTTAGAAAAACAAAGAAGATATACGTAATGGACCTTTTCTAACAAATTACCATATTTTCAAACCTAGCAACATGTGCCATACTAAAATGTTGTGTTCATCTCGTTTTCTTCTAAACTAACAGCCATATCCCTTTAACCCTTTCTAACATGCCCAAAACAACTTACCATATTTTTGAGCCTGGCAACATGTCCCGTACTAAAAAAAGAAAAGTTGAAAGCAATACCACCTAATGACAAATTGCTAGAGATTCCGTGTGAGAGTGAAACTGCATATCTTGGCTATTCTGATGGATCCCTAGTTTCTTTTGAAATGGTGCACATGAACTGTTTGCATGTATCATGCACGTAATCAATATTCGCATTTCTCAATCATCAATAAAGATACAATGAGATATTTTTGGCCCAGAGAACCTAGTTCATGCCTCCTCTTGAGATGGGATTAGAGTTTGTCCTCCTACTCTGTTACTAAAATGTAAAATCTGCATCATGTCTCCAAAGTTGAGATCAATGAAAACCAAGATAGTGAACTAAAGGATTGCAGAAACACCTCAATTGGTGGAAGGGTAGCAAGTTGTCCATGGCAGGTAGGATCACTATTGCCAAGTCAGTACTTTGTAGCACTCATGTGTATACAGCATCTGCGATGCTAGCTCCTGAGGGTAAGATACAGGCTTTAGATAAGATTGTTCGAAATTTTGTGTGGGGCGGGGATGATGAAGGGGCGGTTGTTAAAGTGGCTTGGTGGAAGTGTCTCTGCCCCCGGGAGGATGGGGGCTTGGCCATTCTGGATTTAGCGCTGCATAGTAAGGTGTTGGTCTCCAAGTTTGTTTGGAGCATTCTGCAGGATGGAGCATCTTCTCCCGGTGCTACTTTGTTGTTGCGCTCTTTGTGTGGCGTTTGGGAAGCCGTCGTACATGTGGAGTTGCCACAGGCCTTTGTTGTATGGTCTCGGCCTTTCTCACATGCATCCCCTTTTCTCCGCGGGGAGTGTTGTGGGCTTGGGATCATGTCGCGTGTGCTCTTCCGGCTAGATTATGCCTCGGGTTTATCACCACTCTTCTCCTTTCTTGTGGGTTCCTTTACCCCTAGCGACTTGCCCTTGGTCGCCATTGTGCATGCTTTCGGATCTTGAGCCCGTTGGAGGCGAGCCGTCTGTGCTCACCTTGGAGGATTGGTATTGGGGTGGTCAGCTAGCCGTAGGGAGTTCTTCGAGCTCGCTTTCGCTGGCGATGATCGGGCTATCACGGGAGCATGTGGCGGGGAGTATTCCGCTACATATACCTATAGTCCCCGTGATGATGTGGTGGTGCAGGTTTGGAAGGTTCATCCGGATGTTGTGTCTTCTTGCTTTGTGCGGTCGTCTTACCGGTGTCGGCTATTCATGACACACCGCCCCTTCGTGCAAGTGGTCTCTGCAGCCGGGGTTCTCGATGGCTTTTCGGTTTGGGCGTGGACATGGAGCTCACTTCCCCACCGAAGGTTAGAGGGTTATACGTGGCGGTGGTGCACCGTTGTATCGGGGTGAATGCCATTGTGAGTCGGGTTTAGGCGGGTGTGAGCCCTCTCGCCCTTGTTGTGGCCTTCATCGTGAGGCGTGGAGCATTATGCGGTTTTATGCCCTCACCGGGCTGCACGGGATTGGGTTAGGGCTCTGTTTCAAGTGAGATTGACTAGCCGTGATTCTTGCCTTCATGTGTATCTCGGTGCTTGGCCGCTCTTGCGGCGACAAGCCTTGCATCCGTGCATGGCTTGGTTGGTGTGGCTGATTTGGGCGGCGGTTGTGGATCTTTCGGGGTTTGGCCGACTGCGGCCTCTCACGATTCCTCGACTTCGGTACAAGCTATTTCAAAGCTTTACGGTGTTCGGGAGTAGTAGAGTGGAAGTTTGCCATTTGGCGGGACTTCTTGGGTGTTGTAGATGGTGATGGTTGGTTTGTACAGCAGTAGAGTTGCAGTTTTTCTGTGAGTTTGTTGTGGAGTGTCGAGGTATCGCTGTCTCTTTGGGGCAGTTCTCCTTCCTCCTCACTTGCTTTGTAACATTACCATTCTTTTAATATATTGATGACACAGTTCTTCAAAAAAAAAACAAAAAAAAAAAGATAGTGAACTAAATATTATATGAGAGCAGAGGTTTTATGTGCACTGTCCGATATGTATAGTTCTGAGGTTCTTCTTCTGGAGATAGCTTGTGGAAAATATATTCTTAGTTCTGCATCTCAAACCTGAAAATACCAGTTTCTGTTGGACTGTATTTGGCATATTTGTAGCAATCAGTGATGCATTGCATGCTTGAACCACCATAAAAAATAAGGGATATATATGAACCGCTCGATTGTCCTCTGAATAAACAAGGAAAACATGCAAAAATGTTGGTCAAACTTGTATTGATTTAGATGGCGAAGCTTGAAAATCGGCATTAGTGCATGTAGTAAGACGTCCTATTAAACAGTGGGTCAATATATACAATCTGTAAGTATACCAAGCCAGCATATACCTGAACTATTCGACTCTCAATAATCGACTGTTAATTCTTTTAGGATATTGTAATAAATGTAGACCTTGTCTATAGGGTTGTCAAAATAAGTGCACATGTGCAGACAAGTTATGATAGAGTATAACCTGCATTATCATGGCTATTTTCTTAAGAAGATAAGTATACAGGATATATTGAAAGATATATAATCCATATTCTCAATCCTTTTAGCTCACTACTTCAAGAAAGGTCAAAAACAGATATAAGTTTGTTGTTTATGCTCTTATTATCCCATGAGCTCATCTGCCTAATGGAAATTAATCTTTGAAAATAGAAGTGTCATTTGCATACTTGTAACTAAGTTATACATATGGAAGTATAGTTTTCTGAAATGGTGTGAATTTTTAAGTGACTTAAAGAGAGAGAAACATGTTGTTGTATATATCACATGAAAATGGAATTCGTTAGGCAGGCAATGAATAAAATAAGACGAGATTCTAACATTCATAGTGCAAGTTGTAGATGCAAATGTGTTGTTTGTGGACCAGGTCCAATTTGTGAAGGAAGCAATAAGACATTCAGTAGTGTCAGTGATTATGGTTTGCCCGAAGAATGAAGACGCCGATTGGTACAAGCCAACATGTTTGGCAATGGAATGCAACCGCTGTGGGCTAAAATCTTTCAATAAATGCCCCAAAGAAAAGAGCAAAGGGATGACAGTTGAATGGAAGAACTTCGAGAAGGTGAGCAATTGTAATTCTGTTTTCAGTCTTCTCGTGTATTGTTTAAGGGCAGATTTGGTACAACTAGCATGGCTTTGTTTTTACAAGTTTACATGTTAGGGGCAGATTTTGTCCAGCCAGCATGGCTTTGTTTTTTACAAGTTTACATGTTAGGGAGAATTTGTCCAGCTAGCATGGCTGTTGGATTGTATTAGGAGGTTAAAAACTCTATACTTATCTATGTTATGATTGTTTATGTGAATGGGCAGACCCAAGACACAGCAATGTTGATAGAAAGCAATGTTAATAGAGAACAATGTTATTGTCATGTTGTGGCTGCCAGTAATAGATGTGAAAAATGCTCCTCCTATTCTTTGCTTACAAGCTAGTTGATCTTCACTATAGTTGATCTTCACTAGATGTGACAGATGTGAAAAATGCTCCTCCTATTCTTTGATTGATTCTCTATTTCTTTCATGTCAAAGAAACCTTCATCAAGGAAGCTGACATAGGTGGTAAACCAATTGTCAAAACCAAGGACGTTATGAGGCTGGTTTATAAAGCCACATCATTGCACGAATTCATGGTACATGCGCGGATAAGGTGATCAAGCAATTCATTCCTCACAATTACACTGCAAGGTGGCAAGCAGAACAGTTCAAATTGTGTTTGCAAACATTTCCTGAAGGTACCATTGTTTTTGTCATAGACTTCGCAGAAAATTACACATTTAAAATTCAGCAGGAGGTTCATTCCATGCATTGGCACAATGATCAATGTTCCATACTTGTTCACATCACCTACAGGCATGCAAATAAAGAAGAGACTCCGAATATTTGTGTCAGTGACCGTAAGTTGGTTAAAGAAACACACTTCTATAATTCTGATGACCGAGAACACGACACCTCATTTGTGCAACATTGCCTTCAGAAGCATGTTGAATTCTTGGGAAGTAAAGGTGTAAACATCTACAAGCATGTATTCTGGTCAGACGGTTGCGCTGCGCAGTTCAAATCTTCCAGATGTTTCTATTACTTGGGCAGGTTTTTTCAGTCCACTGGAATGAAGATAGAATAGAATTTTTTTGCATCTTGCCATGGCAAGGGGGAACATGACGGCGCCGGGGCTGTCATAAAGAGAATACTAACCAGCGAGATGTTGAAGAGAGAAAGTACGCCTTTAAGGAATGCTGAGGATGTGGTGCAATTCTTAAATTGGTACTTCAAAGTGAAGGGCAGCAGCAAAGACAATAATATCTTAAGGTATGAATTTTTTCTTGTGAACTTTACATGCAGGTACGAGCTTTGGGTTTTTGCTAATGTGCTATGTTTATATGTAGGTATTTTTGGCTTGTGAAAGTGGGAGAAGTGTGTAGAACAATAAGATTTGATTGTGAAACGCTGAAGGGGACGAAGAAAATACATACTATAAGACCCTTCTGCCAAAATAGGCCCACAATGGTTGCTCACAAATTCTTGTCTTGCTTTTGTGCTAGTTGTTGGAAGGGGCTGTGGAATAGATGTAAGCATGCAAAAAGATTGGGACGCTACACATATTCAGAGTTGAAGCCAGATACATCGTACAAGCAAACATCTATCAACCATGTGCAATACGAAGGGGATAACCAGTGGAAGGCGGAGCTTGTAGAGGTTGGTGACAATTTTGTAATCAATGCAGAAGCCAGCAATGAAGAAAATGCTGACTTTTGGATCGTCAAATGTTCTAAACCAAAGCACGTTGTGCAAAGCGCGTTCAAAGATTTTTGGGGTTCTAAGTTCAGTAGGCAGGAAGTCATTTTGACAGGTAAGTACTACAAGTGCATCGACGAAGGTAAGTATGAGCTTCTAGACCATATGCCAGATGTCAATTGCTATTCACATCTTGTTGTATGTGCAAAGATTGAATTGATTGCTGATGCAAATGATTGCAATTTGTACCATTTACCTTTGGAAGCACACGAACACATCATTGATTTGCTGCCACAAACAGACTGTGAAACGTTGGCAAGTGGCATCGAGCAAATGAGGAAGAAGACCATCCAAAAAAAGAACATTTTAATGGCTGTTAGGAAGAAGGTTGTTGCGAGGAGAAGGAAGCCCAATGGCAAGAAAAGGCGTATGGTTCAAAAGAAAGGGATTGCAGGTGATAAAAGAAAGAGGGCAAGAAATCAGAAATGAGCCTATTACCAATTATGTTTCATGTCTTTTGTGCTGGGGAAGTATTGCCTGCACTTGCAGAGGCAAGTAAATGAGTGTACACAGGGATATTCTTCCATTTCAGGGAAACCCATACGGGTATTGAGCATTGATGTGAAATCCATAGCATTCCTGATCCATAATGGGTATCAGGTTTTCCATCTCAGTGTTTGTCACATTATAAATGCTTTTGTATGAGATTAATATTTTGATAAAAGACATATTTCTGGTGTAAACATTACTGTCTTGAACTAGTATTGATGCAATTTTAGCTTTAAATGCTTGAATGATAACTTCAGTTTGATTTGTAAAAGACTGTTACAGTGACATAAAGCAGGGTGAATATAGCAAGCATTTATGGATTGCTTGTATGCCTACAGCAGGACATGCTTATGATTCTGAATACTTGAAAAATAATAAACATGAGCATGGTTCTCCGGCTGAAGATGCATGTACAAATGCAAGCAGGCAGAAGGCAGTTTAGAGAATCTGTTCAACATAAGTTATAAACATGTCTTTAGACAAAATGCAATTGTATGCTCAAAGGCAAGGTGAAGGCTTCACACGAAATGCCCGGACTTATGTTCATGCTATGAAAGCATGCTCTCATCACTCTGTGATGTAAGGATCAAGCACCTAGAAGAGAAATCTCTGCAAGCAGAGTAGCTTAAACAGGTTATAGCCATGCACTCTAAACTTGAAGAATATGGGCATGAATTGGGGATTTATGTTGTAAGCACTTTGATTGATGTATATTCTATATGTGATAGCATAACACATGCTTACAAAGTCTTTGAGAATTTACAGATGGATGTGACAAGGACATCCATGATATTTGCAACTGCAGAGACAGAAGGTAAATTTTATTTGCAATTCTTTTGTGCATGCAAAATGCAATGTATCATATCAAATGCCTAAGCTTATGTTGGCACGCTGAAGACATGTGCTTGTACAATAAGGGAAGAAGCCAAGCAAAAGCAAAAACAAAGTTGTAGGCAAAGTTGTGCATATTATTTCATTTGCTTTAAGTCATTATATTGCTGGTTAAAATAAAAAACATTGTGTGTACATGATGTTTAATTCTATTGTATGAAAATGAAATGCCTTAATGTTCAATATTGATAAAAGTCTTTTAAGTTCTTCAAATTGGACTGTTGAGCAGTAAACTGATGGTTTTGATGTTTGAAAGAGACCGAATATATAGAAATTATGGTCGTCCATTTTATGCAAGGTTTCAATGCTTTTGAAAAATTGAAATTGAGCATATTTGTGTGCTTATTGCAGACACTTGTTGCGGATCGGAGGATCAAACTCAAGTTAACCATGGATCTGTTTCACCCCAGACTGTTTTTGAGATCCATACATCTTTGAGACCTTAAATTTGAAACTGTGTGATGAATTAATTTGCCAGCAAATGCAAATCAACCTTTTACAATTTGACAGCAAATGCAAATCAATTTGACAGCAAATGCAAAGTAACAATTTGACAGCAAATGCAAATCAACATTTTACCTTTACAAATTCAAATGACAACTTTAGAAGAAATGTCAATTACTAATATTCTGCAATGCTCAAAATTCTGCAAGGACATAATATTCTGCAATGCTCAAAATTACATGATAATCTGCAATGCTCGAACTGTCCAGTAGATACAACGCCAGATAGTTTATAAACATGTCTTTAGACAAAATGCTACCAACAGGGGTAGGTACAGAAGCCAAGAAGACAGATAAAACAAAAAAAAGTTGACACTTGCTTTCTATTCGGCTGGTCTTTTCGACTTTGTATACTCATCCAAAGTTAAGTCGTCGTCAGTCCCCGTTTCAGAATCATTGTGGGTTACTTCCTTCTTCTTTTCTTTCAATGGAGATTGGATCTCATCAACGTCAGGTTTATCAGGGGGCTTTCGCACAAGGTCCACTATAGATGGCATGGTTTGTGGCAAATTGAAAACAGGAGGCACTGGATTGAACATAGGATTGAAGCTACTGGAGGGAAACCAAAGGTTCTGCACCTGACTTGAATTCCATGATTCAGCATTTAAACTTGACAAACCTGCACAAAAGAAAACTATTGGAGATACATAATTAAAGAAAATTAATTTATTGAATCAAACAATGCACACCTTGTTCATTTGATGGAATATCTTCATCTGGCACCTTATTTTCTTGATATGTTTGGGAAACCTCGTGCACTAAAATATCTTCAACCACTTTCTTTGCAACAGGTCCCTTGGTTTTTGCTCGTGTACTTCTGCTCGGTCCCTTGGCTTTAATTAGGTCGTTTCGTTGGACTCACAGGTGGTTGGAAACGTTTGGGTTTCTGGTTTTTCCTTCCAACTTTGGTAGCCTTGGGTGGTTCTGCAGCTGTTGGTGGTTGTATTGGTTCCTCTTGACTTGCTGCAGGTGGTTCCTCTCGTTCTTTCACACTCTTGTCTGATAAATAAAACCAGTTGTGTTAAGCATAGAGTATGGAGTCAAAATTCTTATCATATGTACCTGAAGTGACAATCTGATCCATATGACGAGCATTTTCTTCTTCTGCTATAACTACTGTACTTGTCTTCTTTTCCTTATCTTGACAACAACAAATACAAATACAAATACATTAGAAGCCAACAAATACACAACAACAAATACAAATAACAAATGCATTGGCTGCCAATAAACAAACACAAGGAAATTGATTTAAAATTATTACCTGTTTTTTGGGAAACCTTGGAGCGTGTTAGTGGCACCCTTCTAACTTCCAACTTTGCAGGTAATTTGAACTCAGATTCTTGGTCTTCATTACTCAAGGTATTTTCTAAACTGTTGTCAACATCGACATCATCTGCTATTTTCTGAGGCACATAATTCATGTACCCTAACTCTAGAAACAGATTTTCAGGGATATTGGCCTTGCACACATGACATTGCAACTTCTCAATGCACAATTGGAAGCAAAATAAGTGGAACTTGTACCCACAAAGCAATCACAAGCATGCGATTCATAATCTGAACAAAATGCCATTCCACAAACCAAGCGACCACTCACACCATCAAGAAAAAGGCCAATTACCGCGCACATGGATTAATAAAACTTGCACCAACATAATTGTCTCAAGATGTTTCAAGTTAATACATTTCATTGTGAGATCAATTATGGCCGCTTTTAATGTTTATCAAGATGTTCAACCTATTTATTTCTGTTCTATTGCAACTCTGTCATCAAACCTCTTCTTTCCTTTTATTGGGGTTAGCAAAGAAAGGCCTAACTTATTTTCTTCATCACTCAATTGCTTCAAGGCAACTTCTTCTTCGAGAAACTTCTTTGAAGATCTTCTATTTTATCTTTTACCTCTTTTTATATCCTTGCATAGGCAAGATGCGAGATAGATCAAGACCCAATAAAACACCATTGGTAGTAATTCTATGTGTTTCTTTTCTGTTTTAGTCGTTCCTCTAACAATCCACCGTCACTAAACATATGCATATCTGCCTCCAAACAAGATAAAGCACAAGAAATATGCTTCACACTAGACTCATAACAGTTGCTTCTTTTATGGTTTGTTCTTTTAGAATGATGCAAAGAGCTGGCAGCAAATCGTGCCCAATTAATTTTAAAACTACCTGGGTCTGCAAGTGCCCTTTTAGTATGCTGCCATGCAAACCCTTTGGCAAATTGTGTTCTTGCCTCTTTGTTTTTTTAAACCATACTGATAGATTTTAGTTACCAGATCATGAAGCTCATCTGCAAATTGAGGACGGATTTGATGGAGCTTTATCTTTCCCTCCTTCAAGTCTGACTGCCACACACTTAAAAAATCATCTGTGGTGCATTGATCTTTCCTCAAAGAACTCGGATCCCTTCCTTCATTAGGCAAGCACCTGTACACATTGAATTCTTCTACAGGCTGAAGAATCCTCTTAACAAATGAAGGGTGTAAAAAAACGAACCCACCAGCACCAAAAAAAAAAAGCAGGAAGCAGGGGTGCTAAAAGCATGCGTCCGGACGCGTGCTTTTGCACCCCACCAGCATACTTTTGCCCTCCAACATGCCATGTAGGCTCCAACATGCCAAGGTGGCTCAAACATGCCACGTGGACTCCAACATGCCAAGGTGGCTCAAACATGCCACCTAGGCTCCGAAATGCCGCGCGGGCTCCAACATGCGACCTAGTCTCAAACATGCCAAGGTGGCTCAAACATGCCACCCGGGCTCCAACATGCCACCTAGACTCCAACATGTCAAGGTGGCTCAAAGATGCCACGTGGGATCCAACATGCTCAAACATGCTACCTAGGCTCAAAATGCCATGGGGCTCCAACATGCCACCTAGGCTCCAACATGTCAAGGTGGCAAAAAAATGCCACCTAGGCTCCAACATGCCAAGGTGGCTGAAACATGCCACGGGCTCCAACATGCCAACCTAGGCTCCAACATGTCACCTAAGCTCAAACATGCCAAGGTGGCTTAAACATGCCATCTCACCAAAATGCCACGCTGGCTCCAACATGCCACCTAGGGGTGCCTCAAACATTCCAAGGTGGCTCAAACATGCTACGTGTCGTCAACATGCCAAAATGGCTCAAACATACCACCTAGGCTCCAAGATGCCAAGGTGGCTCAAACATGCCACTTAGGCTCTGAGATGCCACGCGGGCTCCAACATTCCACCTAAGCTCCAACATGCCACGCGGCTCTTAACATGCCAAGTGGGCTCCAACATGCAAAGGCAGCGCAAACATGCCACGTGGTCTCCAACATGCCACCTAGGCTCCAACATACGACCTAGTCTCAAACATGCCGAGGTGGCTCAAACATGCCACGTGGACTCCAACATGCCAAGGTGGCTCAAATGTGCCACGTGGACTCCAACATGCCACCTCGGCTCCAAGGTGCCAACGCGTCTCAAACATGCCACGTGGCTTCAACATGCCAAGATGGCTCAAACATGCCATCTGGGCTCCAATATGCCAAGGTGGCTCAAACATGCCACGTGGGCTTTTAACATGCCACCTAGGCTCCAACATGCCAAGGTGGCTTGCCACGCGGGCTCCAACATGCCACGTAGGCTCCAACATGCCAAGGTGGCTCAAACATGCCACGTAGGCTCCAACATGCCAAGGTGGCTCAAACATGCCACCTAGGTTCAAACGCCGCTACGGGCTCCAACATGCAACCTAGTCTCAAACATGCCAAGGTGGCTCAAACATGCCACCCGGGCTTCAACATGCCACCTAGACTCCAACATGTCAAGGTGGCTCAAAGATGCCACGTGGGATCCAACATGCTCAAACATGATACCTAGGCTCTGAAATGCCACGCGAGCTCCAATATGCCACCTAGGCTCCAACATGTCAAGGTGGCAAAAAAAATGCCACCTAGGCTCCAACATGCCAAGGTGGCTTAAACATGCCACGTGGGCTCCAACATGCCAACCTAGGCTCCAACATGTCACCTAAGCTCAACATGCCAAGGTGGCTTAAACATGCCACCTCACCAAAATCCCACGCAGGCTCCAACATGCCACCTAGGCCCCAACATGCCAAGGTGCCTCAAACATTCCAAGGTGACTCAAACATGCTACGCGGTCGCCAACATGCCAAAATGGCTCAAACATACCACCTAGGCTCCAACATGCCAAGGTACGTGCAATCTTGTCTCAAACATGCAAGGTGGCTCAAACATGCCACGCAGGCTCCAACATGCCACCTAGTCTCCAACATGCCAAGGTGGCTTAAAGATGCCAAGGTGGCTCAAACATGTGGGCTCCAACATGCCACCTTGGCTCCAACATGCCAAGGTGGCTCAACCATGCGACCTAGGCTCCGAAATGCCACGCGAGCTCCAACATGCCACCTAGGCTCCAACATGCCAAGGTGGCTCAAACATGCCACTCAAATCAAATCAAATCAAATCAAATCAAATCAAATCAAATCAAATCAAATCAAATCAAATTACGACAAGTTTTGATGTTTCTCTGGGTATTAGATAAGTTTCTTTATGCAAACTTCTTGCATTCTCTTGCATGCAAGCTTTTTCTCGTTAATAATCTTATCATGTATGGTGCAGATGGTTATGGAGGATCTGGCCCTGCCAAATCTTGCTCTTAATGCTTAGGAGTCCTACAGAACTCTTAGTTTCAGAGAAACGACGACTCTTTTGGGATGTAAGTGCGGATGTGAAAATATTTTTAGTTGCATGCACATGTACTCAGAATGAACGAGTGAGGCAGCAGGGCAGGAAAAATGAAGAAAAGCTCTGATCTTTGAAGCTTTAGATGAGGGCCGCCCATGGAAACTTATCCCCTTTCTCTGTAGAATCTTCCTCGTGGCTTAAATGCCGTTATTTTTTCGTTTCCAAGCTATTATGTTTCTTCATTACCTTTTATCAAATATAGTAGAGTCAGCCATGCTGGAATGGCAGTTTCAGTGCCTTCTTGAAGAATCTGGCCTTTGTTGTATTGCTTCTTTGCAGGAAAAACAGGATTTGCTATTGTTTTTTTTTGGAAAATCACAGTTTGTATTTGTGTTGTTCGTAAAAACTACAATGGCTTTTGAATGTTTAAAACCGACAGTGGCTTTTGATCTTTGAATGCAAAACCAATTTTGGCTTTTGAATCTGAAGTTGGTTTTAAATTTTAACATGTATTGAACCAAAAAAATTATGTGCTGGAACAAGTATTGAACTGAAGCTGAAAAAACAAGAAGAAAAGAACGTGACCAGTCGAACCTGTAACCCGGAATTAGGGTATCCAACTTCTATTCCGGGTTGTAGGCATTGCCACGTGTCGACATATAAATGCACCGTAGACCAAAAAAAAAAAAAAAAAAAATCTACCCTATTTCTATATTGTGGGTAAAAAAGTACCTGACATTCAGGGATAGGCTAGAAACAATTCGCATGGCGGGATTTCTTGGAAGCCAAGGAGAATTTTTAAGTACCTTTCTCTTGGCAGAATTTTAAGTACCTTTTCCCTTACGTGTATGATATGTTGCAACAGTGCCGACTGCCGACTGGAAGTGTAGGAGAAAGCGGTCATGTCGTTGAAATTCCAAACCCTAAGATTCTACATTCTTTGGGTATCAAACAGGATATGGCTGACGAAGAACACTCTCTGTTTCTTCTACCTCGGTATGCTCTTCCTTGTCCTAAAATCTCGCATTCCTTTCACTCAATATTAGTGCTACTCGTCTTGTTTTCGCCTCTTGAGCTTCTGGCTACGGCTTTGTTTCTCTGATCATGGAGATCCTGGAAGTGCCTATGCCAAAAAATAGTCAAATGATTCTGAAACTGCCATCTACAAATGTTAAGAAGAAAATGAGAATCCCATGTGAGCTTCCGCCTCGAAGAGGCAAGATTAAAGCTGCCGTTTTTGCACGCCTATGGAATGCTTCTGCTTCTTACATCCTAAAAGTTGCAAAATGGTTGTTGCCTGTTTCCAAATGACGAGCCTTTGGGCCTGTATTTCGCTGGGTTTCACTAAGTTATATTTGTTAGCAAATTACAGTATCTTATTAAGGTTGTGTTCTTCTATAGAAGACTTTTCAGTAAGTTCTGAGCTTTCGAACTGTGCTTTCTACAACAGATCTGCATATCCATTTCTATTCTCTTGTATTTTTTTGTCATTAATACGTGAGATTTGTTGCTTGATAGTAATTGAACTTTTTGATTCCCAAGTTTGTATTCAGGACCAAGAAATTAAATGTTTGTGTTACAAGGGGTACTAGTTTACGTCAGAATCAGTTTATTTGCTTCTGCTTGAATATGATCTGGCGGCTGTCGTTTGTGTTTCGTCAACTAACAATCACTTAAACCAGCTATCATCTAGAACTAATCTTTTATGTTACTTTTGAAACTTTCTATAAGACAGATGCTGTACATGACAACCTGAGTGCTTGGTTACTTATGGGGTCCTTGCCAGAACGTAAATAATCAAGAACCAGGACATGGAGATAACACATAGGGGCAACATAATCGACAAAGCATAGGATAGATAAATTTTCCTGTTGACGTTTTCTAATTCGACAGTTTCTGGTCTAAATCAATAATAAACAATCAATGGCTAAAGGAGGTTTTAAAAGCAACTCTTCCCTTTCAGCTTTCCTTTCCTGAAGAGAGAATGCGCTCTTCCCTATGGTAGCACTGGCCTTCCCGTTCAGCTTTCCTGTAGAGATAATGCGCTCTTTCCTTGGTAGCACTGAACTTGCTTTAATGATTCTTTTGGAATGGCAGTTTTAGAAAGAACATGTATAGGTTACCCTTACATGCAGTTGGACCTTCCACACCAAAATAAAGTGGTATTATCTTCTCTTGATCAAACCTTTTAGCTGCTGAGAGGTCCTCACTTTCCAGTTAGGCAGTCCAAGAATATGTGTCATTATAGCACCATGCACATTTTTTTTTGAGCTTTCATAATGGGAAATCAATATTCGTATGGCTGACAGGTTTTACGTTTGCCTTCTTAGAAAGTACAACAAAAATAATACAACAGAAATAGTGGCGGTAAAGAATAGGGGAGCATTAAAGTTGCTCGAAAGGGGCAAAGTACAGACATGGTGGCACAAGTAGATAGAACTAACTTCTATTATCACATGGGTGTGGCGGATTTTTAATGCTAATATCTGGACTGATGTGTTACAGGGAACAAATACTTATACGATGTATGAATGTGCATAACTAATCACTCAAGTTTCATCCGCAATTAGATAGTATCAACCTCTCGTCAGGTTCGTGGATCCGTCTCCTCTAGTCCTTCAGCTCTTGTCGATGTCTATGTAGATGTTTGGGGACACTGTTTGGCCAATAACCATTTGAACAATATTCATCTGAGATAGCAAATGGCTGGCCTGGCATGAAATGCATCTGCTTTGCTCAAGATCATTATGACCAGCTCAACAATGTTCACAAACAATATAGGTGTAAGTTGATATCGCACATCATATTGCTGCTGGTTGGAGTATCTCATAGACAGTTCTTTGTTAAAAACAAAATAATTCATGCTACGCACTCAAAAACCTTTACATATGACCGTAATCCCCATAGGCGGCACTTATGATAGGTCAATGTGCTCTTCATGTTGCCACATTAATAGAATTTAACTCACGTCCACTGTCACCCACCTTTTGTAAAATCTATCAAGCTGGAAAAAGTTTCAGCTGACGTGAGTAATCTTAGAATGTAATGAAACTGAAAGAACAGAAGAAGATACAAGCGCACCAACGTCAGTTGGTCTCTTCACTCAACTACTCTTAAGAAGACTGACTGTGGCTTATATAGAGTACGCCACGTCAGCTACAGTGACACGTCAGCATCTAGTCAGCATAGTAATATCTCTCCTTTCTAATATCCCCCTTTGACTAGATGCTTGAAAATCCCCCTTCAGCTGCTATCCCCCTTCAGGACAATAGGGTTGCAAGTGTAAAATACTTTTAAGATTGCTGAAGTGCTTGCCTGATAACGCTTTAGTAAAACCATCTGCTATCTGTGCATGAGTTGGACAGTGATGTAGAAGCAGATAACCCTCTTGAAGTTGCTCTCGGATAAAACAGAGTTTGATATCTAAATGTTTTATCTGCAGGTGCATCTTTAGGTCCTTAACATGTGAAATAGCCCGCTATTATCACAGTATAAATGAGCTGGCTTAACAGGAATCTTTAAATCTTCAAAAAGATGCAGCAACCATTTTAGTTCTTGAGTTGTAGCAGTGAGAGCCTTGAGTTCAGCTTCAGTAGTACTGATACTAACAGTAGGTTGAGATCTGGAACTCCAAGTGATTGGACTATTCCCAAAGAAGGAAATAAAGCCTGTCAAGGATTTTCTTGAAGTTACATCTGTAGAAGCCATGTCAGAGTCAGAATAAATTTTCAGCTGAGGATTACTGACCCTTCCATAGAAAAGACCTTCAGTTTGTGTGCCAACAAGATATCTAAGGACCTGTTTAGCAGCTTTCCAATGAGATACTTTAGGATGTGTCATAAAGCGAGTGAGCACACCTACTGAATATGTGATATCTGGTCGAGTGATAGTAAGGTATAACAATTCCCCTACTAACTGTCGATAAAGAGTGGCATCTGCATCTTCTTCTTCAGACTGCAAAGATAGTTTATGACCTGGATCCCAAGGAACCTTAGTAGGCTTGGCATCTGTCATATGAAATTTGTCTAGTATCTCTTTAATATACTTCTGCTGAGTGAGGTGAATACCTTGAGAAGTCCGCCAAATTTCAATACCCAAACAATAGTGCATAAGACCCAAATCAGTGACTTCAAAGTCTGAGAAAATACAATTCTTGGTATGTTGAATGAGATCAACTGCACTGCCAGTTAGAATAGTATCATCAACATAAAGAAGAAGAATAGATACATTGGCACCTTGAAACTGAAAATAGAGGCTAGGATCTGCTCGAGACCTGTGATATCCCAATTTTTCCAGATACCCATTAATTTTGTGATTCCAACACCGAGGTGCCTGTTTCAAACCATATATACTTTTCTTAAGCTTGCAAACATAATCAGGAAATTGTTTGCTCACAAAACCTGGGGGCTGCTGCATATACAACTCTTCCTCCAAATCACCATTGAGAAAAGCAGATTTGAAATCAAAATGATGAACTGGCCAGGCTGACTGTGCTGCTAAGGCCAATACAGCTCTCAAAGTATCCAATCTGACCACAGGAGAAAAAAACATCATTGTAATCAAAGCCTTCCTGCTGAGTATACCCTTTTGCTACAAGCCGCAGCCTTGTATCTGGAAATGGTACCATCCGACCTGTATTTAGTCCTAAAGATCCATTTGGCACCTATAACATTCTTATCAGAAGGTCGAGGAACAAGATCCCATGTATCCTGTTTTGACATCATCTCCAATTCCTCTTGCATGGCATGAATCCAGTGATCTGATTTAGCTGCCTGATTGTAGAAAATAGGATCTCGATGTAAAACTTTAGTCATGAGTGCAAAATTGCACAAAACAGAAGAACTAGAGTCAGGGTATTGTAAATCATGAATGTGGTTGGGCTGAGGAAAAGTAAGAGGTAAAACAGACGATTTAATGTTCAGGTATTTCGTGGTAATCAAGAGGTTCATAGTCAGCATATGGATTTGTGGATATGGACTGTGGGATTGGCTCAATTGTAGGTAAAGGAATAGAAGGGCTAAATGTGGGTAAAGGTACAGGAGGACTAAGAAATGAGGAAGCAGAAACCGTGGAAGATGAAGAAGAGAGAGGAAGAGAAATAGTGGAAGATGAGGAAGAAATAGATGATGGAGAAGAACAAGAATCAATGTCTAAAAGATTTATGACAGCAGTGTCATAATCAACAGGATGTGAAAGCTGAAAATCATAAGATTTGTTTTCAAAAATTGCATACTCCTTGAGGCAAAAACAGTCTGAGTTTCGGGATCATAACACCTCCAGGCCTTCATGTTGGGAGTATATCCAATGAAAATGACTTGACGTGCCCTATCAGCTAACTTGCCTTGCTTCTGTAGTATCTCCTTTGGATAAGCAGCATAACCAAGACATCCAAACACTCTGAAATGGGAAACATCAGGTTTGATTGAATAAAGTGTCTCAAAGGGTGTCTTTAGATTCAAGGACTTTGTGGGTGCCCGATTTGAAAGATAACAAGCAGTCAGAACTGCTTCTGCCCAAAAACTAGGTGGCATGTTCTTGTGTTTGAGCAAGCTTCGAAGCTAAATTCAATAATGTTCTGTGCTTCGCCAGCCACCCCATTTTGGGAATGAGCATAGGGCACAATAAGTTCCCTATGAATGCCTTTTATCGAAGATAGGCTTCAAATTCTGCTGACAAATACTCTCTTGCATTATCTGTTCTGATAGCCTTGATAGAAGTAGACAGCTGAGTTTGAACCAAGGCACTGAAATTTTTGAAAGTAGAGAAGGCTTGAGACTTAAACTTCAGTGGATAAACCCAAGTGAATCGACTAAAGTCATCTACAAAAACCAGAAAATACCTGCTACCAGCCAAGGATTCAAGTGGCATATAGCAAATATCTGAATGAATAAGTTCTAAAGGCTGAGTAGCTCGAAATGTTGCTTGTTTAGGAAATGGAGCCTGCACTTGTTTGCCCAATCTGCAGGCATGACATTGCAGGTCTTGATTTTTGAGTAAAGGAAGGCCTTGAACCATTCCTAATTTAGATGCAATAACTAGAGGAGAAAGACCAATATGCCCATACCTGGCATGCCATAAGGATTCTGAAGTTGAGCAGGAAGAAGTAGAAGACGGTGAGACTTCAGCAGTATGAGCATGATGAGTGTTCTTGCCATGCAGAACATAAAGACCATCTTTGGTTAAATTGCCTTGAGCAACAATCCCAACCAAACTTGGATCAATCAGCTGTAAGAGCTTCTTGCTGCAGATATAGACTTGACCTCCTTCAAAAGAATTGAGAAACCTAATTGTTTATAAATTTGACTCACGCTAAAGCAAATTGACCACCAAATCAGGCATATGCAGAACATCATCAATTTTGAGTGTAGAAGAGGAATCAAGATCGATTTGAACCTTGCCCTTGCCTTTAGAACGAGCAAGATTGCCATCAGCCATCTTGACGACAGTGGAATGATGAGGTTGTAGATCAGAAAAAACATGGGACTTACTGGCCAAATGCTTGGTGGCTCCCGAATCAACAAGCCAAAGCTCATCTTCCTCAAACTGATCAGTCACCAAAGCCAAAAACTGCTCCTCCAGATCATCAAGCGAAATTTCTGAAACCTTGGCACTAATCTCTGAATCTTTGACAGTCTCTTTATCTTTTCTAGATTGTGATTTATACTTGAGATATTGAGCAACTTCCTTCTGAAATTTCTTGCACTGAAACTTCATATGACCCTCTGCTCCACAGTGCCAACATGACATTGGCTTCTTAGTAGAAGTCGACTTTGAGGAAACAGAACTAGAAGGAACAGCTTTAGTATTAGAATAATGAGCTGCTGCAGTATCTGCTGACCTTTTATGTTCCTGCTCTTCTTCAAGTAATTGCTGCTGAAATTGATGAAAATCGACTGAAATGTTTTGTTGCAGCTTATAAAATTTGACAAAATGCCTATATTCTTCAGGCAATCCTTTGAGTGCATAAAGAATAAGCCTGGAATCCTTCATTTGACCACCTGCTGCGACATAAGCTTCTTGTAAACCTTTAAGTTTCTTCAAATAATCTCTTACTCCAGAACAATCAAGCAACCTGAGGGTATCAATCTGTGTAAGACACAAAAAGCTGGTGACCTTCTCCTTTAAGTACACACTGATCATGAAGAAACTGGAAAGCCGATTTGAAATCATGAAAATCCTTAAGATCCATCAGAAAATCTGTACCTACACATGCTTTTAGATGATTCAAAGCATAATCATCTTTCTTCTTCTCAGCATCTGTCTGTGGATTCCATTTAGAACCTAGAACTTCGGCTCAAATCTCGCAGATGCAGATTGGTTTTGAAAGCCTCCTTCCAGGTAAAGAAATTTTGATGATCGAGAACAGGATGTTGGAAGTATTTCCACGGTTCTTGGCTCACAGCCATTTGCAAACAAAAGAAGACAGAATGCAAAGACAAATTGCAGAGAGATGCGGACTCAAGTCCGTGAATCAACACGAAAGCAAGCCAATCTTGGACAATAGTCGACAAATCAAACCAGTTTGCAAGATCTACCAACGTCAAATATAGCCGATGTGCACCAAATATAGCCGATCTGCCCCAAATCAAGCCAAACTTACACTAAAATTAGCCGATCTCCCTGATCACGTCAATCTGACCAAGAGCAGCGACAATTTCACCCGGAAATTCAAGAATATGAATCGGAATTCCTGAATTTGCACTGTCCAATCAATCTGGACGAAAAAAAAAAAAAAAACACTAGATCTTTACAAAGATCACTCAAACTTTGATCAGATCGAACCACAACACCTGGCTGAATCCGATCTTTACAAATAGGCAACGCTGCACTACCTTCCTCTTTCAGATCGGCTCTGATACCATCTTAGAATGTAATGAAACTGAAAGAACAGAAGAAGATACAAGCGCACCAACGTCAGTTGGTCTCTTCACTCAACTACTCTTAAGAAGACTGACTGTGGCTTATATAGAGTACGCCACGTCAGCTACAGTGACACGTCAGCATCTAGTCAGCATAGTAATATCTCTCCTTTCTAATAAGTAATTTTGGCTTTAGTCCTCATGCACGCATATGACATGATAAAGATGCTGCAATGCCTGTTATGTTGCATCCATAAAATTCCATAAAACCATGTTCCTCTCTTCTATACTTTCAGAAAGCTCCAGAAATGTCAGAAGGTCGCATATATTGAAAGTTCCAACAACATGACTGGATATCAAGGATATTCGTGTGCATCGGCCTCCCTTCTCCAAAGTTGACGTGAAGGATGAAGCTGAAAGTGAATCTTTCTTGCTGCAGCATCTGTCCTAAATTTGCATAAATATGCTGGAGAAGTGCTGCAAAAAACAGTCTCCAAGCAGCTACCATAATCGTGTTAGAACATCTAGGTGCTATCTACATGATAACAAGTGCAGTTCATATTACATCTGTTTAGAACTGATATTTTCCTTATTTTGTTCCTTTATTTTTATTATACATTGTTGCATTGGGTTCACAGTTTCATGTTGGCTGCAAGTCCAAAATTAGAATCTTCATGTTGG
This sequence comes from Isoetes taiwanensis, assembly GCA_021234155.1. Lineage (NCBI taxonomy): Eukaryota > Viridiplantae > Streptophyta > Lycopodiopsida > Isoetales > Isoetaceae > Isoetes > Isoetes taiwanensis. The sequence continues at coordinate 5,197,642 of JAJEKV010000018.1, forward strand.
CTTCAAAAGCACTATGGTATGGCATCTAAAGAAATGCTTCTAACACTCATAATTTCTTTCAAGATGATGATCTCAGCAGATCATTGCAAACAATGCTTTATTTGTAATTAATGGTATCTATCAGCAAAGCGACTCTGCTAAGATTAGTATGAGTCTATTTGCTTACTTGAGTTATTCGTCTCGGCTTTAAAATATGTCATTTTGTTGCATTTGATCAAAACACTTAAATGCTTCCTCTGCAGAGACTGTTAAGTGCAGAGCAAAGACATGGTCGACATGTTATATGGTTTAGGGTATTCCCTTCTCTGCTCAAAACACTATTTGCAGTTTGTTTTCCATAGGAGAAATTTTTCTGGGTCGTTTTTCACTCAAGCAATCTTTCAGAAGCGTCCAAGAACATACACAAGAGGTAATGTACTTTAGAAGTGGGGCAGTATGCAACAGTAATGTTATTAGCACTTGGATCTCATCTTGGACACCATCCAAAACTTTTACTTCCCCTGAGTGCTTTCTAGTGATAGTAGTAGGTTCAATTTAGGGCAAAGTCCTCCACGGCTACAAGAGTGCATGGAAAATTGTTGGAGCCAATTTGCTCCAAGTTGCAAATCAATTTCACAGAAATATAAGTATAGCTCTGTTTTAAAGCAAGATGGAGATAATTGGGTATAAAGTTCACCAGATAATTATTTGGGATTCATCCTAGTGGCAGATTAAGTATATAATAAATGGATATAATGTCTGGATTGGTAACCTAAGCGGCACAAGATGGATCTTTGCACACATAGGACTCTATTAAGTACAGGACTACAGGAATTGGCCTTGGGATGAGTGTGCTGCTTATGATCTGCCTGCAATGTCAATTTAGTATATACAAAACAACCAAGTCTCAGATTCACTATATTGGCATGACATCTTGCCAATTTTTACATTGTTATTTATCCAGTATTTCTGTACTGTCCAAATCATCAATATTCAGAATAGATTTTGTGTCTCATAACAGGGCTCTATTGAAATTCAATATGGTTTAGGCAGGTACTGCAGCATCATTATGATGCAAGCCCGGCCATTTGCAGGTCAGTGTTATATTTGTAATTATTGATCAGGTCTAGAGACTGCAGATTTAACCAGTTAGATAAAGTACATTATACCTGATTCTGCCCAAAGGGCCGAAGCATTGTCCCTGCTTTCATCGTTGTCTACATGTCTCTTCTTCGGGTTAAATTTATCCCACTTAAACCCGGGCTCTTCTCACACGGATCTTCTTACTCTGTAAGTTTATGTTGTGTACATGATCACGAATACTGCATTTTGGACCTGTTTGTTACTAGGCTTTTATTTTTTAGATGTAGTCACATTTCTTTTTAATTTTTTGTAAATGTAGGTGTGTCTTTGAGACTGCTCACATTTCTCGACGTTGTGAAGAAGGGTAACACTGGCTTTAACACGGGCAGGAAGATGCTTATGGTCAATCCGTTCTACCTCTAAAACTTGAACAACAAAGGCTACCCTGTTAAGGTTAGAATGTTCTATTGGCAGTGGATATTTTGCCATCACTATAATGCAAAGATATATTACATGGATTACTGTTGATAGCAACAAAATTGTGGTGGTGATAGCGACTACAAAAGAGATGAAGAATTCATCTAATTTTGTTGACATTGTCATTGATAGCGTGCATTCTTTTGGTGGAACAAGAAATTTACCAGACCGTTTTCTACCAGTGCACTAGTTGCAAATTTTGATGAGGTTTGTCTGGAATACATGGTTACCATTGCCCTTTAAAGTTTGCAACATCATTGCTTGGTGGTTCTATCATTGAGTCTGCTGGTCATGTTACATTGATTAGCAAGGGGTACGGACTTTGTATTAGCAACAATTATGGGATGTTAGATGGTCTGGTCTGTACTTCCCCTATTGATGCTATGTCTTTTGCCAATTTTCTCCTTTGCTATACGAGGACATGACGTAAGCTTTGTCTTGCAGATGGAAGAAGGAAACAAGAAATAATCTGCTACGAGAAATGATGGAACGGTGAAGGAAAGGGTAGAGGAAATAAGTACTGACTGTGAATAGTGGGTTCAAAACCCACAGGCTTGTAACGAACGAAAACTTGAGGCACAGAAACTTGAACCAACGAAACTCAGCGTGACTAAGATGTAGCTAAGAGCACTAAGCTATTGCTGAAAAATCCGGTTATCTCACTTTCAAAAAGGGCGCCTAACGGTACTTACATGTTCACCTTCATATAAAGGCCTTCAAATATAAAGGCTGTGTTGCTAAAGGGAAAGGTGCATATAAGTAAATACGCGAGCTGGGCGGCTTAGCCGAGAGCACGATGATGATGCCCAGGAAAAAATTGAGGCTGAGTAACAGGAGACAAAATGCGGTTCTTGATCTGCCTTTGCTGCCGGATGATATTTTGACAAGAGTGATTCTTTTGTTGGACGACATAGCCGATCTTGCTCGATTTTCTATGGTCTCCAGACACTCCTTCTGGGATATGCAACCTGCTTGCTCTCATCGCATCTTATGTTGTTTGGATCTTGATAATTTCCACTTCAGTTGGGCGGATCTTCCTACATACCATAATCCCAATCTTCCTACATATTATAACGCAGAGTGTTCATGGAAATATTTGAGGAAACTCCAAAAGGAAGAATGCATACAATACAGAAGTTGGGTCGACATTTTCGTCTGGAATCATGACACGTGTCCTTCGCCTACATCACGGAATAGAAGTTGGGACGACGATTCCGCGTTGCAGGTAAACAACCGGTAAACTCTGTTTTGGTCGATTGTCTTCTAATCCCTGTTTCAGATTCAGATCAGGCCTTGCATGTTTCAGATCAAATGGAAACTGGGAAGGCCTTGCATGTTTCAGATCAGGCCTTGCATGTTTCAGATTCGGGGCTAGAAGGTCTGATCCATCTCAAATCGAGGCCTGATCCACCGCAAATCGAGGCCTGATCTCAAATTCTTGCTCTGCACAGGCCGGAAACATGCATTATCGGCTGCATTATTGGCCTTGCATGCTCGCTCACAGGGCCGATTCATCTCAAATCGAGGCAAGCTTGCTCTGGACAGGCCGGATTTGGCCATATAAGAAGCCCACAAGCCTTCTTCATCTCATATCTACTCATGCTTGCTCTGCACAGGCCGGATTTGAGCATATAAATTTCTATAATTGCTTAATCACAGGTTTAAACTGCCGGATTTGCATGGAGCTCATTTCTAACATCTATAACAGGGCAGATCTGTGCAAAGCTGAACCGAATCATCAAAATGCCTCCCCAACTTCTGTATTGTAGGGGAATGGAAACTGGTCCAGCATTCCCAGTTTGCCGGTGACCCGCCTCTCGCGGCGGGACCCCACACGGCAAACTGGGAATGCTGTCCCAGTTTCCATTCCCCTATACAACCTATTTGCATTAGATTTTCCAATGGTCTTTTGTGCATTACTAAGTTCTTCGGTAAGGGGAAGCGCTGCATTCGTATTTTTAATCCATTCAAATCTAAGTGCCCTAAGGATGTCCTATTTGCTCCCAAACACGTGATGGATTCCGGCTCCCATGTTGCAGGCCATTCTTTCTATTTTGACATGTTTACCAATAGCTACATTGTCATCCTTGTTGTTGGACATCTCAAACATCTGGAGCTATGTCATCTTGCCATTTATCAGTCAAAAACTGGTAGATGGAGCAGAAGCAAACCTGTAGAAGATGTGTTTGCTAAATGGGGCCAAACTTGCATTGGAGATTCTATGTATTTTCTAGAAGACAGCCTTTACATATGTTGCATATGTGAGTACAACTTTGGTAAAGACTCCTGGTCCAGGAAAAAGGTTTGCACAGAAGGAAAAAGGATTTATTTTGGGCAGTTGGCACAAAGTAAGGGCAAGCTTCTATTGGTTGGAGAGGTTGGGGGTGATTTGTTTGTGTGGATTGCTCATGAGAGGAATGGAACATATGGTCTCACAATGCTCTCCTCAATGAAACTACATACTAGTCCATGGTTTGAGGAAATGTGGGTTGATTCTTTTATGCCTGTAGACGATCTCTTGCTGGTAACTGGAATGGAAGGATTATTAATTTATCATACCTCCATCAACAGCTTGCAGCTTTTGGACTACTCTCGAGAAGCTCTAAGCCACCATTGCTTTATATCTGAAACAAAGAGTTTCTTTCTTTTTGGCTTTCCAGGAAAATGCTTAAGGCAACTTAAAATGTTGACAACAAATCTTTATTAGGAAAATGCGTTCTTCGATAAAAAAACTATTCTATTCTATTCTATATTAGTCAATGCTAGGTATTATGTACCTTAAAAATTGAAAGAAGTTTCTAATTTCTAATGGTTTTGGATAGTCTCTTCTTGCTTCTAATTATGATGCCTCTAAATATGATGCCTGAGACTGTACGAACATATGACAATATATCATGCAAACATATGAAAGTTTTTCAAGCAATGTGAAGTACTTCAATTGGATTAATTCATTAAGAACCTTGCTAAGCTAAAAGGTGGTGAACCAGTCATATCTGCTTGTCTTCCATGCAAAAAAATTCAAGTTAAAGAGCAGCACTCCAATAGAAAACATTCTTGCCTATATTTATTAAATTCACCAATATTTGATATCTTGCCTTTAGTCAGTGCTCTTTATTTTATGGTATCTTGACTTTAATCAGTGCATGTGTGCTCCTTATAAAACATTTTTCAGATTTCTTTTTTGAGTCCAATCATCACATTTATGACTATTCGAGATTGTAACTACTCTTGAACGATCATGTTGTTTGTAGTGGTAGTTATGTTATAAAATAGGATACGATTATGACAATTTTATTTTCCATTTTTTTAGGTCCTAAGTTCTTTTCCATGGGGTCTGAGGCTGCAATGACTCAAGCTATTACTATCTGATTGCATCTCTTTATGGAACTAAAGTTAAAAGCACAGCTACAGCTCATGTATGCATAAATCTTGACCTGCTAATAATTATTTCAAGTGCTATTTTCATGTAAGCAAATTATTTTTGGGATTTTAGAGCTTTGAAAGCATTTCTGGATTTAGTAGTGCGGAAGAAAACATCACGCATTGCAACAAATAAGGCAGCTGCAGCTATTAATTCAAGATGATAAGCATTTGGTTGTATCATTCTTCCATCTGGTAATGGTGGTCTCAGCTATACCCATGTCTATATCATTTTAGTATTATCATTGTTTTCAATACTTCTCTTATATTGTGAGGTATCAAGATAAGAAGCATGGAGATATATCCGTGTTAATGAGTCAAACGTCTCGACGGACAGTGCTTTATGCCGCCGCCAGGACAATAACATTTCCGCCAGAACTGGCGGTTTGATGCGAAAGTGTAAAGAACGCAAGCCTCCGCCACACTCGATCCGTGCACCCGCCATAAAGTTACCTCACACGCACAAGACCGCACCCTATCCAAGGAGACAAAGGGCTGCAGACTCCTGCCGTGCATTAGGGGATGTTCGCCCTTTGGCAGAGTGCTCTGGCCAGCCGTACCTGGGACATCACACCCGCAAGTAAAGGGGAATAGCTTTTGCAGCCAGCCTTTATGACCCACAAGGGACGATACTTCATTACCCCCAGATGGCCCCATTGGTTCTCGCGGGAGGAGGATGTTGTGGAGGGCCCGCGAACTACCAAGCACGGGAAGGCAAACCGAACTTTGATGATATGCAGCCGAAGTTACTCAAATGGGCAGGCAGCTACGCCGGTGTCGATCCCTCACTACCCTGTTCCAAGCATTGCGGGAAGGTTTCCCGACTGATGGATCACAAGCTGTGGTTGTCCCCATTCACAAAGCAAGGGCGACCCACACCGGGTTCCCGCCACTCACCGGACGATCATGGTCGGTTCAAGATTTGCCAAGCCGCTATCGGCATTCTAACGCCAGATTGACCCGCTAGGCAGAGGGCGCGGATGTGCGAGCCCTCACACAAGCAAAGCTTTAGACCCGCCACTCAACGATTGACCATATCTTCGGGGCGGGCACCGATTGAAGATGGCGGGAACCATCGGCGAGGACTTGTATTGCTACTTTGTGGACTTCGAGAAGGCTTTTTGATACGGTCCCGGGGAAAAGCTATGGGCTAGATCTGCGCCAATCAGCTGGGGCTGCCGTGCGTAATGCCATACTCTGCCGTATGAGAGTTGTTTGGCAGGATCGTACCGACGGGCAAGCATTCCCCAATAGTATCGGGTCCTACAGGCTGCCCCCTCTCATCAACACTTTTGGCCTCTACATTTGATCGGTTAGAGCTCGCCATCGAAAGCATGGGGAATGGCATACAACTTTTGCACTGTGTCATCCGCCAAATCATCTACGCCACGACGATGTTGACCTTCCGCCCACACCCGTAAGCTATGCGCCTCATCCGATGCCCTAGACATCTCTCGCCGCTACGTGACATGCTGCGTGAATCTGCCAAGACTGTGGGTGGTTCTCATATCCTCTTCACGCCACCCCACGCCTCCTCAAGACTCACATATCGGGGACAGACTGTGGAGGTTGTTGACCCTCAACCTGGCTAGAGAGTCAAACGCAAGAAGCCAACTTGAATTTATGCTCAAGTTGGGGTTAGAACCTCCAGATCACTTAAGGTGATCAGTCTACACAAGAATTTTTCAAAGAAAAAGCTCAAATATCAAGTATTCATACCTTCCCCAATTCAAGAATATGGCACCCTTACTCAAATTGATGTAGCATTCATAGGTGGATTGATTTCCAGGGTAAAATGATTGTGACTTGTACAGAAAAGTTATAGGCAAGCAAGGGAAAAGACCTTGACCAAGTCTGAGTTCTAATCTGCAAGATATTCGATCTCAAAGTTGGGTCAATTTTTGGTCAATACCAGTCAAGACTACAGACAGAACTCAGAAATTTGTAACTTGAGTTGCAGAGGGAATTTTTGAGAGATTCCAAAACGGAGGTGAAGTATAGATTCCAAAGATGAGGGGCATGCAATCAAATCATATTTTGGATCACTAAAACTATTTTTTTGGCACTGTTTTGTGAATAACAGTCTAAAATTGTATAAGACAGAATGCAAAAAATGATAACTTGAGTTTGGAATGGTTTTTTTTTTTGAACTTTGTGTGCACACAGGTGCAAATATGATGGGAAAAGAAGGGCAAGTAGTCATATGCAAGAAAAAATGATGGAATATCTTATTGTAAAAATGTTTGTATGTCAAAAATACTAGAAGATCATGACAGTCAACTTTTAAGCATTTGGCAGGCAATTTTCATTGATATGAAGGTAATACAAGATGAATAGAGTCTCAGGATAATGAATCAATCATCAAAATATCTCAGGAGGTCATAAAATAATATCATAACAGGAATATCAGTCCAATTTTCTCAAAACAAACCGTGGAACACTCAGATACTTCATAAATGTCTTCAGATCATGCTCAGCATGTATCAATTTTGAGGTTTGATGCATCTGGGCCTTCAGAAAGTTGTGTGTCGATCACCCCAATTATATTTTCAAAATTTTATGAATCCAGAATCTTAGGCTTTGATTATGGGTTTGTTGGGTAGCTAAGAGAAGGGAAGAGAAGATTCGGGAGGAATTTAAGGCAGAAACTGAGGCCTCTGGCCGATTCGAAGGTTTTTTCTAAGTTTAGGGTTCATGGAGGGAATCTCTCGAGCATCTTTCGAGTATATTTCGAGATTCTGGCCTTTAAAAAAACAATTTTCAATGGTTTAAATGGAAAAACCAACCTTTGGGTCTTGGGAATCTTCTAGGGATCTTTGAGGATGCCTTCCAAAAATTTGGGAGCATATCTGGCCTTGCCATGTGGCATAGGGCATCCTTATGGTATCTCGAATGATACCTAGGTTATTCACCTAGGGTTTTGATATTCCATAATAGGGTTTATTTTTCAAAGGCAAAGGCCAAATAATGGGATGGGAATATGAAATAGAAATGAGTTTATGATGAGATGAGGGAAGGGTTGAGGAATCAAGGCAAAAATGAGAAAAGGCATAGGGGAATGGAGATGGGAATAGTTTGGGGGCAAAAGATTCTAGATTACCATGGGGTCTTCCAAACTCTAGCTTCCAATCTTCAAAAAGTATCTTCCAATCTTCTTACCCAAAATCTTATAAGCATCCTTTGACCTCAAATGAAGTATTCCTTATGGGAGTTGACCTTGAAGATAAATATCCTATGACCTTCACACCAATGTTGACTACCAAGTTCTTCTTTGACTTAGCCTTCCTAACTTCAACATATGAACCAACAATTAGTATGTTGCCCTTTGGGGGCAACAGAGGTCACGCCCACCTACAAGTACCTAGGGGTGGAGTTCCCCAGGCGTCCATCCACTTGCAGGTGTGACAAAGGCCGAAAGCTTTATGCCATGCGTAACAACAGCCACCGTGCGTAGCTCTATGATTGGGGCCATCACCACATCGTTTCGGCGCCGGTCGAAGCCCTCCCTTCTTCCAGACGGATCGAGGTTTGGGGCCCGATCGCCTCTTTGGCGACTGAATGACTTGGAGCAAAAGTGAAGGCATTTTTGGCACGCACTTGGGGTGAAACCTTCAGCCCCTATCATATTCTCACGCTGTAGGAAACTGGATTCTTGCCGCTTCAAAGGCAGCCCTTGATAGACACATCGCCTCTATTTTCGTAAAGTGGTTAATATGGGGTGATGCTCGGGCCCCGCACCGGCTTACGATGTGGCAATGGGCCCGCAGCGCTCGTGGCCTGCTGGAGGGGTAAGAGAGATCGCTGGTTCGCCAGATGGAACGGCAGAGCACAAAAGGCAGTGTGGACACAACGCCGATCGTGGGACAGTCTGGCGGAGTACACGGACGCTTGCTTCCTTGGCAAGCTCGGGACCCCGATGCTCTAGAGCAGGTCAAAACGCCCATTACAAGGAGCACATCAACCCCGGTTAGCCCGGGGCCCAAGCTCTCCCCTGCTCCCACCCTGCCCAAAAAAGCGCACTCATTGCCTCCATTTGCATAGGTGCCCACCATCTTCGCAGACGAGAGGCGAGGTGGATTGGGGAGCCCGCCAGATGTGATCCGTTAGTGCCGGCCAAACGGGTGCCATTGAGGATGAGTCTCACACTTTCGTGAAGTTGCCCAATATTCGGGCCAGATCCGTGCCGATACGCCCCTTAGTAATGGGCCGGACTTTGCCCCTACATTTGCCGATGAACACACCGGCCAATACGTGCCACGGGGTCGTACATTTAGGAGGTAATCGATCTGCGAAGCTCACCTTTGCCCCCACTGTCCGCCTCACTGATCGTGCACTAAAAGCGGTGCATGAGTGTATATATTTGTGTGTTTTTGCATTTTGTATATTGGAACAGTTTGTCAGCAGGCTGATTGCTGCCATGGTTTTTCCCTCGAAAACCCTTCGGGGCGGGGGTTTTTTAATCCGGGTAGTAATCCGCTTGCTACGCTTTTGTATTAGGTCCCATAGACCGATTGGTCTCCGTGGACGATAAACATACCTTCCTACCTTCCTTCCTTCCTTCAAGTAGATTATTTAAATTTAACTTGAAAAAGAAAGGCCCCCTTTCTGATCCTTCGAGTTGAATAACCTCAATTTGAACAAGAAAGCCCCCCCTCCCCTCCCGGTTTCCCACTAGAGAGCAGTTTAAACAATTATTTGACCACAAAGAAATTAAAAAGAAATTAAACACACATGCTCAAGCAATCATATACAAAAGCATTAATTCAAATTTAAATCTAAAACATCATTCAAAGGTTAAACATAGATTGAGAATTAGGTTAAAGCTCAATGATTGATATGCTTGTATTATATTTTTAAGGGCAGTGGTCGATATTATATTATTTATAATCGGAAATTTTTTAGATATCTTAGAACGAAACTGTAGATATAAAAGGCAATTCCCTCTCGGCAAATCGATTTGCTAAACCGACTACTACATTGCTGGAATCATACAACATTAATATATATTGTTAAGTCCATGAAGACCAAGAACATATATACAGACATTAAACCTAGCATTAACTTAGATCAGAATGCACATTTGAGGAGGAAGTCCTCCATTTGCTCGAGTTTTTTGGAGCTACAATGTTTGAATCAATCACAATGCTATAGTAAAAACATTCCCAATAGTTCATTTATTTGTTTAAGTGTACATTGAATATTGCATTGCTAATTAAGGTGTATTGACGTAGAGATTTGAGCTCAAAGTTCTATAAGTATGATTTGCTTGGAACTTCTTGATGTAACAATGTTCTGAACAAAGAAACATCCAAATTCATTTGTTTCCTTTAAAGTTAATTCTGTGTTCGCTTTGCTTTCCCCATAGATGTGAACGAAGACAAAAAAAAAAAAAAAAAAAAAAAAAAAAGAAAGAAAAGAAAAGAAAGTGCCTTGAAATCATTTCAAAAGAGAGGCATGATAGCAACATAACGAAAGGTGGCATCAAAACCTTTCTTAGAGCGACTAAATAGCATTTGAACTAATTTTGTGTGGGTAATTTGTTTATTTGTTGCTACATATTCTAAACCAGTTGCACCCTTGACTACCACAGTCGTCGGATTCGTCGGTCCTACGACCCAGATCGTATGTTGTGGCCTCTGGGCACCTCTCGTTTCGCTTATAGTCATTTATGGTTGGAGGCGCCTATGATTTTAAAATATGAAATACGATTTTGCCTAAGGTTTTGAGGGAATATCGAACCTCTATACGGCTTTGCCTAAAATTTTAGAATATGAAATACGGGGACTCGAACCTCTATCAAAATAACTCAATGTCCTAATAAAACAACTTTAACCAATATATTTTTTATCTTGAATCTATGTTTTTTTTATAACAACCCATTCAATTGTTTTAGGGACATACTGTCTATGGTTTCAGGATTTGTTTTTTCTATATCCATATCAGATCCCCTTGGAACCCCCTGTTATTTTGCTACATATTATAGTTATACTAAATATCGAAGGGGATCTAAAATGTTATATTTACCTGGTCGCATAGGTACCATGAATTCTTAATAGACGTTGATAAATTCTTTTTTGCCAGGGCTGTCCTTTGGCACCGCTGCTTTTTACAATTGTGGCGGAGATTCTTTCTCAGGTATTCTCTCTTGCAGTGCAGGAAGGCATCCTGCATGGTCTTCCCATGAATAATGGTTCACAAGAGATCTGTAATCAGTATGCAGATGACACTTTCTTGTTCTTAATGGCTGATGAGCAGAATTTGCAGAATGCCATTTCCTTTGTTGGACGTTTCTCTTTGGCTTCCGGTATCTTTGTGGGTGGCAAAAGTGTGTACGCCCCCTCAGGCCCTAGACTCTCCGCTGTCGTCTTACGGGTTGCATTTCCATGGAAGGTTCTTCCTCATGGGAAGGCAACTAAGCTTCTAGGCATTCCGGCTTTTGGTATACACCTCTCATCCGAGACGCTGGGATGTCATTATTAAGGGGTTGGAGAGGCATTTGTTCCGGTGGTCCACGGCTAAGTTATTCCGGCCGGTCGCGGTAACTATGGCAAAGTCAGCCTTGAAAGTGGTACACATGTCTACATGGCTTCCATCTTGCCGGGCACCGCATAAAGATGCACTCATTGTTCGTGATCGCCGGGAACTTCATCCGGGTGGCAACCAAGAAGGAGCCGATGTTAAAGTTAGTTGGACTAAGTGCATTATGCCTAAACTTTGTGGGGCCGGGATGATTCACTTTCTTCTCCGCAGCAAGGTGCCTCTCATTCACCAATCTTTACAGATGTGCATTTCCTTTGGCTCTCCATCCATTAAGCCTCTCCTCCCATAGGCATTATTCTATCCACTTTCTCCATATCCTAATGCATCTCCTTTCCTCAAGGGATTGCTACCGCGCTTGGGAGACTGCGGCGCATTTTGTTTGATTCCATCCAATGGCCCACACGATCCTACATGCATTTGTTGGTGGATCCCTTTGGGTGACGGGCAAAGCAGCATTGTCCCCCCGGTCTCTTCGTCCATCCATTGACGAACGCGTATGGCGCAGCGGCCAGTGTGCTCACCGCGGACCGCATGGTATATAATGAGACAAGATTGTTGACGGAACGAAGTTCAAATTGAAGTTCCTTCTCCTTCGTTGGGACCGGCCATTTGGGAAAAAGTAGTCGCTACACTTCCTCCACACCCACAAGCCGTGGCTCCCCAGCCTCTGGGTGGTTCATGGCAAGTTAAGGAGGAGCACCGTGCACTCGATGGCGCGGTCCCCGCTTCATCCCCGAGGTGTTGCCTCCATCGCCAAAGTGGCCTTTAGTTATCCCCGAGCCTCATCGTAAAAGCAGCGATAGGTATGGGATAAACCGCTTCATCCTAAGCTATCCATTTTATGGTGGCAGATCACTCATAGATGCATGGGTAAACACCGTTGTTCATCGATTTCGGCCCGAAGTCTCTGTGGATCTGCCCTCTTTGCACGCGAGAGGGATGAGACAATTGAGCAATCATTTTTTTTTTGTGTCACCATGTTCGACTTGCTTGGGCAAGCATGCCTCGTGTCTTTTTCCATTGTGACTTGAATAGTCACAGGTCCTATTGTCGGGCCTATCCTAGTTCTTGGGACAAGTTGGCAAAGAGGGCTTTCCACTTAGCATCTACTTGGACATCCGGTCTATCCGAAGAGGCTAAATCTCCTTATCTTCAAGGGACGGCTCTTTTCGGATACGCTAAGTGCTTTCGCGATGCCCTCAGAAATGCATTGTGAAGGCGCATAAGTGTTCTTCCTTAAAGGATGACATCAAAAGTGTCATTTGGGAGCAATATCTTTGATTCACACCTACTCATAGCAAGCGATTTTGTGCTTATAGTGATCTATGTTCTCTGCTTTTTTATGTTTTGTATGTGGTGGGTAGTGTTGCTCTAGTGGATATCTTCTCCACTGGGTTTTGAGTCCCCCATGTACTCTTTGTATTCTTTTGAGTAATAAAGGTCCACGTTCATAAAAAAAAAAAAAAAAATCTTTTTTGACATCTAATATGTTTTTAGCAGATAATAAATTCTTTCTTCCACCTGTCCATGTGATGAGCTTCAACCTGCAAAGAGATGGGAGAAACCATCGATGGAGTTGCTAGATTGGAGTTGCAATCATTCTTGGTTATATTTGCAATTTCCTTGGATTGAACATGTACATTATCAAAGCTCATTGTCATTAGAGTTCTTTAGTTTGGTAAGGAGATAACCAGCCATTAATCCGCTTTCATCAAACATTGTTACTTTGCGTGCATATATTTAGAAACGTTATCTATGTGTTTTAATTGGAAAATGCTTGAACTTAAACCACATTTTGGAAGGGATTTGACGCGATAATTGGATTGGCACTTGGAGTATAGCAAGACGTATAGGGAAAACTTTCTAACTCTTTTCTTTATCGATAAAGAGAAATGTTCATGCTGGGTTGTATATACAAAATTATTATGAGTCCAAAGCATTCTATGTTATTCAACTTTTTTGGCATACTTTGTTTGTTGAAGATTATCATTAGGGAGATATCCTTATGCTAAATGTTTGCAAACCAAAATCCATAGTTGTAACACTATATTATTTAACTTTATTGGTGGATCCTTGTATGTCTATAACGAAATGGACTTTGAGTAAGGTTGCCAAATCCCCAGGGATGTTCAAACCTGAAAAATTATAGGGAAAATTTTAAAAATGCCCCTATATTTTCACATATTTGTTAAAATGCCCTTGTATTTTGTGTATTTATCAAATTGCCCCTACTTTTATACTCTTCTGCATATGGCGTAGCTGGATCGATCTCTTTGTTCCTCCGATCCTTCGCTCGATCTTTACACTTTTCTTGATGTTCTTTGTACAAATCTATTCTTTTTGTTTTCAGTTCTTGATGTACATGATAAAAACAGAGCTTAAGATTCTAACCCAATAGATGAAACCAATCCTCTCCTTTGTCAAGATTGCTTCCGCTACTGCAACACCAAATTCGCTCCGGCTATCTCCAAATGTGTTCCCAACTATTTCACGACCTGAGCAATTGGAAACTGGAAATTCCAACAACACATGGTGTAGACTCAGAAACTGAAAAATCTTTTTCTTCTCGTCGCTCCAAGTTTGTGCCCAATCTGCTTTATCCTTCAAACATCTTCAGAGCTTCAAATCGGAATACATCCTTGCTAAAGCTATTCGCATTTTCAACTCTCATGTTTAGACATCTGCAACATCACAAAACAAATCCGGCCATCCCTTTACTGTTGCCAAAAACAGCCGCTATCTGACTTGGATGCAGAGCATGTGATTTGATGCCCATATGTTTTTCCACTGATTCTTGATGCTCAGGTTTTTTCCCAGAGAAATTGATGCGCCGAAAACTGGGGATTTGAATCAAAATAGAAGATTTGACATGGAGGAGGGGATTTGATGCCCCCGGTTCTTCACCGATTACTGCTTCAATCAAAGGAGTTCTTGATGAAGCTTTCATTTTCATTGTTTTACAGAAATTAAGGGCATTTTGACAAATAACAAAAATATAGGGGCATTTTGATAAATATGCAAAAATACAAGGGTGTTTTTAAAATTTTCCTAAAATTAAATCATCTTAATGTCTATTTGAGGCCTCTTCTTTGAAGGCATGTTCATGACACCATGGTAAAATATACTTGATAGTAAAAAGTTCTCACTTTATTAAACAGTGAGCATAGGTACAAATCCAGCAGTGTTTACACTGATGTACAAAACAATATAAATGATTCTTCATACTGCTATTCTGGATGCATATATTTTAATGCATGAAGATGAGCTGCTTTTGAAATGGATAATTGCGGATTTCCTTTCTGCATATGGAAGAAGGAATGCCTGGTAGGACTCCAGAAGATCAACTCTTGAATCAAATTTATTCTCTGATTATTTGCTCTTGGAATATGCTGCCTCAGAGTCCAGTGGAGGTTTTCCTTTTTAGCAAATGGAGAAGAAAATATGCCATGTTCAGCAAGTTGCACGCCATGATGTCAATTACCAGAAGCGTCAAGCAGTTTCCAAACCATTAACAGTTGATTCATCATGTTAGCTTCATAAAACAAAGGCTCGGAATTATAAAGCTCTGCAATAATCATACCAGCCACCCACATATCAATCGCCTCATTGTATGTTTGTGCTCCTAATAGAACCTCATAATGTATACCAAAGAGTGGACACTAATTGAGACACCTAACCATGCAAGAATATCGTCGATTCGCGTAGCGAATCGGCATTCTTGCTCAAGACGAGCATGCATGCATTGCATGCGTCGCATGCATGCATCGCGACGCGCTTTGGGCCATTTGTCGTTCCGGCGCTTGCTACTTATTGGCGGAATTCTTCATCGACGCTTTCATCTTCTCGCCAGCATCTTTTATTCTCTTTGAATTGTTTCCGTGCGGGAGGGGCTTTCCCCGCCTGGTTTGGCCAATTTACGCTGCTTTCCCCGCCGCCTTTTCTCCGCCTTTAGCCTTCATCCCGCGGACCTTCGGCCCTCGATCCTAGTTTGCTAAAGAAGTCCTTTTGGTATTCTGCTCTTTGTTGGTTTCATGCGAATCGCAAAGGTAAGATCGTCGCCGATTCGCTGTTTAATCCAAAGATTCTTGCTCAAGACGAAGCATGCATGCATTGCATGCGGGCCGATGCATGCATCGCATGCTTTTGGGCCGCCGCTCAAGTTGGGTGTTTGCTACTTTATTGCGCATTCTTCATCGACGCTTTCCTCTTCTCCCCCGCCAGCATCTTCCCTTCCTTCTTTGTTTATTCTATTTTGTACAAGTTCTCGCTTTATCATGTTTTTCCACCCGGTGGTGATGCTTTTTTCCACCCAATCGGGTGATGCTATTCTTTTTGGTATGTTTCTCGCTTGTTGTTGGTGATAAAAAGGTGCAGTTGGCGGCGCGCCATCCGCTTTGACTTCTCCATGCTGGTTTTGGGAGCCGATTCTATGCCTTTACGCTTGTCTAAGCCCTTGTCGGGTTAGTTTATCACTAGGGTTTTTCCTCTAAAACTCGAAGGGCGGGTTTTTAATCCCGTGATAAGCTTTCGGCAGGTCATCTATTAGCATTGTATTTGTTTTGGGGGTCCAAAATGATATAATTGATTTTCCCTTTATTTTTTGTGGATAGTTCGCGATATGTGTGGCTATCTATTGCCCACCATTGTAGCAATAGATAGGCTTCTCATTCATCTCTCAAAGAGATTTTCATACAATAGAGGATAGTGGGTAGCCACACACATGCGAATTAACTACCCACAAAAAATAAAGGGAAAATCCAATTATATCATTTGGACCCCAACAAAATACAATGCTAAGAGAGATTGAGGTATTCGCCGAAAGCTTATCAATCGGATTAAAAACTTTCGGTTTTCAAGGAAAACCCTAGTGATAAGCCTTTCTCAAGAAGGGGCTTGGACAAACGTGAAGGCATAAAAATCGCCCCAAAACCCATTTTAATGGAAAAGTCAAAACGATGCCGCCGCTAACCCTGCACTGCACATCACCAACAAAACAACAAGACAAAACAAACCTCCCGTGAGTGGAGGGGCGATTACGCTAGGCGCCACGCCGATAAAAAAAAATACAAAACAAAGAAGGGGGGGAGGGTGGGTTCAAAGAGAATAAGGTAATCGGCCGAGAGAGAAGAGGAAGCCGGATGATGATGATGCGTAATCGCCTAAAATAGCTTAACTCCCAACTGCATCGGGCATGCGCCACCGCGATGCATGCAAAACATGCATGCTCGCCCCATTTAGAATGGCGATCCGATGTCTCGGACGAGCGCATTCTAGAATGGGACTCGCAAGAAACCAACAAACCGCCCGACTACCGTGAGAACTTCCTTACAAACTAGGATCGAGGACTAAGGTCACAGGACGAGGCCAAAGGCCGTAAAGGATAGTAAGAAAGATAATGCCTAAATTGGCTAAACTGTGCATAGACTTGCTTCTCATTCATCTCAAAAGATATTTTCTATTAATGAGGATAGTGGGTAGTCGCACACACAATGTAACTACCCAAAAAAAAATAAAGGGAAAATCCAATTATATTATATCATTTGGACCCCAACAAAATACAATGCTAATAGAGATTGGGTTAGTGTAATTTAAAGCTTATCACCGGATTAAAAACCTCTCTTTCGGGTTTCGAGGAAAAACCCTAGTGATAAACCTTCGGCAAGGGGCTTGGACAAACGTGAAGGCATAAAAAATCGCCCCCAAAACCCACCTAATGGAAAAGTCGAAAACAGATGCCGCCGCTAACCCAGCTGTGACCGCACATCACCAACAAAACAACAAGACAAAACAAACCTCCCGTGAGTGGAGGGTTGATTACGCTGCGCTAATGCCGATAAAAATACAAAACAAAGGAGGGGGAGGGTGGGTTCAAAGAGAATAAGGTAATCACTGAGAGAGAAGAGGAAGCTACCGATGAGATATTGATGCGTAATCGCACTAAAAATAGCTGTAACTCCCAACTGTAATGGGCATGCGCCACCGCATGCATGTAAAACATGCATGCTCGCCCCATTTAGAATGGCGATCCGATGTCTCGGATATCGATGGGATTCTAGAATGGGACTCGCATGAAACCAACAAACCGCCCGAATACCAAAGGACTTCCTTACAAACTAGGATCGAGGACGAAGGTCACAGGATCTAAGGCTAAAGGCCGAAAAGGACAACAAGAAAGAAACGCCAAATTGGCCAAACCAAACAGAAGAAGCCCCCCTCCCCGCCTCGGGAAACAATTTAAAGAGAATAAGGTAATCGCCGAGAGAGAAGAGGGAAGCGCCGATGAGATATTGATGCAGAATCACGCCTAAAAATAGCTTAACTCCCAACCGAATGGGCATAAGGCCACCCGCATGCATGCAAAACATGCATGCTCGCCCCATTCTAGAATGGCGATCCCAAGACTTGCTTCTCATTCATCTCAGCAGATTTTCTACAATGGTGGATAGTGGGTAGCCGCACATATACGCGAACTACCCATAAAAAAAAAAGGAAAATCCAATTATAACATTTGGACCCCAACAAAATACAAGGCTAATAGAGATCGGTTAGTGTACCGCCGAAAAGCTTATCAACGGATTAAAAACCTCACCCTTCGGTTTTCGAGGAAAACCCTTAGTGATAAGCCTTCTCGCAAAGGGGCTTGGACAAACGTGAAGGCATAAAAAAATCGCCTCCCAAAACCCACGTAATGGAAAAGTCGAAACAGATGTCGCCGCTAACCCGCACGCACATCACCAACAAAACAACAAGACAAAACAAACCTCCCGTGAGTGGAGGGGTTGATTACGCCGCCGTGCACGCCGATAAATACAATAACAAAGAAGGGGAGGGTGGGTTCAAAGAGAATAAGATATCTGCTGAGAGAGAAGAGGAAGCTCGATGAGAAGTCGGGCGTAAACACGCCTAAAATAGCTTAACTCCCAACTGTGAAACGAGCATGCGCCGCCGCGATGCATGCAAAATATGATGCTCGTCCCATTCTAGAATGGCGATCCCGATGTCTCTGGATCAATGGGATTCTAGAATGGAACTCGATAAAACCAACAAACCGCCTGAATACCAAAGGACTTCCTTAACAAACTAGGATCGAGGACTAAGGTCACGGGGATGAAGGCTAAAGGCCGAAAGGACAAAGATGAAAGAAACGCCAAATTGGCCAAACCAGCAGAAGAAGCCCCTCCCCGCCTCGAAACAAGCTTCAAAGAGAATAAGGTACCGAGAGAGAGAAGAGGAAGCCCGATGAGAAGTCGGGCGTAAACACGCCTAAAATAGCTTAACTCCCAACCGAACGAGCATGCGCTACCAAGATGCATGCAAAACATGCATGCTCGTCCCATTCTAGAATGGCGATCCGATGTCTCGGACGATGGGATTCTAGAATGGGACTCGCATAAAACCAACAAACCAATCGGGCGCGTTGTTGGTTTTATGCGAGTCGCAGTGCAAGAATCCGCAATTTTAAGAACCCCAATTTGCAGGAGAAAATTCTCGTGTTTTATATTCCTATGGAAATATCCTTTTCGGTGGATGTACTTCAATCCTTGCATAAGTTGAGAAGCTAGATTGTGAATTGTATCTTCAGAAAGTGGTTATCTTTGGATGAGTCAAAAGAGATTGGGATCCATGTATTTAAAGACTAGATACATGCATTAATCTTATGCATGCACAGAGTTAAGGGGCATGATATTTGGATGATTAAAGTTAGGCGCTCGCATAATAATATCTCAAAACCCCTTAACGCAATTCTGTAGCTCCTTTCTCCTAGAGATTCTGGGGAGGGACGAGCACTACATAAGTATTGTAATTTTAGTTAGCCAATTATCGGCGTATCCTCATATCCTGTATTGGACCTTTTCCAAAACCTAACCTTGCCTTTCAATCGATGAAGAAAATTTGTATCTTATTGTGCTTTTTAAAACTGTGTACCTTGCTTCCTCTTTAATTCCCAAAAATCTTGCTTGTGCTCTTTAATCGATGACCAAACTTGCTCCTTGCTCTGCTAAAAGCCTTTTGTGCTTTCCAACTTATGTGCTTTACAAAATCAAAATGAAGAAAATTGATGAACATTGCTCTGGTCTAAAACCCTAATGGATCTACCCGAGCTATTTACAAAAAATGCCAAAGGCTTTCCATCTTCAATGTTGGGGGGATTGATCTTGTTCGTTTACCTCAAATACCCTTTTTATAGCATTGCATGGCATTTTCGTGAATCCAATGCCTATGCTTAGGCTTACATGCATTGTTAACATGCAAATAAATCTTCAAAGAAAACAAAAGAGAGCAGAATGCAAGTTAGTTTTTGTAACATGCAAAAAATGTTGTTGTGGCATTTGAATCTCCAATTGATGAAGAATAATATTATTTTCTGCTATAAATTCCTAATGCAGCTGCTTCCTCCGCCTCCTCCAGTTGACATTGATGATCATGAATAGAATAGAATAGAATAGAATAGAATAGAATAGATCATGAAGAATTCGAGGTTCATAAAATTTTGGACTCTTCGTTTGACGATGTCTGTATTACTTTGGCGTTTGAAAGGATATCCTCCAAATGATCACATAAGGGAACTTTGTAGAGAATCTGATTAATGTTCCTAATAAAGTTGTTGAGTTCCACCAATGTTACGTAAATAAGCGGAGTCCAAATACTTGAGCTCCAGCCCTGACAACTCGTCGCCATTGCTGGGGGGGATGTTCATATAAATGCCATACATACACGATCACCACTTATATTTATATATAGGAACTAGTTACGGTGCCCAACATTGCTAGGCATAAGTTGGGGGAACCTATAAGTTGGGTCTGTTGTTATTTCCTTTCTTCGACATTGTCTTTTTTAGTTCATAATCAAGAAAATGGAAATAGAATTATTGAATTGTACACATGCTATGTTCAGGGTAGATATTCTAACATTGCAATCACATATTGTAACATCTAAGTCACATTGATGTGTAAAGAATTTACATACTACAAATTGGCCAAATACATTGCCTACGAACGACAAATTCATTGGCTAAGTTAAGCTTAGAAAGGCTGCATTTACATATTACATAACCGACAAATTCATTGTCTAAGTTAAATTTAGAAAGACTGCACTCCAAACAAAGCACAAGTCATTTTGTCCATTGTTCAAAACATATTTTAATAGCAAATTGTGACTTTGAAAAGCCCTTATCAAATTTGTGACAAATTAACGCTAAAATTTCCTTCTTGCCTGAAACTTAACAAATTTTATAGATATCTTTTGTTCCCAAAACAAAAGAGCCAAAGCTCAGTTGTAAAACATACTTGATCCATGCTGAATTAGCACATTTAAATCAGGGTAAAAGCCAGTATTTTGTGCACTGTTTTGTATACTTGGATAATCCTCTGATAAAAAAGCTTTTGTAACTGTTATGGTCCAGCTCCTATAACTTGTACCTGTTGCAAAATCTTTCACTATTCTTTCCATCAAACTTACAACGTTTTAAGACTTTGAATGTTCGCATAACCCTTCTGAACTTTCACATAATTTTTTGTCCTAAGCAGAATCCATCTTCAATCTCTGCATAGTCCACTACTGTCTATAGTCCATCTAAATCTATAGAAAAAATAGTAAATAAAACAATCAAAAGAAGTTGACGCACTGGCAATAAGCACGCAAACAGATGGTGAAGAAACATGTAGGAAGTTAGATGGACGTCTGCTCAAAGGGGAAACTAGATTGTGAGCCCGAGAGATTGCAAGCCATTCTTCATCATAAGAAAACTCAAGAGGCCGAGACATTGCAGGGATATCAATGACCTATCCAGCAAGAAAATAACAGACTTAGGTATGGGTTACACTTAATTTACTAATAGTGTTGTTCATTATGAGAAAAGAGATCCACCTTTAACATATATTCTAAGCTAATAGATAGATAGTAGTTTTAACATCATGCCACTACGCAGCATCCAACTGGATATGTGACCACACACCACGGTTGGGCCCTGCCCCCAACCACCTTACATTGCATCTGTTGGGATTTGACCCCCAACAGTACCAAGTGCGATTCTGGGCGGTCTCAAACTCGAGACCACATTGCTAACGAACTAGTGCATGCGAAGGCATCTGTTTCAGGCAAGAAGATTTGTCTCACCTGATTATTGCCATATTCAACTAAGGCCGCAAACTTTGTATGTAGGTGAACTAAAAACCAATACATAGATTTCAGTTTCTGCAAAAGCTTCTGTGCAGATTCACTCCTCGGGTTGTTTCTCTTTGCCTCTTTATATATATAATATTAGCTAGCTCAATATCATCATATCTTCACTCTGCGCACACTGCTTGAGGATAGCAGGAATCGCCGACAAAATCTGTACTGTTCTCTCGTGGATTTCGCGAAAGCTTTTGACAGAGTGCCCTGGGACAAGTTATGGAACGATTGGCGGCAAAATGGACCCCTCCTTGACTGCGAGAATGCAATATATAGGCTCTAACGAGGCATGCTGGTGTCAGATCACATCGCCGTAACAACCTGCGAATCAGTAGAAATGATTGGAGTCGTCGGCGTTCCCCCCCCCCACACTCTTTGGCCTATACATTGACCCGGCTAGAAGATTGGCTCTCGAGCACGCGAGGTGGTGCGCCACTATCTCATGCATCACACAATCCCAAGAACTCATATATGCCCTACGACCCGATTGTAGGTTAAATGCACGCGTCGGTACCTTTTCGTACCTAACGCATCGCACCCATACGACATTGTATGTGCGCTACTATATCATGCATTTTTTGAACAAATTTGAGTTAACGCTAATCCGGACGCCAAGACGTAAAGTCTAGAACACGCATCGCACCGCACACGCTACGCGACGCATTAATGTATTAGGTGTTAAATAATAATTTTGTCCTTTTTTTTTTTTTCGCCGCCCTAGACCATGGTCGACGCTGGCGCTTATGGAACGTCTTTGATCTCTCAAACTCGTAAAAACTATCTTAGATCCATCCTATGGTATCGGGATCACATCTCGGTTTGAAGAGTTTGAAGGGGCGACCAATCTAGGATTCTAGAGCTCAAGGCAGCTGCTTGATAAGCAAGTAGGGAGCATTTTCATTGCCGTGGAGGAGCATTTAGGAGCGAAATCCTCATTTTGGGTCCTTACCATTGCCATCTCTCAATATATTTACTTTTTATGTTTTAAACAATCAGAAGTTGGAGCAGCGGTTGTATTCATTTCCATTTTCATATTCAGACTTGACTAATCTTTACCCATTTAACCTCTTATGCGGTGATCAATTAATGGAATGCACGAAGTTTGTGCTCACCGATACAAGATTAAACTCAAATCCAGGTATTGTTTCCTATTTTTATTAGATGCTATTCCTTTCACCCTCGATTCATGATTACATAAATTTTGCACAGCTTTGCAAAAGACTTAAGGAGCTTAAATATTTGAAAATGGGCATAAACAATACCATGGATAGATTGCTAACAAAAACTTGGTAAGAATCAACATTAATTTCTAGTTTTAGGCTCTCAAGTAGAAAGGAGTGATCAAGTCTTCATGTAATTCAAGGAGGTGATATGTTTTATATATTTGGCCCTTCTAAAATCTGAATTTTGAAAGAACGCTTTCCAATAAAATGTTCATGCTTGAAAATGTAGCTTTTTTTTTTCGTGTTATCTCCATATTTGCACCCCCCACAAAAACCTTCCCGCCTATACACTAGAGGATATAACGCCACCGATGCTCTTGACACTTTTTGCCGATTCACCGGCATGCGAAGTTAACCTGGCCAAAACTAGGGTGTCGCTAGTTTCATCATCATCCCGGGCAAGGCTCCCCTCATTCACTTACCTGGGACAAGATTCGACCTCCAAGCACTTGGGGATCGAGTTCTCTGCTACCACCCACTGGGCTGCGACCATCGTTGCGAGGTCACGACGTGTTGGAAAGCACTATATGCCATGCGTAACAACACCCACAAGGCGAGTTGTATGCACAGGGCCACCGAAATACACTTATTTAGGGCCTTGGTCGAAGGCGGCCCTCTTGTAGGGGCGGGTATGGGGCCCTGGGTGATATCCCTCAACACCGGAATGACCTGGTCGCGAGTAAAGCCTTCTTCAAAATGCGAGCCCTCGGGGTGAAGTCCACAGTTCCATACCAGATCCTACTCTAGGGAGATTGTTTTCTACCCCTTCAATCTGCCATTTGGAACGCTATATCATTTACTTCCGGAAGGTGGTCGCTATATGGGTGATACACGTTTAATAACCTTACTTGGCCATGGCGATGGGTCCCCAATGCCCGAAAGCCTGCTGGAAGGACAAACAAGCTTCGATGTGGTTCTCGCGGCTGGGGTGTCTGAGCAAAACAGATGCATACAGTACAGGACAAAGAAAGATCACAAGGCACCTAAGTCAGTACCCAGATGCTACTTTCCCCTTCACAAGCTCGGGGCGCATGCCCCGACACACGCTAAGCCGGCACACTATCGGCCCGACAAGTCAATCCTAGGCTCACGAGGGGCCCACACCGATTTCGTTGTACACCCATTTTCCCATGAAGAAGCGCGGACTTAAAGCTTCCATTCAAGAGGCGCATCGCTCGTCTCCGATTGGGACAGGGGCGTGGGCTCTCGAAGCGGGGAGAAAAAGGCTTTTTGCGGAAATGTTGCCCCAGTAAGGGGATAGGGATGACGCATGAAACTATTTTTCAGGCGTGACGAATTTTAAAAATACGTATTTTTGGGAAAAACACGTCTATTTTTGTGGTTTAATACTTTCGCCCGACGAGGAAAAAAAGTTTAAATCCCTGTTCCTTCACACGGACTTTCTTCGCGCAGTTTAAGTCTGGGTTTCGCCACGTACGCATCCCCTTCGCCGCTGCAGTTTAAGTTTTATCGCTCGCCATTTAAACTTTTTCGCCAAGAAACGGCGAGTGCTGTTCGCCACGCCAAACTTTTTGTTGGGCGTAGTTATCTTCTTTTTCGGCGCTTTCGCCACGCTGAAGGTTCGCTGCGAAGTTTTAAACAGGTTTCGCCACGCCAAGTTTCTTATATATATTTCGGGCAGAAGTTTATCTCTTGACTGCTTTCGCTTACGCTAAGATGTTTTCGCCAGTAGTTTAAACAGCTCATTTTCGCTTACGCGAACTATTTCCCCGGTTCAAGCAGAAGTTTAGTAATACCGCTTACGCCAACCGTACTCTCGTAGTTTAAATAAATGTTGTTTTCGCCATCACGTAAAAGTTTTCGACGCGAATTTTAGTCAGATTTTGACGTATTAAACGCCAAATTTGTGCCAGATCAAACTAAAAAATAATTATTATGTGATAAAACGACATGATTGAACCTATCCCCGCACTGTGTATGCCCATTGAGGATGAATGTCATGCCCTCCAGATCTGCCCAACGTTTGCACATATCCGAGAGCGGTATATTCATTACTAGTGCCTGGTCAGCCATTGCATGCGTTATTGAATACGGTTTCAGTGGATTTGTTGGGATCATACCTCCAGGAGGTTATGGCGAAAACCCTTCAGGGCGGGGGTTTTTTAATCCTGACAGTAATATGCTTGGTGCTCTCTTTCTGTTTGGGTCCCATAGGCCAATTGGTCTCCGCGGACGATAAAAAATCTATTCTATTCTATTCTATTCTTATTAAGAAATAAAAAAATTACTTGAGAGTTAAAACTCTAGTCCTCACAGCATGACAACATATCAAGCCCAGATATAATGGAAAGACAGCTTATCTCTCTGACATAATAGCTTGGTTTTGTGGAGACAACAAATAGACAAAGCTCGTACATCAAAAAAATAAATGAACATTGCTTACTGACTTACCCAGCACAACCACATTGTCCCCTGTTCCAGCTGCTATGCCTTTGGATTGGCATCTAATTTACCTGTGACAACTTTGAAGGTTTCATATGACGGAGCATTTTCTTTTTCTTATATGGGGTACAATTGCTGGCAATATAACCCCATGCAACCCATTCAAACTTTGTATCCTTGAATTATGCAGTTATAAAGTACATGACAAACCATCCAGTTGAAAGTTGTTGGATAAAACGGAATAGTAAGATAGTACTTGCTGATAGTAGATCCTTAGCTTACTCTCATTTGTTGCAATACATTATATATACCCAGAGCAACCATGGCCTCAGAAGTATTTGACAGTCTCTCCAAATGACATGGCTACATCAAATCAAGGTACCCTAAATAATCCATGTAGCCATGATCCTTGCGTTTTTTTCAGTAGAAAAAGTTAATAGAACATTCTTAACGGCAAGTTGGGAAGATAATGGAGCACCTCTGACTGTGATACCCGGAGAGGCAAGGCTAGCAGAAGCCATGGTTGCCCTTGAGTGAAAGCCCCAGGGTTTTCAAGAAAGCTAAACCTCTTTATATCATTTCTTTGATCCGGTCGGCCCTTCTTATTCGAAACAATGGTAAAACCCCAAGCTTTGTATCCATAAAAGAAAGCTACATAGAACTTCAACACCGGAGTAACCCATCTTGACCGCCCTCTTATTAGATTTTTAGAACCGCATTTAGCTCCATAAAATACAATAACGATCACCTGCGCAATAATCCATGAATAAGATCTCATGACTACAGAAATGAAGCTTTGGCGATGAAGCTGGAAGGTATGTCGAACAAAAACTCGGGATTGAGAAAAGGCAGAAAAACAAATCAATCTAGACCGTTTGACTTTTAGGTTAAATCTGGACCGCCCAATTTAAGGCGCAATGCATTACATACTTACACTAAAACTTTATAATATATAAGAATATTTGGAAGGTTCCAAGAATATCCCTCTAAAACCTTCCAAAATATACCAGAAACATTCTTCTAGAACCTTTTGGACTGGTGCCCTTAGCTAGTATATAATGGCCTTCAGCATGGTGTTCGACTTTCCAGTTCAATGCTAGTTGTGAGCCTTTCTAGCATCATGTTCTCTTGCACGGTCAAGGTACAAGAAAACTAAAATATGGAACTCAAAATACTCGAGAAGAAGAATGAAGAATATATATAGAACACAAGAATATGTACATATCCACAAGCGCACAAGAGAACAAGGGAAGGATGTTTCACAACTAGTATTGAACTGGAATAGTCTTGCTATCCTAGACCATCTCTATTTAGTGCGACTGCATGAACTCCAAATCGCCACTTAGCACAATCGCATGCATGCCATTTGGCATACCTATAAGAGGCCACTTAGCGTAAATGCAAGAATGACATTGGAAGCATTCAAGAAAGCCATTATAAATAACAATCATAAGAGTAGCACATTGAAAAAGTGCTAAGCATTGCAATTAAAAGGTCATAAGTTTGAGGCCTACTTTTGACAACATGTGTGACAAATATATCTCTTTATATAAGCACCCCCTTGTTCCAGTACTTTGAGGTGTCGCCGTGTGAGCCGTCCAGATCTGAGATAGACGGTCCAGGCGACGACACAAAGTATTGGAACATGATGAGGTGGCAGTAATATTTGGTGTAGGAGATCTTAACCGTTAGATCAAAAGGTGAGCATAAATCCTAGCCATTAATTTTTTAATATTAAATTTATTTTTTTCTAAAGGAGGTGAGGTGGCACCCTCATTAATAAAAAAGGTAGTGAAGTGTCAAGGCATTTATGAGTGGACATTCTAGGAAGCTTCCCTTTGCTTAATCGCCTTCAAAGGCACGTAGCTTGCAGTAGAGGGGTCGGATGAAGGTGGGGCCCACGCCGTTGGATTGCTCTCGTCGAGAGCTTTCCAATGAGTGGTGCTTTGGCACTATTTTCTCGCAGTTGCGGCCAACATGATCAAATACTAAGAATCTTTTGGGAATCTTTGAGTTCTAAGGAATTAATGGTAAGTTGAGAGAATCTAGGAGAATCTTTATAGGATCTTAGAGAATCCAGAGGAATCTCATGAGAATCTATGGGAATCTCAAGAGAGCATCTTTGAGAATGGAAGGGAATCTTGATAAAATCTATAAGACCCTGGAGGAAACTTGAAGGAATCTTGGGATCTAGGGGAATCTTCATAGAATCTATGGGAACTAGGAATCTAGGGGAATATATACCCAAAAATCTTTTGAGAATTTAAAGTAATCTTGATGGAATCTTGGAGAATCTAGAAGAATCTAGGAGAATAAATCATAGAATGTTGGAGAATCTAGAGGAATCTTGGGGTATCTTAATAAAATCTAGGGGATGTAGAATCTTAAGAAACTAGGGAATCTTTGTAGAACTTTAAGAATTTTAGAGAATCTTTAGGAATCTAGGAGAAACTAAGAGAATCTTAATAGAATCTTTGGGAATCTAGGAGAATCTTTCTGAAATTTTTGAGAATCTAGGGGAATCTTGATGGAATCTTAGGAAATGTAAAAGAATCTTCATAGATTCTTAGAGAACCTAGAGGAATCATAGGATAATCTTTTGGGAATCTAGGGAATCTAGGAGTCTTAAGAATCTATGGAAATTGTCATAAAATCTTTAAGAATCTATGGGAATTTAGATAGAAACTTGGAGAATCTAAGGGAATCTTAATAAAATCTAGGGGAATCTCCATATAATCTTAAGAATCTAGGGGAATCTTTGTAGATTCTTAAGGAATCTAGGGGGAAATCTAAGGGTATCTACAAGAATCTTGGTGCAATTTTGGAAAATGTAGGGGATTCTTCATAGGATCTTAGAGAATCTACATGGATCTCAAGAGAATCTTAGGGATTCTATCGAAGTCTTTATAGAATCTTGGGAAATCTAAGAGAATCTACATGGTTCAATAGAGAATCTTTGAGAATGTAATGGAATCTAGGGGATCTTCCTAATATTTATGAGAATCTAATGGAATCTTATAGAATCTAAGAGAATCTTCATAGAATCTTAGGAATGTAGCAGAATCTTCATAGAATCTTGGGGAACCTAGAGGAATCATGGGATAATCTTTGGAAATCTTAAAGAATCTTAAGAGAATCTATGGAAATATAGGAGAATCTAAGGAAATTGTCATAAAATCCTTGGCAATTTAGATAGAATCATGGAGAATCTAAGGGAATCTTAATAAAATCTAGGGTTAGTCTAAGGGAATCTCAAGAGAATCTATAGTAATCTCAAGGGTGTGTTTTTTTTTAAGGTACTCAACTTTTTTATGTGGGCTTAACGCTTTTAATCGGCAAAATGGACGAATCAAGTGAAATTTTTTCGGCGTCATATAAGCACTTCACCCGCCATTTCCTCCTGGGGCCAAATTCTGTTGGTCGCATCCGAAGCCCGGGAAATTGCCACTTCAGCAATCCGTGCGGGTTGTTGATCCATGCTGCTGGTGCGAGGTGATGACGCCATGTTCGGCAAGCAATTTGAAAGTAAATTTGGCGGGTTTTGAAGTTCTTCGTAGTATAAATACCATGAATTTCTTTGTCGCTAGATTTCTCAATTCTCGCCTATGGCGGAATGGAGAGAAGCTGCATCCGCGTGCAAGAATCTGTTAATTTTGATGTTGCAAAACCGCTATCTAGGGGCCCTCGGTTTTCCGTGAGTCGACAAAAAATTTTTCGCTTGTTCCCTAATTGCTGATGTAATTTGTCGCCGAATCCGCTTAAGTGCATTCAAGAACAGTTTCAACAAGTTTTCAGTCAATGCAAGCCGCAATTTGTGCTAGATATTTTACCATGGTAATCGAGGATCATGATGCATTTCATTTTCATGTATGCCGAAATGCATATTAATCTATGAGTTTGCTTTGAACCGAAAGAAGCCGACAAGATCAAGCTACATATGGCTACATCAATTCCTATAGACCAGGTAATTTTGAACTTACATATTTGTTGTTGATTTCTTTCCTTATTTGTTGATGTTTGCTTTAATTCTAGAAAGTGTTTATCGTCACAACTCAACCTTATGGAGACAATGAAGAGTCCGGTGATTTCATGAAGATTTGCAACCTTCTTACCATGAAGGTGATTTCCAAGAGTCTGAAGGGTGGCGCCAACGTGGAACTCAAGATGTTCAAAGTGAAGAAGGTGTGCAACCTTTTTAAGTTTATTTCAAGGAATTGGATTCCTTTGAATTTACTTTTGAACTTTTCTTTGCTAATCTTTGTTGTCTTTCTTGTTATGAAGGGTGTCACCAAGATAATACACAAGGAACCCAATGTCATGATCAACCTCATTTTCAAGGTAAGCAAGGTTTGCATGATTTGAAGGTTTCTTTGACTTTTTCACTTCAGATTCTTTTTTCTAGCAGATTGTCATGTTTTTAGAATGTATAGAGCCGAAGTTAAGGAGAAAAGAGAGAGAGCTTAAGAGGGAAAGGGAAATTGCAGCAGATGAAGAAGCATTGCTCCAAGGTGATCTAAGCACATGGAAGAAGAGAATGCTATCAAAAAAGGTTGCAAAGTGAAGGTGAAAAAGGTTCTTGGTAATGCAAGTTGTAGGGATAGGAAAGAGATAATTAAGTCTGTTTTGCCAAAGTGGCTACCCCGAACTTGTTGTTCCTAACTCCAAGGATGAATCAGAATGAAGAAAATTGTGGAGAATTTAAAGAACTCTTTTGCGCATCATAAGAATGAGAAGAAAAAATATTAAGAGGGCAAGAATTGCCGCCATGGTTTATCTTGTCCAATACCAATATTAACAAATTAGAAGTTCTCCGTAACTCTATGCATGAACGTAAAGATTGTCACAACTGCTGTAAGAAGAAGAGTAGATGCTGAACTTGGTGAGGGTCCATGGTCCATGTTCAAAAATAAGATTAGATGTGACAAACTCTCTTATGATGAGAGAAAACTAGTGGTAGATTTTTGGAGACACAATACAAGAGTTTCCCCATGTAAGAAACATGTCATCAAGATAAAAGCAACTCGAAAGAAGATATTGCATGCACTACACTTTCTTGAAGAGACACAGGTAATTTTAAAGCAATTTGTTTTCAAATTGTTAAGGTTTAAGATTTTCAACTTAAGGTTGTTGATATGTTGTTGCTGTTTCTGCAACAAGTTTTCTTCCAACGATTTGAAAGGCAATATCCATACTTTCAAATATCATTTTACAACATTCCATGCTCTAAAAGCCTCCATATGTCGAAAGGTAAAAGATAGAGAGACTTGTCACAGATTCACCTATTTGAGAGTTGACTTTGTGAGACGTGTGCCATAAAACAAAGTAAGATTAGATCGTGACCTCCATGGTCCAAATTGCACATGCAATTGTGATGTATGTGGTATAGGACCAACCAAGAATGCATTTAAAGCTAGCATATGCTTCAACCTCCGCCGAGCTTTGGAGATCTTTGGTATGTCCTAAGGATGAATCGTAAGAGTGGCATCAACATAATTGTCTCACGCTTAAATGCAAGGCTTGTGGAAAACAAAGTGCCAACTTGTCCAAAAAAAAAAAGATTACAAGTTGAACCATCAAGTAGATTGGAAGACATTTGATAAGGTAATCTCAAATTGTTATTCTAAATGAGATATTCTTTTCAGCTCAAACTCTTCTTTTTGAACATGGGTCGTGTTTATGAGGAGGACAAGGTAACATTCTCGCTTTTAATGATAAAATAATGTTAATAGAGTTTGGTATTGCCAATTGCCATTCTTATAGCAATAGTTAAAATGGGACAGAGCATAGTTGAAGAGCATCTTTAATAAGGTTGCCGAGAAGGAAAACTTGTTAAGAAGAAAGGAGCCGGCCGAGAAGACCTAAGTAGGGAAGAACAAAGGTCGGGTCGAAGAAAGGTGGTGCCGGGCAAGATCAGCCGCCGAAATCGACGTAAGAAAGGTGGTGCCGGTAAGACCGCTGATGAGAATTCAGGTCGAAAGAAGATCCGGCTAAGAAGAAGGTATTACAAGCTAAGAAGAACTTGAAATGTTAAATCCAAAAAAGGTGGTAATCGATATATGTTTTTGCTTCTTTGTAGGAAGCTTCCAAACCCGCCAACAAGCTGTTTACAAGATCTACACCAAGAGCGTAGTTGTTCCAATTTGTCGATACCTTCCCTCATTCCATTCATCCTCATAATTATGAAGTTTAGATGGCAAGCAAAACAATTTTTAGGGTGTTTGGCGTGTTTTTCCAAAGGACACTATAGTTTCAAAGGATTGACTTTGCGCAGAGAACTACACCTTCAAAATCCAACAAGAAATACAAAGCTTGCATTAGCAATACGTAAGGCATAGACTTGCTTCTCATTCATCTCGACATATTTTCTACAATGGTGGATGAGTGGGTAGTCGCACACATCACAGACTACCCACAAAAAATAAAGGGAAAATCAATTGTAATATATATCATTTTGGATTTAACAAAATACAATGCTAATAGAGATTGGGCTGGTAATGCCTGAAAGCTTATCAGGGATTAAAGAGCCCAGCACACTTTGGGTTTCGAGGAAAACCCTAGTGATAAACCTTGACGAGGGGCTTGAACAAGCGTAAGGCATAAAAATGGCTCTACAAAAAAACCCACGAATGGAAAAGTCGAGAAGCGAGATGCAGCTCAAGCTAACACGTACGCACATCACCAACCAAACAACAAGACGAAACAAACCTCCAGTGGAGGGCTGATTCTGAAGTACTTACGCGATAAAAATAAAACAAAGGAGGGGAGGTGGGTTCAAAGAGAATAAAGTCTTGAGAGAAGAGGAAAAGCGCCGATGAGATATTGATGCAGAATCGCGCCTAAAATAGCGAACTCCCAACGGAATGGGCATCACGCCCGCCATACATGCAAAACGCTCATGCTTTCGTCCATTCTAAATGGCGATCCGATGTCTCTCGGATCGATGGGATCTAGAATGGGACTGCATATCAGGCTCAACAAACCGCCCAGGAGCCACCAAGGGACTTCCACTATGACTAGGATCGAGGGCGAAGGTCACGGGGCGGGCAAAGTAGGAAAAAGGACGTAGAAAAGCGCCAAATTAGTAGGCAAGCGGGGAAGAAGCCCCTCCCACACTTTGGAAACAATTTAAAGAGAATAAAGAATGCTAGCGAGAGAGAAGAGAGCGCCGATGAGATATTGATCACAGAATCTTTGCATACAAATAATGAGACTCCCCAACGGAATGGGCATCGCCGCCATGCATGCAGTAGCCACATGCTGAATCCCATTCTAGAATGGCGATCGAAGACTTAGCCTCATTCATCTACAGATTTTCTACAATAGGTGTAGTTGGATATTTAGGTAGCGCACACATGCAGAACATAAAAATAAAGGGAAAATCAATTATAACGTTTTGGACCCCAACAAAATACAAGGTAATAGAGTAGGCTGGTCCTTTCATAAAGCTTATCACTTAAAGGTTAAAACCCAGCCCTTCCGGGTTTTCGAGGAAAAACCGCCAGTGATAACAAGCCTTCGGCAAGGGGCTGGACAAAGCGTGGAGCACTAAAATCGCTCCCAAAACCCGCGAATGGAAAGTGAAAACGGATGTCGCTCGCTAACACATGCACGCACATCACCAACAAAACAACAAGACAAAACAAACCTCCCGGAGTGGAGGGCTGATTAGCGGCGTGCCGACCATCTAATAACAAGAAGGGGAGGGTGGGTTCAAAGAGAATAAGAATACTGCTGAGAGAGAGAAAACGCGATAGAACCAGGCGAAACACGCCTAAAATAGCCGAACTCCCCAGAACGAAAGGCCACCGCGATGCATGGCGATGCATGCGCCCCCGAACATGACCGGCGTTCAAATGGGATTCTAGAATGGAACCGTGATAAACCAACAAACCGCTGGGTCACCAAGGACTTCCTTAGAATGGCGGTGGGACGATGTCACCGGTCGCCTGGCCTGGCTAAACTGGGAAGAAGCCCCTCTCAAATGGAATAAGACTGAGAGAGGAAGCCGAGAGAGGTCGGGCGTAACATCACTTAAAATAGCTCCCCAACAAACCAATGCATGTGCAAAACATGCATGCTCGCCCCATTTCTAGAATGGCGTTGTTGGTTTTGTCTCGGATAAAACCAAACCAACGTGGGCGCTGTTGTTAGTTTTGAGTGCGAAGTCGCGTAGAAGAATCCGCAATTTTAAGAACCCCAATTTGCGGGAGAAATTTCTATGTTTTATATTCCTATGGAAACATCCTTTTCTGTGGATGTACTTCAATCCTTGCATAAGTTGAGAAGCTAGATTGTGAATTGTATCTTTCTAGTGGGTTATCTTTGGATGAGTCAAAAGAGATTGGGATCCATGTATTTAAAGACTAGATACATGCATTAATCTTATGCATGGCCGAGTTAAGGGGCATGATATTTGGATGATTAAAGTTAGGGGCGATAATAATAATATCTCAAAACCCTTAGCATGATTACCTAATGCCCCTTTCTCCTAGAGATTCTGGGAGGGACGAGCACTACATAAGTATTGTAATTTTAGTTAGCCAATTATCGGCGTATCCTCATATCCCGTATTGGACCTTTTCCAAAAACCTAACCTTGCCTTTCAATCCATGAAGAAAATTTGTATCTTCTTGCTTTTAAAGCTGTACCTTGCTTCCTCTTTAATTCCCAAAATCTTGCTTGTGCTCTTTATTCGATGACCAAACTTGCTCCTTGCTACTTAAAAGCCTTTTATGCTTTCCAACTTATGCTTTACAAAATCAAAATGAAGAAAATTGATGAACCTTGCTCGGTCTAAAACCTAATGCATCTACCCGAACTATTTACAAAAAATATGAAGGCTTTCCATCTTCAATGTTGGGGATTGATCTTGTTAGTTTACCTCAAATACCCTTTTTATAGCATTGCATGGCATTTTGGCGGAATCCAATGCCTATGCTTAGGCTTATGCTTTAACATGCAAAATAAATCTTCAAAGAAAACAAAAGAAGCGAATGCAAGTTAGTTTTGTAACATGCAAAAAATGTTGTTGTGGCATTTGAATCTCAATTGATGAAAGAATAATATTATTTTACTGCTATAAATTCCTAATGCGGTACTTCCTCCGCCTCCTCCGGTTGACATTGATGATCATGAATAGAATAGAATAGAATAGAATAGAATAGAATAGATCATGAAGAATTCGAGAGGTTCATAAAATTTTGGACTCTTAGTTTGGCCGATATACGTATTACTTTGGCGTTTGAAAGGATATCCTCCAAATGATCACATAAAGGGAACTTTGTAGAGAATCGATTAATGTTCCTAATAAAGTTGTTGAGTTCCACCAATTATTCGTAAATAAAAGCGGGTCCAAATACTTGAGCTCCAGCCACGACAACTCGCCGCCGCCATTCTTTGGGGGATGTTCATATAAATGCCATACATACGATCACCACTTATATTTATATATAGGAACTAGTTCCATTTGTGCCCAACATTGCTAGGCATAAGTTGGGGGGGAACCTATAAGTTAGATGCATTGTTATTTCCTTTTTCTTAGACATTGTCTTTTTAGTTCATAATCAAGAAAATGGAAATAAATTATTGAATTGTACACATGCTATGTTCGGGTAGATATTCTAACATTGCAATCACATATTGTAACATCTAAGTCACATTGATGTGTAAAGAATTTACATACTACAAATTGGCCAAATACATTGCCTACGAACGACAAATTCATTGGCTAAGTTAAGCTTAGAAAGGTTTTAAATATTACATAACCCAACAAATTCATTGTCTAAGTTAAATTTAGAAAGATGCCTCAAACAAAGCACAAATCATTTTGTCCATTGTTCAAAACATATTTTAATAGCACCATTGTGACTTTGAAAAGCCCTTATCAAATTTGTGACAAATTAACGCTAAAATTTCCTTCTTGCCTGAAACTAACAAATTTTATAGATATCTTTGTTCCCAAAACAAAAGAGCCAAAAACTCGATTGTAAAACATATACTTGATCCATGCTGAATTAGCACATTTAAATCGGGGTAAAAAGCGGTATTTTTGTAATTTTTTTTTATACTTGGATAATCCTCACGATAAAAAGCTTTTTATACTTTATGGTCCAGCTCCTATAACTTGCAAATTGCAAAAATCTTTCACTATTCTTTCCATCAAACTTACAACGTTTTAAGACTTTGAATGTTAGCATAACCCTACGAACTTTCACATAATTTTTTGTCCTAAGCAGAATCCATCTTCAATCTCTTGACAGTCCACTCACCTATAGTCCATCTAAATCTATAGAAAAATAGTAAATAAAACAATCAAAAGTTGGCCGACTGGCAATAAGTACCAAAGCGGATGGTGAAGAAACATGTAGGAAGTTAGATGGACGTCTGCTCAAAGGGAAACTAGATTGTGAGCAGAGATTACCAGCCATTCTTCATCATAAGAAAACTCAAGAGGCCGAGACATTGCGGGGATATCAATGACCTATCCGGCGAAGAAAATAACAGACTTAGGTATGGGTTACACTTAATTTACTAATAGTGTTGTTCATTATGAGAAAAAGAGATCCACCTTTAACATATATTCTAAGCTAATAGATAGATAGTAGTTTTAACATCATGCCACTCGCGGCATCCAAACTGGATATGTGACCACACACCCACGGTTGGGCCACCTTTAACCACCTTACATTGCATCACCATTGATTTGACCCTCAACGGTACCAAGTGCGATCTAGAGGCGGTCTCAAACTCGAGACCACATTGCTATCTTAACTGGTGCGTGGAGAGGCATCTGTTTCAGTAAAAAAGATTTGTCTCACCTCAGATTATTGCCATATTCAACTAAGGCATAAACTTTGTATGTAGGTGAACTAAAACCAATACATAGATTTCGGTTTACGAAAAGCTTCTTTCTGATTCACTCTCGAGTTGTTTCTCTTTGCCTCTTTATATATATAATATTAGCTAGCTCAATATCATCATATTCTTCACTGCGCACCTGCTTGAGGATAAGCAGAATCACTTGAAACCAAAATGCTCTTTGTTCTCTCGTGGATTTCGCGAAAGCTTTTGAGAGTGCCACAGGACAAGTTATGGAACAGTTGCGGCAATGTATCCTCCTTGACTTGCGAATGCAATATATAGGCTCTCTGAGGCATGCTGGTCATTACACATCGTCGGAACAACCGTGTCGGTAAGTATTGGAGTGCGTCATTGCCCCCTACCCACACTCTTTGGCCTATACATTGACCAGCTAGAAGATTGGCTCTACGAGCACGGAGGTGGCGCCCATCTCATGCATCACACAATCCCAACGCTCATATGTCTTTGACGACCCGGTTATGTAGGTTAAGTACACGTCAGATTACCTTTTCATGCCTAACGTCTCAAGTACCCATGTATTGTATGCGTTACTATATCATGCATTTTTGGACAAATTTGAGCACGTTAGCAGACGCCGACGTAAAGTCTAGAACACGTATCCGTGCCGTGCGTTACGTACGTCTGCGTATGTATTAGGTGTTAAATAATAATTTTGTTCCTTTTTTTACCTTTTTTTTGGCGCCCTGGACCATGGTCGACGTTGGCGGCTTATGGAACAGCCGATCTTTGATCTCTCTCGAACTCTGGTAAAACTATCTTAGATCCATCCGGTGGCTGTGGGATCACATCTCAGTTTGAAGAGTTTGAAGGGCGACCAATCTAGGATTCTAGAGCTCAAGGCAGTCGTTTGATAAGCGGTGGGAGCATTTTTCATTCTTTGTGGAGGAGCATTTAGGAGGCGAGAAATCCTCATTTGGGTCCTTACCATTGCCATCTATCATGTTATTTACTTTTTATGTTTTTTTAAACAATCGTAGTTGGAGCGGGTTGTATTCATTTCCATTTTCATATTCAGACTTGACTAATCTTACCCATTTAACCTCTTATGCAGGTGATCAATTAATGGAATGCACGAGTTTGTGCTCAGCTGATACAAGATTAAACTCAAATCCATAGGTATTGTTTCCTATTTTTATTAGATGCTATTCCTTTCACCTGATTCATGATTACATAAATTTTGCCACGGGCTTTGCGACTTAAGGGCAAAATATTTGAAAATGGGCATAAACAACAGTCATGGATAGATTGCTAACAAAAACTTGGTAAGAATCAACATTAATTTCTAGTTTTAGGCTCTCAAGTAGAAAGGAGTGATCAAGTCTTCATGTAATTCAAGGAGGTGATATGTTTTATATATTTGGCCCTTCTAAAATCTGAATTTTGAAAGAACGCTTTCCAATAAATGTTCATGCTTGAAAAACAGAGCTTTTTTTTTCTGTGTTATCTCCATATTTGCACTCTGCTGTAAAACCTTCTGGCCTATACACTAGAGGATATGCAACGTCACCTGGATGCTCTTGACACTTTTTGAATTCAACATCTGCGGTTAACTTGGCCAAAACTAGGGTCTTTGCTAGTTTCATCATCCGTCGAGGCAAGGCTCCCCTCATTCCTTCACCAAGGACAGATTCGAGCCTCCAAGCACTTGGGGATCGAGTTCTGCCCTACCACCTTTGAAATTGCAGCCATCCCGGTTTGCAGTCACGGCCAGTTAGAAGCTATATGCCATGCGAGAACAACACCCCAAAGGCGGCGAGTTGTATGCAGGGCCACGATCACACATGGCCCCAGGGCCTTGAGCCGAGCCGGTCCTCTTGTAGGGGCGAAGTATGGGGCGTTGATATCCTCAACACAGAATGACCTCGGCGGTGCAGAAAGCCTTCTTGACGAGCCCTTGGGGTGAGTCCCGCGTTCATACCAGATCCTACTCTAGGAGGCATGTGTTTTTCTACCCCTTGAATCCGGGCCGCATTGGAACGCTATATCATTTACTTCGTGAAGGTGGTCGCTATGGGTGATACACGTTTGGCCAACCCTTACTTTGGCCATGGCGATGGGTCCCAAATGCCCGAAAAGCCCTCTTTGGAAGGACAAAGCAAGCTTCGATGGTTCTCACGCCGGGGTGTATGACAAACAGATGCATACGTGTAATTTGACAAAGAAAGATCACAAGGCACTTAAGTCAGACCCAGATGCTACTCCTTCACAAGCTCCCGCAGGATGCATGCACCGGGACACACGCGTTAGCTGCACACCCGGTGACAAGTCAATCCTAGGCTCACCAGGGCCCACACGATTGCTTGTACACCCATTTTTCCCATGAAGAAGCAGGACTTATAGCTTCCATTCAAGATCGGGCGACATCGCTCCGCATTGGGACAGGGCGTTGGGCTCGGGAAGCTGAAGCACGGAGAAAGGCTTTGCCCTGTTGCCACTGTGGATAGGTCTACATCGGTATGAAACTATTTTTCGGGGCGTGATAAAGCGCAAAATCGATTTTGGGAAAAAATAATGCATTTTTTGTATTTAATTTTCGGCCGGCCGAAAAAAAGTTTCGAAGTTTCAACCTTCGCTTTAAAACACGCCGAACTTCTTCAGCGTGTGAAGTCTAGGATACCAGCTTCAGAATCTCGCCCGGCTTTCGTGGCGAAGCCTTATGTCGCTTCTGGCGAGCACTGGCGTGAAAGCGAGAGTGTAAGGTGGCTTGCGGCGAGGAGCTTTTTTGTTCGGCGTAAGCATTCTTCCCCAGTTTAAACCTACCGAAGGGAGGCCGGTTAAACGTCGTGACAGTTTCAAACACGAGGATTTTCCTATATATATTTAATAGCGACACATTATTTAAACACTGTGGCAGAGATGTTCAGCGTGGCGAAAACGGTTCATTCGCTTTCTGTGAGCAGCTTCGGATACGTGGCGAAAAATCTTGTTCATTACGCGAACCGGACCAGCGTAAGTGAAGCGGTTGTTTTTAAACGCGAAGTTTTCGACAGCCCGGAAATTTTTAGCCGTATTTTTGATTTATTAGCGTCAAATTTGTGCCGTATCAAGCGAAAAATACGTTAGCGTATAAAAGCGTGTCTGATATTGAACCCTATCCCCGCACTGGGCGCCATTGAGGATGAATGTCATGCCCTCCGGATCTAGCGTTTGCACATATCAAGGCGGTATATTCATTACTAGTGCACAGTCGGCCATTGCATCGTTATTGAATACGGTTTGGATTGGATTTGTTGGGATCATACCTCCGGGAGGTTATGGCGAAAACCCTTGGTGAGGGTTTTAATCCCGCGGTAATATGCTTGGTGCTCTCTTTTCGTTTGGGTCCCATAGGCCAATTGGTCTCCTCGGACGATAAAAAAATCTATTCTATTCTATTCTATTCTTATTAAATAAATAAAAATTACTTGAGAGTTAAAACTCTAGTCCTCTGACATGACAACATATCAAGCCCGGATATAATGGAAAGGCGACTTATCTCTCGACATAATAGCTTGGTTTTGTGGAGACAACAAATAGACAAAAGCTCATTACATCAAAAAAAATAAATGAACATTGCTTCTTGACTTGCCCGGCACAACCACATTGTCCCACTTCGGTTTGCTATGCCTTTGGATTGGCATCTAATTTACACGACAACTTTGAAGGTTTCATATGGCCGACATTTTCTTTTTCTTATATGGGGGTACAATTCTTTGGCAATATAACCCCAACCCATTCAAACTTTGTATCCTTGAATTATGCAGTTATAAAGTACATGACAAACCATCCAGTTGAAAGTTGTTGGATAAAACGGAATAGTAAGATAGTACTTGCTGATAGTAGATCCTTAGCTTACTCTCATTTGTTGCAATACATTATATATACCCAGAGCAACCATGGCCTCAGAAGTATTTGACAGTCTCTCCAAATGACATGGCTACATCAAATCAAGGTACCCTAAATAATCCATGTAGCCATGATCCTTGCGTTTTTTTCAGTAGAAAAAGTTAATAGAACATTCTTAACGGCAAGTTGGGAAGATAATGGAGCACCTCTGACTGTGATACCCGGAGAGGCAAGGCTAGCAGAAGCCATGGTTGCCCTTGAGTGAAAGCCCCAGGGTTTTCAAGAAAGCTAAACCTCTTTATATCATTTCTTTGATCCGTCGGCCCTTCTTATTCGAGCAATGGTAAAAACCCTAAGCTTTGTATCCATAAAAGAAAGCTTACATAGAACTTCAACACCGGAGTACCCATCTTCAGCACGCCCTCTTATTAGATTTGTTAGAACCGCATTTAGCTCCGCAAAATATACACGATCACCGAACTGCAATAATCCATGAATAAGATCTCATGACTACAGAAATGAAGCTTTGGCGATGAAGCTGGAAGGTATGTCGAACAAAAACTCGGGATTGAGAAAAGGCAGAAAAACAAATCAATCTAGACCGTTTGACTTTTAGGTTAAATCTGGACCGCCCAATTTAAGGCGCAATGCATTACATACTTACACTAAAACTTTATAATATATAAGAATATTTGGAAGGTTCCAAGAATATCCCTCTAAAACCTTCCAAAATATACCAGAAACATTCTTCTAGAACCTTTTGGACCGGTGCCCTTAGCTAGTATATAATGGCCTTCAGCATGGTGTTCGACTTTCCAGTTCAATGCTAGTTGTGAGACTTTCTAGCATCATGTTCTCTTACTTGCAGTCAAGGTACAAAAGAAAACTAAAATATGGAACTCAAAATACTTTGAGAAGAAGAATGAAGAATATATATAGAACACAAGAATATGTACATATCCACAAGCGCACAAGAGAACAAGGGAAGGATGTTTCACAACTAGTATTGAACTGGAATAGTCTTGCTATCCTAGACCATCTCTATTTAGTGCGACTGCATGAACTCCAAATCGCCACTTAGCACAATCGCATGCATGCCATTTGGCATACCTATAAGAGGCCACTTAGCATAAATGCAACAATGACATTGGAAGCATTCAAGAAAACCACTATAAAAACAATCATAAGGTAGCACATTGAAAAAGTGCTAAGCATTACAATTAAAAGGTCATAAGTTTGAGGCCTACTTTTGACAACATGTGACAAATATATCTCTTTATATAAGCACCCCTTGTTCCGATACTTTGAGGTGTCAGGTGTGGCCCGAATCCGGATCGAGATGAGGCGGTCCGGGCGGCGACACAAGAAATATTGGGCTATGATAGTGTGGCGGCGCATGGTGTAGGAGATCTTAGTTAGATCAAAAGGTGAGCATAAATCCTAGCCATTAATTTTTTAATATTAAATTTATTTTTTTTTTCTAAAGGAGGTGAGGTGGCACCCTCATTAATAAAAAAAAGGTAGTGAAGTGTCAAGGCATTTATGAGTGGACATTCTAGGAAGCTTCCCTTTGCTTAAATCCTTCAAAAGGCACGTAGCTTACGATGGGGTCGGATGAAGGTGGGGCCCACGCCGTTGGTTGCTCTCGTCGAGAGCTTTCCAATAGTGGTGCTTTGCACTATTTTCTCATGATTCGCGGCCAACATGATCAAATACTAAGAATCTTTTGGGAATCTTTGAGTTCTAAGGAATTAATGGTAAGTTGAGAGAATCTAGGAGAATCTTTATAGGATCTTAGAGAATCCAGAGGAATCTCATGAGAATCTATGGGAATCTCAAGAGAGCATCTTTGAGAATGGAAGGGAATCTTGATAAAATCTATAAGACCCTGGAGGAAACTTGAAGGAATCTTGGGATCTAGGGGAATCTTCATAGAATCTATGGGAACTAGAGGAATCTAGGGGAATATATACCTAAAATCTTTGAGAATTTAAAGTAATCTTGATGGAATCTTGGAGAATCTAGAAGAATCTAGGAGAATCGTCATAGAATGTTGGAGAATCTAGAGGAATCTTGGGGTATCTTAATAAAATCTAGGGGATGTAGAATCTTAAGAAACTAGGGAATCTTTGTAGAACTTTAAAATTTTAGAATCTTTTAGAATCTAGGAGAAACTAAGAGAATCTTAATAGAATCTTTGGGAATCTAGGAGAATCTTTCTGAAATTTTTGAGAATCTAGGGGAATCTTGATGGAATCTTAGGAAATGTAAAAGAATCTTCATAGATTCTTAGAGAACCTAGAGGAATCATAGGATAATCTTTGGGAATCTAGGGGAATCTTAGGGAGTCTTAAGAGAATCTATGGAAATTGTCATAAAATCTTTAAGAATCTATGGGAATTTAGATAGAAACTTGGAGAATCTAAGGGAATCTTAATAAAATCTAGGGGAATCTCCATATAATCTTAAGAATCTAGGGGAATCTTTGTAGATTCTTAAGGAATCTAGGGGGAAATCTAAGGGTATCTACAAGAATCTTGGTGCAATTTTGGAAAATGTAGGGGATTCTTCATAGGATCTTAGAGAATCTACATGGATCTCAAGAGAATCTTAGGGATTCTATCGAAGTCTTTATAGAATCTTGGGAAATCTAAGAGAATCTACATGGTTCAATAGAGAATCTTTGAGAATGTAATGGAATCTAGGGGATCTTCCTAATA
Organism: Isoetes taiwanensis; assembly: GCA_021234155.1. Taxonomy (NCBI): domain Eukaryota; kingdom Viridiplantae; phylum Streptophyta; class Lycopodiopsida; order Isoetales; family Isoetaceae; genus Isoetes; species Isoetes taiwanensis. The sequence continues at coordinate 5,240,366 of JAJEKV010000018.1, forward strand.
TTTATGAGAATCTAATGGAATCTTATAGAATCTAAGAGAATCTTCATAGAATCTTAGGGAATGTAGCAGAATCTTCATAGAATCTTGGGGAACCTAGAGGAATCATGGGATAATCTTTGGAAATCTTAAAGAATCTTAAGAGAATCTATGGAAATATAGGAGAATCTAAGGAAATTGTCATAAAATCCTTAAGAATCTATGGCAATTTAGATAGAATCATGGAGAATCTAAGGGAATCTTAATAAAATCTAGGGTTAGTCTAAGGGAATCTCAAGAGAATCTATAGTAATCTCAAGGGTGTGTTTTTTTTTAAGGTACTCAACTTTTTATGTGGGCGACGCTTGTGCTGGTCGGGTGCTGGACCCGTCAAGTGAAATTTTTTTCGCTCGTCATAGCACTTCACCCGCCATTTCCTCACAGGCGCAAATTACGTTGAAGGTCGATCGAAGCCGAAATTGCCACCCGACAATCCGTGCGGGTTGTTGATCCATCTTCTTGCGTCTGCGAGGTGATGGCGCCATGTTAGGCAAAACGAATTTGAAAGTAAATTTGGCGGTTTTGAAGTTCTTGATATAAATACCATGAATTTCTTTCTTTAACTAGATTTCTCAAATTAAATCTGTGGCGGAATGGAGAAAGCTTTCATGCATCGTGGTGCAAGAATCAAGTTAATTTTGATGTTGCAAAACTGCTATCTAGCCTCGAAGTTTTCAGTCGGTGAAAAATTTTTTGGCGATTGTTCCCGAATTGCCGATGCAATTTGTCGACCAATCATAAGTCTTATTCAAAACGAGAGCCAACAAGTTTCAAGGCCCGGTCAAAAGAATTTGTGCTAGATATTTACCATGGTAATTGAGGATCATGATGCATTTCATTTCATGTATCTTTGAAATGCATATTAATCTATGAGTTTGCTTTGAACCCAAAAGAAAATTGGACAAGATCGATTACATATGGCTACATCAATTCCTATAGATTCGGGGTAATTTTTGAACTTACATATTTGTTGTTGATTTCTTTCCTTATTTGTTGATGTTTGCTTTAATTCTAGAAAGTGTTTCTTGTCACAATCCGAACCTTATGGAGACAATGAAGAGTGCGCATTTCATGAAGATTTGCAACCTTCTTACCATGAAGGTGATTTCCAAAAGTCCGAAGGGTGGCGCCAGCAGGAACTCAAGATGTCCAAAGTGAAGAAGGTGTGCAACCTTCTTCTTTATTTCAAGGTGGATTCCTTGAATTTACTTTTGAACTTTTCTTTTGCTAATCTTTGTTGTCTTTCTTGTTATGAAGGGTGTCACCAAGATAATACAAGGGAACCCAATGTCATGATCAACCTCATTTTCAAGGTAAGCAAAGGTTTGCATGATTTGAAGGTTTCTTTGACTTTTTCACTTGATTCTTTTTCTATGATTGTCATGCTTTTAGAATGTATAGAGCTGAGTTAAGGAGAAAAGAGAGAGCTTAAGAGGAAAGGAAAATACAGCGGATGAAGAAGCATTGCTCAAGGTGATCTAAGCATGGAAGAAGAGAATGCTATCAAAAAAAGGTTGCGATGAAGGTGAAAAAGGTTCTTGGTAATGCAAGTTGTAGGGATAGGAAGAGATAATTAAGTCTCTGTTTGCAAAGTGGCTACAATTCGAACTTGTTGTTCCTAACTCCAAGGATGAATCTGTAATGAAGAAAATTGTGGAGAATTTAAAGAACTCTTTTGCAGATCATAAGAATGAGAAGAAAAGCAATGATATTAAGAGGGCAAGAATTGCTGCCATGGTTTATCTTTGTCAATACCAATATTAACAAATTAGAGTTCTCGAACTCTATGCATGAAACAGAAGATTGTCTGGCTAGCGTAAGAAGAAGAGTAGATCTTGAACTTGGTGAGGGTCCATGGTCCATGTTCAAAAAATAAGATTAGATGTGACAAACTCTCTTATGATGAGAGAAAACTAGTGGTAGATTTTTGGAGACACAATACAAGAGTTTCCCCATGTAAAAACATGTCATCAAGATAAAAGCAACTTTGGAAGAAGATATTGCATGCACTACACTTTCTTGAAGAGACCAGGTAATTTTAAAGCAATTTGTTTTCAAATTGTTAAGGTTTAAGATTTTCAACTTAAGGTTGTTGATATGTTGTTCTTTGTTTACGCAACAAGTTTTCTTCAACGATTTGAAAGGCAATATCCATACTTTCAAATATCATTTACAACATTCCATGCTCTAAAGCCTCCATATGTCGAGGAAGGTAAAAGATAGAGACTTGCTGCTTTGTATCTACCATTTGAGAGTTGACTTTGTGAGGGCGGGGCCATAAACAAAGTAAGATTAGATCGGGACCTCCATGGTCCAAATTGCACATCTAATTGTGATGTATGTGGTATAGGACCAATCTGCAATGCATCTAAAGCTACATATGCTTCAACCTCTGAGCTTTGGAGATCTTTGGTATGTCCCTAAGGATGAATCGGAAGAGTGGCATCAACATAATTGTCTGGCCGCTTAAATGCAAGGCTTGTGGAAAAACAAAGTGCCAACTTGTCCAAAAGAAAAAAAGATTACAAGTTGAACCATCAAGTAGATTGGAAGACATTTGATAAGGTAATTCAAATTGTTATTCTTAAATGAGATATTCTTTTCAGCTCAAACTCTTCTTTTGAACATAACGAGGTTTATGAGGAGGACAAGGTAACATTCTGCTTTCTAATGATAAAATAATGTTAATAGAGTTTGGTATTGCCAATTGCCATTCTTATAGCAATAGTTAAAATGGGACGGAGCATAGTTGAAGAGCATCTTAATAAGGTTCTTGAGAAGGGAAAAACTTGTTAAGAAGAAAGGAGCTGCTTGAGAAGGCGGGGAAGAACAGTCTTTGGTCGGGAAGAAAGGTGGTGGTCTTGGCAAGGCTGCTGGCGAAATCGGGACCGGGAAGAAGGTGGTCTTTGTAAGATGTTGATGATGAATTCAGGTCCAGAAGAAGATCAGAAGGCTAAGAAGAAGGTATTACAAGTAACTTGAAATGTTAAATCCAAAAAGGTGGTAACCGATATATGTTTTTGCTTCTTTTGTGGAAGCTTCCAAACCCCGTCAACAAACTTGTTTACAAGGCGACACCATGAGCGAGTTGTTCCAATTTGCTGATACCTTCCCTCATTCCATTCATCCCTCATAATTATGAAGCTAGATGGCAAGCAAAAGCAGTTTAGGGAGTGTTTGGCGGCTTTTCCAAAGGACACTATAGTTTTAGGTGATTGACTTTGCGAGAGAACTACACCTTCAAAATCCAACAAAATACAAAGCTTGCATTGGAGGAATGACCAATGCACCATTTTGGTGCACATCACATATAGGCATGCTCCACCTTCTACGAGCAGAATAGAAAGATCATTAAGGAAACACATTTTTACATAAGTGATGATAGAGAACATGATGTACTCTTAGTTCAACATTGTTTGCAAAAACATGTAGTTTTCCTTGGCTGACAAAGGGTGTCCATTACAAGAATCATGTCATGTGGTCCGATGGATGTTCCCATCAATTTAAAAAGGAGCAAGGATGTTCTACTTCCCTAAGGCGTGGTTCTTTCAAAGCAACTGGAAAACCAATACAACGGAATTTCTTTGCATCATATCATGGCAAAGGTAATTACTATTGGTTCTTTTGGTTCATATCTATTGGTTCTTTTTTTAATTGGCATTTCTTTAAAATTACACGTAATCAATCCTTGCAGTGAGCATGATGGTCTTTGGTCTTTGTAATAAAAGAGCCCCCACACATGAGATGTTGAAGAGGAATTCGGTACCACTAAGGAATGCACATGATGCGGTTGTGTTTTCTTGAGCACATTTTTAAGTCGGTTGTGACAATGAAGGAGATCATCCTTGCGGTACGGTAGTTCAAGTTTTACGTGTTGTTTGCATTGCATGTTATTTTACATGATTCCTTTTGCGTGATATTTTTGGGAGATAGCTATCAATGAGGTTGATAGAAGTAGCCAGTCATGATTGTAAAGACATTAACAGGTTCGAAAGTTGCATTGTATCGGACTGCATTCCAATGACCCTACTCGGGTTGCTCATATGGATTTCGGTTTTTCCTAAATTCTTGTTAGGCGGGGAAAGTTTGGGAAGTGCATAAACAAAAGCGAATAGGATCTTGGGTTTATTACCAACTAATTCAGTCTTGAAGGCAATTTGCCGAAAACATTATAGGTCCCTATCTATGAAGGGGATCATGAATGGGTTTTGATGTAGTTGATGTTGGGGATAATTTTGCGGTATCACGAGGCCAACAACAAGGAAACGTGAACTTCTACATCATCAAATGCACTAAGCCTAAACACATTGTAGAGGGCCTTTAAAAGATGCATGGGGTGCTAAATTTGCTAGAAGAGAAGTGGTCCTCTCGTAGTAAGTATTATAAGTTTTTAGGAGGTAGTGAATTTGAATTGTTTGAAGATGCACCAGTGCAATGCATACAGCCACTTGGTCATGTCGTGTTGCTTTTGATATGGTGCCTGTAAGTGAAAACATATACAAACTTCCAAAGGATGTTCATGATCATCTTTTTAGATCGAGTTTTTTGGAGCACAAGAGTAGTCTTTATGCGAGATAGCTTAGTAGATGAGGATGAGCACCTTCCGCACCGAGTTCTTCAATGAGAAATGGAACCAAATGAATTCTTTACTAGCATACAAGCATTGCTAGTGCTAACCAAATTGTATTCAATTGTAACATTCATATTCAAGTAATAAAGAAAAGTTTCATTCTTTTTTTTGCTATTGCAGAATCTAGTTTGAATAGTAAGAACTAGTTGCGTGTTTATTTTGAAATGTAAGATTTGGTTGCGCATCCTCGGTAATCCCTCAATTGAGTTGGTGCGAGGACCTCCGGTTGCATATGGCAAAATCAATCTATACCTTGATCTTGCAAGAATGAAGCTACGTTACCACGGTTTGCAATCGATTTCCAATTCGAGGAAAAAGATCTGTACTTCAAATGCCAAATGCTAAAGCGGTCTTAATGTATTTCGTGTTGAATCCAGCTGGTTTATATGCTTGAGAGATGTACTTAAGTAGATATAAAAACTTTCTCTCAAAAATCGATGCACTTAGCTATTTCAAAAGATAAATCATTGACCAGTCAAAAATTGGTCAATGACCCGCAAAGTGAGCTAAGATTTGCAAATGCAGTGTTCAAAGTTTCTTTAGTAGTATAATCACTTGGAATGGTCTCTGATGATCTTTAAGATTGTGTGCAAACCATAAACCATGGGAAAGGGCAAATAGAATTTGAGTCAGATGCATGTTTGAATTGTATTATTAGAATATACGTGGTATTGCGTATTCAATTGAATTGTTTGAATATCATTTGAATTGTTTTTAATTCTTACGTGGTATTGCAGATTATCGTTTGAATTGTAAGAATTGGTTGCAGTACAAAACACTTTGCATAAACAAGAGAACCGGAACCAATGAAGAAAAAAAATATACAAAAATTTTAAAGAAGCACAAAGTTCATAGTGGTTCTGAACATGGTCACATTCAAAAATTGCAGACCACATATTCAACATGTAGTTTACATATTCAATAACTTAGAGACCCGCATATATTCACAAAATTGCAGATCAAAATTTAAATTTACAGAAGTGCTAACATTGAAAACTTAAGATTGTTTCAAAACCAAACTTCAACTTGAACAACCGCAAAGCTAGCAATGCCTTATCTAGCTTCCTTATAAACTTCTCTCTCAAGAGTGAGGTCTTCCTCATCAGTTTGATATCTGTGAATGGTGACTTTGAAGGAGTAGGCTCTTCATGTGTTGGGTATGTCGGAGAAGCGGTGTGTAACAGAGAAGCATGTGTGTAAGAGGAGGAAGCAAGTAGAGAACACGGTGTAAAAATTTGTTGGGATCTCCGCGTCGGGACTAGTTCTGGATCTTTAGGACTTGATCACTTCCTCGATCTTGCTTTCTTGTTACTGCTCCTAAGACACTTTTTTCTTGCCTTTCACTCTTAAAGCAACAAAAATCGGAAATAGGTTTGTCATACTCGATTTAACTTGAGTTGGAATCCTCACCCATGTCTTTACCTTTTCCTTTCACCTTTGTGACCTTTGTCACCTTCACATCTTCATCAGAAGACTCTTCATACTCCCCTGCTTACTTCATCTTCATCTCCTTTAAAGTAACCAAGTTCTTGCTCAAGCTTGTCGGGCACTTCTACCCCACAACCCGCCATCACAATGCATAGTATCCAAGACGTGTAACCAAAGCAACAAACATGAAATTTATGATCACATGATAACTTGATAAGAAAAACTGTAATCAGAGCTAAAACTCATTCACAACCTTTCTCGTATCTTTCAAAGAAATTGATCTCGGTGATGCATCATAAAACACCCATGTGAACTTTGGGTTCCTTCTTACCTTTGGTTGAAATCTGCACAGCGGATATATGTTGGACTTTGCGTTCAAAACTCCATCCTATGGCCATATGTTTCAATATTCACTTCCAAGGGATTTGATTTCTTCCTTCAACTTTTTCTCATGACGCTAACATTAGTACCCCAATAGTTTCGTAGTAAATCCATTAAACTTGCTTCTTCTTTCAAGTATGCAATAGAAAGCTTGGTTGTTAGGCAAATCAGACCATAAAGTTTGATAGATTCTCTCTTCTCAAATTTGCTTGTACAATAAAGTGCAAGTAGCATATTTGCATTACTGCTTGCAACAAACAAAGCTGCCTTTTTTTCCCTTAATTTCTTCTTGACTTTCTTTGCGTGTCCGACAAGCTTCTAATGTGATTGATAATCACATTGGGGTTAGTTTCAAAACAATTTACTTCATGATCTTTACTCTTATGAACTACGTAAAAATCTAGTGGAGTCTCCGCTGCTAAAGATGCCCAATTTACCTTGTAATTTTAAAGTTCATTAGAAAGCCTTAGGGTGTTCGCCATACAAATGCTCTTGCAAAACGAAGTCCTCACTTCATTGTTGGTAGGGCCATTCTCGTATACTTTAGGCGAGTTCATTGAACTTCGGCTCGGTCGTGCTTGATTTCCTTGATGTTGATCTTCCCCGACCTCGAAGGAACTTCAAAACCGATAAAAATTCAGCATTTGATACTTCTTTTTGCCTTGATTTGGCTTCGGCTTTCTTCGTGACGAATCCACTTTCCTCAAACTTCGGCAAATTCATCTTTCACGGGTTCTTTCACGGCATTTTGAAATATAATAAAACAAGAAAACCACTTCTACATTTGAGTAATAATTCGTTATAAATTTGCTGAAGCCTGAACATTTTCTAAAAAAGATAGCAAAAATGCGACATACCTCAAGGCACAGGGAGAACTCATGGTATAGTTGCAAAGAGTCACGAATTGCAAAAAGGAAGAAAAACAGAAAAAAATACACAAAGCTTGGGAGATAAGTTTGTTCAAGAGCTCGAATGATGATGACCGCTCTGGATTCTATGATCTTTACTTGCAAATTCTATAGTATGATGACCGCCCGGTCGGAATTGAAGTCAGTCGAGAACCCATCATGAGCCCCGCCGTCCGGCCCAATCGAGCCCAGTCATGAGCCCATCATGAGGCCGAACGATGGGAAGATTCCGTGAATTAAAAATCTCACCTGAATCTTCCAAAATCTTTTGAGAATTAAGAACAATCTTGATGGAATCTTGAAGAATCTCCCAAGAATCTAGAAGAAACTAAGCAGAATCTTGGAGAATCTAGAGGAATCCCGGGGTATTCTTTTTGGAATCTAGTTAACCCCTTTGAGAATCTTTGAGAATCTCAAAGAATCTTTGGGAATCTAGGAATATCTACAGGAATCTTCATAAAACCTTTAAGAATCTATGCTAATCTAGAAGAAATTGGGTCACTAGGGAAAATCGTGGCTAAAAATCTAGGGGAATCTCAAGGAATCCCAAGGGGAATCTAGGAGTATCTATGAGAATCTTTGGGAATTTAGGGAGTCTAAGGAAATCTTTCTAAAATCTTTGAGAATCTAGAAGAATCTTGTTGGAACTGAGAGAATCTAAGAAAAATCTAAGAGAATCTTTATAAAATCTTGGAAAATCTAAGAGAATCATCCATAAAATCTCTAAGAATCTATGGTAATTTAAATGGAATCTTAGAGAATCTAAAAAAAATGATAAGCTCACCACTAAATTTGTTTAAAGGGCCTCTTTAATCCTTAACCTTATGAATAGTCAAAGAGTTCATTTTGTCGATTATTGTAGCTGGACACCATTTTGGTCTTACTTTGTGGTAAAGAGGTTTGTCTAATTCTATTTGGTCTTAGTAAGCTAAGTCGGGATGATGGATTAGGACAAATAACGCATCACCACCCTAACATTGCTTTGTTGTATTTGACCCAATCCCGCCCTAATATCATTCATGGTACAAACCGGCTCATAATGCAACTACTCATAGTACAAAAATTTGTATATATATATATATATATATATATATATATATATATATATATATATATATATATATATATACATGGACTTACATCCTGGCATGGTCTTCATATAAGGCGATTTTAATGCATTGGAGGATGGATATGGTTTTATTAATAGATATGTGATTGGTACCGGTTGATAAATTGGCACTTGTGTTGGGTGCTAAAATGTAGTATGACACAAGCATATAAATTTCATGGTTTTATGGGCAATACTTCACCTTTGGCATTTTCTTGCATTTTTGACATAATTTGGCATATATGGTCAGGGGGATGTGGATACACATTTGATAGTTTATTAGTGCTAAACCTACGACTTTGACTTTCTATAGTATGGTTAGCTACAATGTTAGGCGGTCTTGCATGTTTCTTGCTTGGAGAAGCAATGAATATTAGTGTTTATGATAAAAAGACAGTATCTTTGCATAAGGCATGGGATATGGATATGTTGCCGGATAAACTAAGGTGAAACACGGAAGTGCTAAGCGCAATTGATATAAATGACTAATATTGGGCGATATAAAGGTTAACCAGTATATTTAACATATATTTGGCATAATTTGGCATATTTGGGCATAATTAGACGTGTTGGATACTCTTGCCATTATTATAAGTGGAAGACATTTGGTTAATGCCTTGGACTTGGACATTTTATAGCGATTTGGCGACACACATGTCGAACAAACTTTCTAGTTAGTGACAAGATATGCGAGGAATAAGTATACATGGTAAGTTGGTGGTTGGTGTTATAACGGAATAATTGGCTTTGTTGATGGTAATAGTGGTACGTCCACTTAAAGATACAATTGTGGCATCCACTAAAAGCGGTGGATCATTTATCTATGGTTAAAAATATTGGATTATTGAGCTATGGTTATTAGACATGGGCGAGGATGTGAATATTATATGAGCAAACCTAAAGGTTGGATAATCTTTATATCCCGATGTTTTTAACGGGGTTTGAAGGTTTTTTCAAAACGTGGGACATATTATTTACTTGGCCATGTGGAGTGGGACAATGATTATGGATATGTTTGTTAGTAAGATTAAGGATATATACCTTATTCGATGACATTTGAAATATTTGGATTTTTATACGAAGGGTATGGGTATGGGGTATGTTAGCAAAAATGTTGAAAATATGTTATCGTTGTTATCTGAAACATGATAATGGCTAAAGAATATTCTTAATTTTATTATGTTCACCCCCTAGTTTGATGAGCGCGGGGTGATTACCCTAACCCCAACGAATGAGAGCCCGATAGTGGCGTCGCGCCCTGAGGGGAATGGTAGTGGATCCTAACTAATTTTTAAAAAAGCGTGGTGGCGACCATAGAGCAGGCGGAATATACGCCTTACTTTTCATGTGATGCTATTTTGGTAAATCCTTATCGACTAAAAGTGTTTTGCCTTAATTTTTCTTGTAATGGACGAATAAGCTTTATCTTTTGATTAAAGTAAATTAGTTTAATGTCTTGGGCTATAAATATGTGACTTCCTCTAGTGTAAAATTAGGGATATGAATAGAAGCGAGGGGAAGCCGAAGGCGATTGTAAAAAAGGGGCATACAAAGGCCCAAGCTCATTGAATTTCTCGGGGAAGCATGGATTGAGCATAGGAGTCCCCAACCTACCAAATCACAATTGATTGAGTTATGTAGGATGAGTGGCCTTGATCCAAACAAGGCCAAAGGAGATCCGTGCATTAGAAATTTCTTCCAAACTGTGAATGCTTGTGAGAATGTCCCCAAAATTATTGATATCTCCAAAGAACAATGTTGATGTAGTAGCTGATTCGGACAGCAATGAAGGCTGAAATTGAGGTTCTAACGAATCGGAGTTCCCCTCTTTGGCTCCTTTACTTGGTTTCTTGGTTTCATTATGGTAATCCTAAGGGAATCCTGGTTCTAATGTAAAATGTCCTGGCTGACAGAGTTACAGATAAACTGATTTGCACTATTGATATCATCTAAATATCGTCTAAATATGGTCTAGATTATAGGCTTGAAGGATCTCTTTGTCTCTTAATATTCCTAGAATTATTTGGATTACTTTGTTAAAATCTGTGGGTAAAGGGCAGCAATGCCAAGTGAGTTCATTGCTTACCTGTTAGCATTAGTATTTTTTACCCTCATTAGGCTAATTAATGCTATTTGCTGCAGGTAACCGAGCTCTCTTCTCCTGCATTTTGCTTTTGCATGGATGCTTGAAGAATGGTTTTGGATTATGAACTACTATTTTCCATTTGTTTAATTATTACAAAACTCCTGGTAAGATTTTGTTCTTATTATTGCTCAAATATGGATATACCTTGGAATAATGACATGGTACACTCTTAATCTTTCTGATTACTCAAATTTTATCGAGTTTTTGAGTATTGAACATGATATTAATCGATCTTTACAGAAATCTTATATTTCATTAGGTTAATAATACCATTATTCGATATAATGGCAATTGTATGTTTTTCTTTGAAATATTAGGATTCATATTACTGTCCTACACATGTTGCATTGTTTGTAAGATTACCAAATTTGATTTGCTATTACTATTGGTCAGCATATTGATAAGATTATTACAAGTGTGCTTTTATTTGGGAATAGATAAATTATGGCTTTGTTATATTGTATTGAATCTAGGCTTATAAGAAATCTGGGAATACTTAAGTTATGGCATGGTTATCTTGAATCTTGGTTCAAATTCTATTTAAATGATCTCTAAGGCCTCCCTCTTTAGGGTCCAATAAATTCGGTGGTTCTAATTTAAGGCTACTCGAATGTCTAATCTGGTAGGGTCTAGGTTAGGCTAGTCTATATATCCCCCCACTTTGGATCACTGGTTTTACTGGTGAAGGCCTTAGAGATCAATATTTTTAGAGATCAATATTTTTAGAGATCAGTATTTTTAGAGATCAGTATTTTTAGAGATCAATATTTTTAGTGATCAATATTTTTAGTGATCAATATAATTTTAGAGATCAATATAATTTTAGTATCAATATAATGTTTACTAATTTCTATGGTTTCTTTTAGGAAGCTATACTTCAAAGTAATACTGGCTTTTTCAAGCAGCAGGATTCTAATCAGCAGATAAATGCACAGATTGCTGCTGAAGGCAGACCTGAATGGCTTCCAGAATTGGCTAAGTTGGGATATTCTGCAGCGGGCATTTTGGCCCCTAATAAGGCTGTGCAGGCTGTACTAGCATGTATTAAATTAGTTGAAGTGCATAACTTACTGATCTGCAAGGAATGCACTTTGGGTGATGGTGAGATTTCAGTCATCTTGTTCCTGGGATTCAATAATATGCTGGCTTTAGTGGCAAGTTTCAAGGATGCAGATTATGGTAAGTGCCATGACTTGGTTATTGATGCTTATAAAAGACTTCCCAGTGCACATATTGCTGCTGACAGAAAAGATGTCTATGATTTAATGGCTTTTATAAAGGGCCTAACAGCACTGGAGAAGCAGAATTCTCTCAAGTTTACATACACACCCAAAGTGACTGATAGTACTCCTAAGGGGAATATTGATGTGCAGGATACTTCACTGGATAACTGCTTGTTTAACATTGACGAAGTTGAAACAATCAATCCTGTTGCTGAAACTGTTATTGAGGATACTGCTATCCCTGATAATGATGAAGACAATGTCAGAGCTGAGGCTGAATCTTATGGACTTAAGGAATTAAATTTGTTCAACTGTGGGGGTTTTCCAATAATGTCTAGCAGAAATGTTGAAATACACGGAGATCAGTTTCAGCAAACACTTTGGGCAAGCAAGAATCTTGGGGTTACTGCTCCTATAAGCAAAGAATCTTTTATTAAACAGAGGAAGTTACTAAAGCGGAAAGGGATGCTATGGCTTTCAACAAAAGTATCAGGAAAATCAATCTGAATTTACCTTTCAGTATTCTACTTTTGGAGAAAAAATGCTCAATTGGTACTGCCCTATACATTGGGCAAAAGGGGCATATGGCGAAAACTAATGAACCAAGAATTGATTTCTATTTGAAGCGTATATGGAGGACTTATTGTCCTTTTTTCAAATGTAACTGTGACAATGTTACGGATGAAAAATGCCCCGATAACATTATTTGGTTTGACCATATGGTTTGGTTCATGTTTAATAACTTGGAGAAGATTTGGCCTGATGTGAGTATTCAGATGAGGTTTGCCTACATGTGCAGATGGTTGTCATCAGATCCTATCAAAAAGGTGGTTATTGCCTACATTGGCTATCTAAAAGTGAGGGAACTATGCTTCAAAATGACACACAGGTTAGCTGAGAATGCTAATTGCAATTGCAAGCTTGAATTTGGTAACTCAAAGACAGTTGACATTATCGAGAAAACTATCAAATCTAGGAAGTTTCTGATGGACCACCTCCACGATAATAGCAGTTTTGGGTATGCTCCCTCAAGGAAAAGGATACAGAACAACAATGCTACAGTTAGTGGAATTCTGAGACCTCCTAAACTGGTAAAAAATCAGGTTATGACTAGTAACAATGCTGGTACCTCTGCTGGAGCAGGTAGCAGTGACATTTTGTTTTAAATAAGGTATATCTACCATACAATGTATGGACAAATAAATATTCTGTATGCCTGACTGTGCATGCATTTCATTTGGTTCTGGCCTTTGTGCCAATCTATATGGGATTTATCCCAAATTTTCTACTATATGTAGACCTTTTTCAATACTATGGAATTCTAAATATTCTGATATTGTTGTAAACAGAAAAGAAGGGTTCTCTACAACAGAATTGATGGAAGGATCAAGTTACAAGTGATTAAAGAAAAAATGAATAATAAGTATGTGCATCTAACTTACTTTTCTAAAGTTGTTGATAAAATTAGCTACAGCAGTGCCTTCAAAAGTGTCATTAGTAGGCATCTTGGGAATCTAGGATATGAGTTATGGGAAAGTACTGTTTTTGGCTGGAGGTATACCAGCAACCTTAAAGATATGTTCTATAAACCAAAAACTGTTTTTACTAGTGACATCCAGCCAAATTGTGTATGTTCTATACCCAGATTACAAAAATATATTGATCCAAGAATTAATCATATTCGTACCACTGATCTTAATATCATACACTGCAAAGGTTTGAGGAACTGGTTTTCGCTAGGATTGAATTTTATCCCAGACCATCCGTTTACTATCATACAGTTTATAAATGAGATTGATATAACTATTGAGCAGTTTTTCCAAGTGCATAGGTTTTCTCTTATTGAGGTTGATGAGCACATTATTGAACAATGTAAAGTTGATCTGAGAAAGGAAATATATTGGTTAGCAAAAATGTTTGTGGAAAGTAATGCTCATATAAAGAAAAAGTTCTTAATTGAAGATGAAAAGATTATTAAAAATATGGAATGGTTGGCAAATAATCTGTATATCTCTGGGGTTGATAAGGCAGCCAATAACCCAGTTTTTATCTGCCCGTTACACATTAGAAATGAAGCACTTTTGAGGCTTAACAGTAATGATTTCTGCAGCAGTCCTATTACTAAGGATCAACTGATTTTGCAAGTTCAAAGTGAGACTATTAATTTACTTGGTGATGGTCATTTGGATAGTATTGAACTCCCTTACCTCCTAGGTATTTTTAAAGCTCACAAGTTCGAATATCGATGGATTACTAATGCACATGATACTATCTTTTCGATTCCTGCTTCTATAGTGGCTGCGGGTTTGAATCTCATACTTGATGTCTGGCCTTCTATTTGTCACGAAGTTTGTAGTAAAGCAAATCTATTTCAAAGGAATAAAATTAGGGCATCATGGGTGGTTAATTCCATTTATGATGTGACCTGCAATCTTCCAGCTAAAATAAATGATGTCTTTGTGGCTGACATCACTAAATGTTATGAAAACATCCCACTCTATGGAGAGTTTGGGATCTGCAATATAATGGAAAAAGTTATCAGAAGGGTTTGGAATTCATGAAAAAGATGAACTCCGCTTTTGAAATGTGGTATCTAATTCAAGGTAATGGAAAGATTTGCATGGAATGGATGAGTAAACATCCTGATAATAATGCATGGAGAATGCTTGATAGGGAATTGTTTACACAATTGAACATATGGTTGCTCAATAATTGCTGGTTGTGCATGCACAATGGTATATATAAACAAATTAAAGGCATCCCCATGGGTTTTGCCTCAAGCCCAGGCTGGTGTAATATGTATCTGGCTGCCCTTGAACTGGAGTTTATAAGCAAGCTCATCAGTAATGGTAAGTTACAGCAAGCAGCTGCCTTCAACTTTACCTTCAGGTATATTGATGATCTACTCAGTATCAATAATCCTTATATTAGGGAATTTCTTGGTTTATTTGGGAAATGCACAGATCTGACGATTTATAACTTGGAGCATTTAGTCATCAAGGATGAAACAGTTTACTGCAAGCAGTTGTGCCATAAAGGAAAAAAGGTGGACTTTCTAAATATGTCAATTGAAATTATTGCACATCATACTGGTATGTATAATACCTTTAGGTTTGACAAAAGGAACAAACTTCCTTTCAAGGCTTCAAGATTTATTCATGCTAGTAGTTGTAGACCATATGTATTAGCATGCAATGTGGTCATATCACAAATTCAGCCATTATTATATGTTCACAGTAATCCCATTTGGGCTGCTGTGGATATGCTGGAACTCATTAATTGTTTTATCAGTAAGGGTTTCAGGAAGGAAGATGTTTGGCACAAAGTGCTTAGGGTACTCAGGTATGAGAACTTTCCTGGTCTCAAATATGATATTAGAACAATGTATTTTGAGCTATGCAGATCCAGATCAAAATAATGTAGTTGGCAGAGAGGGTCCCTGACACAGGGACCCTCCTGTCCTTGTGTTTATTTGGGACCTTTCTCTGCCTTCCGGTAGGAGGCAGGATATATATATATATATATATATATATATATATATATATATATATATATATATATATATATATATATATATATATATATATATATATATATATATATATATACATATATATATCAAATTAACCCGCGGTTTTGCACAGTTTAAAAGGTATAGGGTTATTTGGCCAAGTTTCGGTTCTGACCTAGACACAATTAAGGCAAGGCGTAGCCTCAATCTATCAAGGTAGCAGGCTATACATGAAAAGGTAAGTGGACCCTTCTAATAATGGTTGCGAGGCATATTGTACGGTACAAAAAACTAGGCATGAATTAAGGCTGAACAAAAGACACCCTTGAGCAAGGGAGGTCATTTGGTCTGGATGAGAGAAAACTAGGGACCTTTATGTTAATGTGAACGACCATAGGTTGCAGTATAGGATGTATTTGCATGACAATTTGGCTGCAAAGTAGCAAGTGCATGGCACAGCAAGCGCAGCACCAGGTGCATAGTGCAGTATGAAAAGTGTGCACCAGGACACCGTGGTCAATGTTAGTATGTTCAACAGCAAAGGGAGACTTCTGAGAAAGGTGAACCATATAAGAGGGTCTAGGTTTGTGTTAAGGAAATCCTTGCCCCAAGACCCTATAGAGATCCTGGCAAGCAATGGTGATGGTATGGAATATAGATAAAGAAATATGCAGTAGATAATGCAACACATGGCAATTTTAATTAATATAGCCAAACATAGTGCACTAAATTAAACCATTGAAATGTAGTGGACCCAAATTGCTGGTATTATGTACAAACAAAAATAAGGCGTGTATTTTCTGGCATGTGTCGACATTCTGTTTTAGGGCTCTGTTTTAGGGCTCGTTTGGTAGAGGGAAGCAGGACATTTGCAAAGAGCAATCGCCACTACTTCAAATCATGATTACGGCATCCGATTCTCATGGACACCCAGACAAATCAAATAGGAGGGATGGAATCCGGACTAATCATGTAGCGGAATGGATTGCGGACAGCAATGGATGGATATCGGATAAGCAAAGGGCCGAAAATGGCTAGTTCGGGAAGAAGTAGGTCAGGTCAGTACATACTCTATTTCGGCATGCTAAGTTCAATCTGTGCTAAAAATGGCGTCAGCCAAATCTACCAGCTCCATCCAAATTTTCTTTTGATAAAAATGAGATTGTATCAGAGTAGGCTAAGTTTTTTTCGGCTCTGGCGCCCTCCTTTGGACGCCCAATGGCGAAGCACAAGCTCACTAGAGCTGCACTTCTGGATCTGATCAAGAAAGCAGGGATTGATCTGACTGCCATATGCAGGAGCAAAGGGGAAACCCTTGCACAGCCTAGTAAACAGCTGCTCATTGATATTGTGGAGAAGTATAACCTAGCACCCACTCAGCAGGTCGCTAGTAAGGAAGAGGGGATCATCAAGTTCATCTCTAAAAGCACTGAGGGTAGTGGCAAGGACACACAAGGTCCTGATATACAAACTGTGGCAGATTCTCTAGCAGAACAGCAGGACGTTTTGTCAAATGAAGAAGATTCGGAGGACATTGAGGAGCTGCATCTTAACCAGGTTCTTTTGAGCATATATTTCAAAATCTTGCTGTAATAAAAGCTTCGGTTACTATAAAAAATGAGTAGACTCTTTGTCCAGTTTGCTATAACTCTGCAAGGTTTTACCATATTCCATGTCTACAATGGGCAGATCCCTGTACTTAATGCTTGCTGTGCTCACGAGCCTTTGGAGGAAGGAGTATAATAAGTGTTCAGGCATTTTTGCTAACTTCATTTGAATCCATAAAGAGGCCACCATCATCGTTATAATTCTGCACTGTAAATCCCCTATTTCATTTTGCATTTAGCAGATCCTTGTAGTAATGGCTAACATGCTAAGGTACCAATTGTGGATCCACTTTTTTGCGAATCCATGAAGACCCCACCAGCTTTTATTTTGCATAAAGTGGTTCATATGTGTCTCTTCAGTTTTCAAACGCCTTTCTCTGAAGTTGAGGAGCAGCAACTTAACTTGGTTTTGTTTGAATATGTAGTTTAAAACTTTGGGAAATTCCTAAAACGTGAGTAGACTCTTTGGTTCTCTTTGCTATAACTCTGCAAGTTACCATATTCCATTTCTACAATTAGCAGATCCTTGGATTTAATAGCTGTTGTGCTCTTGAGCCATTTCTGGAGGGGCTATAATTAGGTTTCAGGCATCCTTGCTACCTTCAGCTGAATTTATAATGGTACCACCATCTTTGTTATAATTCTGCAGTTTAATCTCCCATGGCATCTGGCATTTTACAGATCTTTATAGTTAATGGTTGATAAGCTGAGGAACCAATTGTGGTTTCACTTTTCTGCACTAATGTTGTGCATGCCTGACTATTCCTCAAGTTTTTCAAGAGAATTTTCCTTTAATTTGTATAGTGTTAATAAAACCCAGCAGGCCTGCGGTTCTGTGCAGCTTGAGAAATAGGGGCTTAGGGCGTGCCCAAAGAATAGCTTTGATCTCTGCACAAAAACAGGGCAAGGTATAGCCCCAGATTATTGTGGTAACAGGGTATATGCAGAAACGGTAATTGAACCCCGTTAAAAAACAAATTAATGCCTGATGTGCTGATAACCCATTTGAGATGGGTACTGAAATAAGGATGCATGCATCCTTGCTTTCGAATTTCCTGTCTATGTAATGATATGTCTTTTTAAGTTATAATTGGTGAAGGGCGTTAAGCCATGCTGAGACGATTGCTTACCTGCTAATCCCTATCATTGTTACCCAGTTATGGCTAATATTTGGTTGGTTGGATTGCAGGTAACCCGTCTCACATCTCCAATTTCCTGTGATTTTGGATGTTTGAAGGTGTTTGTTCTACATGGAGTACAACGTAGCTATACGCTGCAGACTTTGGGAAAAAAAACATTCTGATATTTTTCTATGCTGTTACACTTTATTGTTTACAATGCAAAGGTAAAAATTTCATGCTCGTTATGTTTTGGAAAATAGTGTTCAAATTCAAATTTGGCACAATGAACGGCATTTTTGAGAGACACGAAGATACTGTAAGCTTTTTAATTCTAAATGTTCATGCTGGAAAAAACTTTTTGACGTGTTAGCACTCTGGCGTTTATGCTGCTTACATCAGATCATGACTTGCATTTTAAGTTCTGTAAGCTCATAACAGCATGATAGTGTAGTGAAATATCAGTGTAAGAGGAAAAAATCTAAATTTCAGCAGTTTAAAAATTGAGATAAAGAGTTCATGGCTAAATTCTATAAGTAAACTTCTAGTAAAACAAGGATAAATGGATTTACTTGGCAGTGTGAATGCAGGCATGAGGTGGTCACACCTTTAAGATAGGTCCTTAGGGGATAATAGATAGTGCTGCATTCAAAGTCTGTAAACTCACAACATGAGATTGTAATGGAAAAACTTGAGCAAGCATGGATATAATCTGTATTTTAAGCAATTTGAAATATAGATAGAGAGTTCAATTTGATTTCTATATGCATATGGTTAAAGGATCTCTGTAGGCATTGAGAGTGCATGCGTGAGGCGATTGCACTCGTGTGATCTGAGAAAATGGAGTTTTCGCATTTAAAAGCATGTTCTCTCCTTAGACATTCTGCTTGGGGTATGGGAGTTTAACACAGCATAGTACATATATGATTTTTGGGTCATAATGCTGATCTGTAAAAGCCTTATGGTGATATTGTGGATACACCAGGGGAGTGACTGATAAATTTAATTAGTCAAAACTTTGACACGGAACTAAGCCTTAGAAATAAGAATTATGGTGTATGGAAATCTAAAGAAATAGCAGCTGTTTAGAGTAATAAAAGTGTGCATAATGGGGTTATACCTGTGTATCTGTTCGTATTTCTAAAGCAGGAATTTAGTACTTGATGCTTGCACTCTTTCTCAAATAGTCTATGACGAAATTTGAAGTGGTTGTATCTGTATTGAATAGATTTGGCATGCGTAAGGTGAATACACCTTCGTGTATGTACAAAAGGTTAAAGCAGGGATTTGGCAATTGATGGTGGCACTCTAGTTTGTGCTCAGGAATGAAATTGAACGTAGGAAGAATAAAGAAATTTGGTTTGTGCTTTAAAGGCCTCTAAAGAACTGGTAAAGAATTGGTAACGTGCTAGTATTTAAGCATAAACTGAAAATAATAGGATATGGTCTCCAAGGTTCCCCCAGCAATAGTCTGGGGACTGATAAGTTCTAAGGCCATTGGCTTTGGAATGGCTAAGTCTTTTGGCGAAGGCCAAGTATATATATATATATATATATATATATATATATATATATATATATATATATATATATATATATATATATATATATATATATATATATATATACCTAAGCCTGATCGGTTCCCAGAACCTACCAAACTATCCCAATAAGCGAAGACATTTCGTCTTTTGCTTATCAGAACTTATCAGTCCCTAGTCCCTAGTTAGCACTAAAGCATGAAACTAGTCAAAATCGTTTGGATATATATATATATATATATTTATATATATATATATATATATATATATATATATATATATATATATATATATATATATATATATATATATATATATATATATATATATATATATATATCAATTTGATTGTTATCTTGTACGATTCCAAATCCTATGCAGATCAGTGAACCCTGATGCAAGCACTGATCTCAAGTGGTGAAGAAGATCATGAACGAAATGAAGCCCAGTACAGAAAATACAATGAAATCCAGTCGAGAGCCGATGATCGAGAAAATCTAGCCCAAGGCCAAGCAAAGAGTAAACGCCATGGTAGGACTCAGTTCTATGTCACGAACACCATCGTTGACTTGTCAAATTAGCCTTTAGAACATAGAAGAAAGAATGCATCAAGGCATAAAAAAAGAAAGAATGCATCCGAAAATATACTAGCACCCATCCTTGCCTTTCCTCGGGATTCATGCATTTTTCATAGCCCATTTCTTGGGAATCGGACCAACGAAGAGCTTCAAGGCAAAGAATGGATGAGACCTTGGCCAACAAGCCGCCCTGTGGGCGCCAACAACCCGATCCAAAGATATTGGGTACCATAGAAGGGAAACAAATTGTAAGATTTTTTGAACCCTAGGCCATGGATCAAAAGAAACGGAGGAATGGAAGGGCGAACAAATCCGAGAAGACGAGTCGGAGGAATGGAGCCGCACTTCCATAGCCCAAATGAGGCAAAAAATTGAAAGATTTAATTAATTAACATTCCCTTTTAATTAATTTAAAACCCAAACATGCAGATATTGTTGGCGTCTAAAGAAATTGAAAAGCTTTGCCTCCTCTGCCACCTCATCAGTTGGCATTAATTATTACATTTAATATGGGCGATTAAATCTAAGCCATTGATCTAGCACATTCTAGGGCCTAGATCAAAAGCCCCAAATAAAGAGGTCATTTGAGGTGGCTTATTTGGGGGCTTAACATGGGCCGTCCAGATCTGAGATGGACGGCCAGGATCAAAATCTCTATGGACAAAAGTTATTGTATATATATTATGATATATATATATATATAATATATATATATATATATATATACAAGAAATTTGGCACGTCCTACGGTACATGTTCCTACGGTGCATGTTGTAAGATTTTTTAAAAATTCCTTAGATTCTCTTAGATTTTGTGAGATTCCCTTACAATGTTCTAATTTTCAGAGAGGCCTTTTTGCTTCTGATATCCGGCATATCATTTTTGTACGTTTTGTGGAAGTCCAGAATAGCATCTCGGTCAATCTATGGTCAAATTCTTAATTTTATCGAGTTGATTTAGCCTCTAGTTTCTTATGTTAGCCTTACACATATTTATATTCTTGCCCAATAGATAGCTTGATAACTTTCCAACCTAATACGTCACATCTTTTAACCATTGGTTAGAACCAATCGCTTATTTACTATTGTGGAAGTCGCTTGGCTCCTTATGTTGCCCAATTTTGCTCAAGAATTACCCTATATATTTTTATACGTAATGTGAATAGTAATTCTATTGAGATTAAGGCAAGGATATATTTTCGCCTATGCCAAGGATTCAAACCCTTGATGCACTATGAAGTGAGAACATCTTTTACCCTAAGAGAAAGCCAGTAAAAGCATCACATGTTGTAGCATTTACCCTGTTAGTTTTTCATTTGTCAAAATCTATAGCCCATAGTAGTGAAATTCTGACATTTGTCCAGAACTTAAATGAATTAGAGATGGAAAATAGAGGGCATTTCCATGTTAGTACGATTTAATCACTGGCGACACCTCGTATTGGGTGTAGTAACTAGTTTTTCCTTTGTCATTACGTGAGCTGAATGGAAAGTGGCATATATCTAGACCTCATATTACTGAGGCATGGAATATGAAAAGTAATTCCCTTGAAAATAAAGCAAGGCTATGTTCTTGCTTATGTGAAGAATTTAACCCCTTGATGCACCATGAACAGTGTACATCTATCACCTATGTTTCACATGTTCTGGCTTTAGCATGGCAATGTTACATCCAATGGTCAATTGAAAGTCCCCTGTTGCATTCTCCTTTGACATATTCTATTACACAAAATGAATGGAATCTGGCTGTGATTTGGACTGAAGGTGACTAAGGGATAAAATTTACAGTTGTATCCCGTTACGGTAAAACAGAGTTAAAGTTCAATCCCTTGCTAATGAGTCTACAACTTGATACTTCATATTATGTATGCATTTGTCAATGGTAACAAAGTGCTTGAAGAAGCAAAATATTGCCATTACCGGTTGCAACATTAAGTGGATAATGTTGCACACATATGGACCTTAGATGCCAAGGTGCAAAAACTGAAGTCCCTTGTAGTCTTCACTAATTGAACATCCAGTTGAGCATAACATATTTACTCATGGGTATATCTCGTTTTCCGTCAGGGATTCAATCCCTTGATGCACCATGAAGAATGAACTTATGTCAACCGGGAAAACCAGTAAAAGCATGATGTTGTAGTATTTGCATGGTAATGTTACATCCAATGGTCATTTGAAAGCCCTTGTTGGATTCTCCTTTGACATATTTTATTACCCATGATCGATAGAATACTATTGCTTTAGGCTTAAAGTGATTAAGGGAAGAAATTTAGAATTATGTCCTGTGATAGTAAAGCATGGTTAAACTTCAAGCCCTTGTAAATGTTTCAACACTTAGATAGGTTACTATAACTTATAAATAAGCTTATCCTTAGTATACATTTCTTAATGATAGCAAAATGCTTGGAGAGAAACAACATTGCCATATGTGGTTGCAACATTAACTGGATAAGGTTGCACCCAATAGGCACTTATATGGACCCTAGGAACCTGGCATGCAACGCCTGGGATATTTATTTATGCTTATCCCATTACCATATTTGAGCCCCATAACTAGCATTTATGGAACTCGAAAATCATTTTCTCACATTTTGCTTGCTATGATAGGGAGATCATGATGTGTCTCAAAGGATGTCTCAAAAGAAATTGAGACAACGTCTTGGGTTACCTAGGTCTTACCCCATATACCATAAGCGGGATTAAACCCACAAACTTAAGCTGCTTGAGTTTGGGCGGCCTAGGCCCCTTAAACCATAAAGAAAGATAGGAACAAAAGGAGGATAAGATCGAAAGAAATGGCTAGGGGGAACGATAATATCCCCTATGTCCAAATAATCAAGTTACATTGGAAACCTAACCATGTTTGTCTTGGAAACCTCATCTTAAGAGATTATCACCATAAATGGAAACCTAACCACGTTTGTCTTGGAAACCTTACCTTAAAAGGTTATCACCATAAATGTGGGAAAGATCAGGGCTTCAACGGGAAAGAACCAGTCCAGGGGTAGGTGGGCACGTGTGACTGACTATTTCTACCTACTGACTGCCATACGAAAAAATGATAAGCCTAGACCTGTCTCAATCCGACAGTGTAAGGGAAATTTGAGCCATGGATCATACGATTTTTTTCTCTTGTCTACCCTGAAGCACCCTGGCCATGGTCACTGTTACCATTTCCGGTGTCTCCATATCTGAAGCTCTGGCTATGGCGCTCCCTTTCGATACCATTCTGCTCCATGCAGATTGCATTCCATTCAAGCCTTGCATGCCTATTCCGACATTTTGGATGCCCTTACATGTCTTCGCATGTGAAATCCGGCCTTATCCATGTCTTCCTACATATCTGCTTCCCTATATAACTCGATTTTCATATCCGGCTCAGATTGTTAACTGATCTGCGACTGAAAAGCATCTTAATCTATAGCCGATGGAGTTCCGAGCTCTCAAATCAGGTATAATCACTTTTCCCTTATGCTATTGCATGCGAATCTGTAAATAAATCTTTCTGATAATAACCTTTTGCAGCTGTGCAGACTTCGGAGCGCTATACATATGCATTTTCAGTAAAATGCCCATCAATCGCCTCCCTGAAAAATGAGCTTGGCATAAGTATTCTGTCATTCTCCCTTTCTGTGCAAGGTCTGGCGCTTGTCAAACAGGTAAAAACATGCTTTATTAACTTTGCCATATGCAAGCCTCTGATGAATCACTTGTTCTGAATGCAATGTAATATTTGTGAGACTATCCTTGAAGAAGAGCCCTTTCGATAGGAGCAACATCAGAGCTACAAAGATAAGTTAATGCCATATTGCTTTTTCTATAGTATTCTTTCCTGATGTGTATTTGCATGCAGATAAGTCAGATATGCAGTTGAGCACAGCCTCTATCTTCTATAGAGGCGAGAGAAGACACTCTAGAATGAAAACCTTGTTTTCCGATTTCTGGCGCCCCCCAGAGGTACGCTCTATAAAGGGTTCATGAATGTTTGATATTTTTAGCTCAGACTAAAGTAAATCTT
The DNA here is from genome assembly GCA_021234155.1 of Isoetes taiwanensis. Lineage (NCBI taxonomy): Eukaryota > Viridiplantae > Streptophyta > Lycopodiopsida > Isoetales > Isoetaceae > Isoetes > Isoetes taiwanensis. Next base: position 5,264,600 of record JAJEKV010000018.1, read on the forward strand.
ACACCGATAAACATGAATGCTTTCAGACAAGGGCGGGCCATTGATTAATAGTCAAGCATAATGTTACATCTCTCTGCTTGGTTGCTTTTTAGTTAAATCGACATCTTAAGATGCAGCATTGGTATACACACAAAGCACATGCTTGTTGACTGCCAGCTCCTCTAAATACACCATTCACATAAACGTTATCAACACTATAAGTTGCTTAAAGTGAAATTATTTCTAGGCATTAGAACGTGGAAAAAAATGTGGCCTACATCATGTAGCATTGATATGGCCTATACCAGAACAATACACAAATAGATTGGCTATTGAAGGTTACTCTGGAGTCCTGATTGGTTATTTTCCGCACATTTTGAACGATTAAATGGGGTCAATTTCCAGATGTAAAAGAACTAAAATATTATTTCTTTTGTTTGTGATTGGCTTTGAACTTTTCCTTGTGTTTGTAAAGGAAATCTTTGGAATGTAAGGATGTGCAGAAATAGGAGCACAGTCAATTTGAATTTGGTAAATAGAGATGCAATGCATCCGCATGCAAAAGCAATGTCAATTGAGTATTATTTGTTGGTACAGAGGCCAAGATCAACACTCTGTTTGGGCTCAGGGGCGGGCAATAGCTGGCAAACAACAGGAGATATGTCTGATCAGTGAGACAGGTTCATATAACCAAATATAGATAACTAAAGTATTGATCACTTATGAGTTTTTCTTTTTGCATCTACAGTATGATGTCAAACGCAGAACATGGGAAGTGCCTGATGCAAGAAACTGGATAAGGATCTCATAAACAGAGTAGAGGTTGGAATGCTAGCCCATTCCTCTGGCGCAGAATGTTCTTTGCCCATAGGTATGCATTTTGCATTCCTGGATTGCAAAAATTCAGCTGTCACAACTTTTGCTTTAAATTATCAGGGACTTTGACAATATTATGAAAAGGGAGAGAAGTTTTATCTTTATATTAGCAGGGTTCCATCCTCAGGTTCCTTGCATTTGGGCCATTCAGTAACATTCATGTTGATAAAGTAAGTAATTTCAAAGGTTGCTCTTTAACAAGCTGCTTTTATTTCCACAGAATTTGTAAGAACCTACAAACTTATTAGCAGTCCATTTCATAAGTCCTTTCCTAACTTGAATAATTCAAAGAGAGAGAATATGGAAAGTAGAAATTCTTCTGCATTATTCCTTTCTAATCCGGATTATTTACCTGCAGGAGTGCTAGCAAAAAGCTGTTTCACAAGCAGATGAAGATCATTGTGGCTAAGCCCGGCATCAAACAGGCCCTATTCATGGGTTCACAGTTAAAGATTTTAAATTTGTAGGGATAGGATCACGATTCCGACCTCTAGATGGATAGAGGCTTCTCAAAATTCATAGATAACAGGCTCTATTCCGAAATCACAGAGCTTTTAAGCTTGAACCGATTCCAACCTGCATAAATACACCATATCCAACCTGTATGTCTAAGCTGGGGTCATCCCGTGACAACACCATAGGCGCTCCAATGGCTAGGCGCCACAATGGCTCCAATGATAATAAAACAGGTCTCAGAATGACCTAATCACTGCCAAAATGAAATATGGAACATGGATTCCAAGACCATAAGCGCTCCAACCACTCCAATACAGGGCAATGGCCCCCAAACATGTCTGAAAACGACGTAATCACTGCCAAAAGCAAATATGAAACATAGATTCCAAGGCCATGGGCGCCAAACAGGTCTCAGAACGACCTAATCACTGCCAAAAGGATATATGAAATATGGATTCCAACGCCATGGCTTCAAGCTTGAAGAATATACGACCGCTAGACGTGCATATGAGACAGGGTCAGCGCCATAAAAAATGGACCCCAATAGCATAGCCATGGCATTCATAAGCAGAGCGCCCGCCGAATAAGCAAACAAAATTCCAAAACAATTTGAACACCTCATCACCGAATATATATGAGCATTCAGAATGTTCTAGAATTTTCAGGGCATTCTAGAAGCCACCACACCCCATTCAAGAATGTTCTAGAATTTTCAGGTCATTCTAGAAGCCACCACATCCCCGCCAAGAACTTTCCGGAAGCCACCAGATCCGACGGCCCAAATCGCGAGGGGCCCAACGGACGGCCGAGATCTGGCGGCTTATATATAAAAGAACTTTCCGGAAGCCACCACTAATAATTACATATATATTTAGATATATATATATACAAGTATTTATACTATGAGGGAGTGTATGAAATCGACTAGTAACTTCATAGGAAGTCAAAGTCAAACTTGTGCAAAGTCGACTGAAAGCTACAGCTAAGAACTTGAAGTCAAAGTCCAAGTCAAAGTTGTGGTTGCGGTCAGAACATACTCAAACTCTGGGTCAACATACTAACAACTCTGTGTACATAATTTGTCTTGGTTTCCTTCTAAATATATCCTACTCAAACTCTATGTCAACATATTGTCAACTCTCTGTACATAAATTTGTTTTAGTTTCCTTCTAAATATTATTATCAATGATATTTTTTTTTAACATTTATGACACTTTACGTTAGAGTGGCTTGTTTATGAAAGACTTGTACTTTTGGGGGTTTTGCTTAAAATCCACTTGTACTTTTTGGGGTTTTAGCCAAAATCCGAAAGCCAATAGTCTCAGTGGCCATTGGCTAATGACACATAAATCATTAAACAAACAGATGCTATGGAACATGACTATACATAATGGAACTTTGGGCGTTTCAAACTCGAGACATCCATAAAGTTTTTGGACGGGATTGCTCAAGTACCTTCAAGAATAAAGATTTTGCCATGGTAGGCAGAACTTGACAATTGAAACCTTGAAGTTCAATTCATTGAATTGAACATTTCCTAGAGCAAAAGCGTTGTTCTTTCCCTAAGACAATGATGGTCCAAATTTATTGAAACAAAAGGTCCATGCATTCGCTAAAATATTAGTAATGCGGCATCAATCTGTAACGCCCAACTAAGCTCGGTTAGTTACGGTGTGGCTTTGGCTTAGATAAGTCAAATTCAACATCTCCTTTAATAAAAAAAAAAGGAACCTCAACAAGTGTAATGGTGCAAACTAATTTAACAATTTGATTGACATTGGTAGTAAAAAGCGAGAGCACTTAAATTGAGGTTGTGCATTGCTAGGAGCTTGAGAGGGAAAAGGTAACAATTTTCACATTACCCTAGTCGCAAAGCTCAAAATTGAATAGTTAAGATAAATTTGAATTGAATCTAAAGACTCGAGCTACATATAAGAAGTCAAAAGTCAAAACCTAGTTAGCAATCAACCCTCCGTCAAAACATTTCTTATATCCCATAAAATTTTTCTTTGAATTCCTCAACATTGGGTTTCAATAAAGTGGTCGCCGTGTACATTCTTCAAGCACATTTTCAACCACCTTCAACACTAAAGATTTTGCCATGGTACCTAAAACTTGACAACCTTTGAAAACCCTAAAGATGTTAACTAATTCAACATTTCTTCAAAGGGAATGGTTCCCTTTTTAAGACGATGATAACCCAATTTCCTCGAAAATAATAGATCCATCCATTTCATAAACCACTGGCGGTGACATCAATGCTTCAAAATGTTATTTAGTGTATGTTATGGTTTTGCTTTTAGGTTGTGTGTACTATCTAATGGATGGGATAATACCGTTCAAGTCCTTTATTAATCCTATTCCTAGGGCTTGGAGGCTTCACCTCCGTTGTTCCACACTATGATGATAATTTTGGATTCCTTTGTATTTTCTCGTATATTATATAGGATTACGGTGAACTTCGACAACCATTTTATCTCTCATCTTCAACCTTTGCATACCATTAAGATTAAAAGAGGCACATCTTTATGGTCCAACAATATAGTGCAATGGAAGCTAGAAACCGACCAATCCCCAACAAGCACCTTCAAAATGCACATCTCATTTCGGTGATTTTACCTTTCAATTATCTTAATTATCTTTTTATGCAAGCCGAGTATGCATGTAGACACTACTCAATTAACCATCTTTGAACACGAATTGAGATGTTGCACCACAGATTGCACCCCTAATTCCTTTATTAAAAGGGATAAGATCAAACACCGGGACTCAAAATGAGACTTTTTTATCTTGTACATAATAGATTCCTCAACTTAATATACTCTCCTACGTTTGGAAAAACCTTATTTTCTTCAATTATCTGGCTGTTTATATTAAACAACACCATGATGGATCCCTCGTTCTAGTTTAAAAAGTTGAGGGATCCATGCACTTTAAGGTACATGAGCAAGTAAGCGAGAAGTTGTACACATACCCAGAATGAAAGAAAATGATTAAACTTCAAAATTCACATTGGTACATAGCATATAAACGATGTGCTTGAATCCACTACCTAGATATCATGCACACGGCCTTGCACCCATTTATGCTAAGATTTGGACAATATCGCAGCCCAAGAAAAAAGTCGCCTTGCCCTCTCTAGTTTCCCACATTCACTAATGGCTCAATCAATGCTAGTCTCTATAAGAATGAGGCCAAGCTTGTCTTTCAAAAGAAGTGAGATGAGATGCCACTTCTCATGAAATGCCATGAAAGACTTATCTAAAATCACAACAACTTCAATGCATTCTGCATTTCTTAGTTAGATGCTCTCACGTCCAATGGACGTGTTCAATCCTCCCCGCCAAATACATACAACACAAATCTCACGGATTTTAGTGTCAAAACAGGAAATAAAAGACCCAATATTTAGCTTACCTTCTCTTCCTAAATATATCCATGGTACATCTCCATCGTGGTGACGTGAGACCCTATTTACCACGTTCTCTTGGTCACATTCTAAGATTTCCTTATTCAAGGGAATTTTGTAGTTCCTATAATTCTCTAGGACTAAAAGGCATTTGTAATTCCCAAGCAAGATTGCTCCAAAGTAGTCATTCAAAGAAGGGGAAAGGGCCGAGCCCATGATCGTGACTTTTATAGCCATATATCTGCTCAAGACTGCAAAAAAGCCCTCTATTTTTTCATGTTCTTGCCGTTGATGAAGGAACTAGCCTTTTGGAGAATGATTGCCACCAATGTGAAGAAACGAAAGAAATGATGAGGAAGAAATTGTTGTGACCATAATGCACAAAGAAGAAAAAAAAATATGTTTTTTACATGGGTGGACTGATCTTTTGAAATCAAGGTCAAATGCGACTTTGCATCCCCAGAGAACAACAACACTTTAACAAACATGACCCCAGTCTAAAATAGGACCACAAAAATGAGCTCTGGGGTAAAGTTATTTGCTATTATTGGGTTTGCTTTTTATGTTGGTCACCGCAAGTCGATTAGGCCCTTGGATATTCAATAATCTAGAATGAGCGTAAGCATGTCTTCAAGAATTGCCGCATGTGCTTGTTCCACAAAGAAAACATAAGCAAGGTTTATTCAATGTTCTGCAAATCACTTTTAACTAATACAAATTGACCGCAAGAACAAAGCGCTGGTCTAAGTTAGTAGCCCGAAAATAAGCATTTGCTTCTAAATCCTGGAGTAGTTAAATGCCTGATCAATGTTAAAACGTAGCCAAGAAGAGATAAGATGCAAAAATCGAGCAAGTCCAAATAAGCGCTTATTCAACAGTGATTCTCTGCGTGATGTTCATCGACCCGCTGCCTTGGGACAATTCCGCTAAGAAAAAACTTCTAAATGTTGTGACATTACCGGATAACAAAGACTTTCTATTGAATAACTTCAAGGGAAGTGAACAAACCCAAGTGTATGTTGATAAGGGCGTTGTAAAAAAAAAATGAAGTTCGTGCCATGCATATGTGACGACTTTGTTCGATCCCCGGTCTATTAACTCTTAAAGAATGGCTTCCAATCAGAGAAAAGGACCTCAAAAGGAGGAGCAAAAGCGCAGAGTAAAAAAAAAACAAAAATTTTCAGAAGGAAATGCCCAACCCAAATCTGACTTCATGGAATATTTTAATGGATGTAGTAACAAATACCGCATAAATATCTAGCAAAAAAAGACAAGAACCCGTGGGCGTGAGCGTAAAAGGCGTAGTAATGGATTGAGCAGATTAAAGGTTGTTGCAAGCAAAGTTCGGAGAAAAACAAGTGTGAATAAAGGTTGGAATAATGCACAAAGGGCTCTGTAGAGCTCTACCTGCAAAACAAGACAATGAGCGGATGCATTACCTTTGATCGAGGAAAAAATCAACAAAAGGGCAATGTAATTTCGTCCCGTAGTTTCCTTTTATGCCACCCTCGGAAAAACTCATGCAGAATACATGTGTTTTTCTCTTGAAACCAACGAGGGGATAGACAAAGATAGAGAAATGGTAAGATATTTACCTCCTGGCCCCGGTCCTACAAAGAAATAAGCTCCATTGAACACACAGAGAAAACTCCCCTAAAAAAACGAAGGAAGGTTTAAATGACAAAGCAAGTAAATACTTGGGCAGCCTTCTACCTAAGGTCGGATTTGGTGAGGAAAGCCCACAACAACCTCGCTTATGCTCTCGGATCTCGAAAGTGGATCGCCATGCAAAGAAAAGCGAAGGGAAACATATAAAGGAGCAAAATTGAGGAGTTGATTAACCCGCACCTTCCAAATAAAATGATTTAGCCCTTGACCGGCTCACCTCCTTGAACAATTTCTGGCCGTGATCCGCACAAACGCCGATTAGTTTTTCTCCTACGCCCACCCGTGATTTCACCGCTCGCTTTGGGCTGAGATGGCATTGGCGGATCTCCTTAGAAGGAGACAGAACACCCGCAGGCTCGGGTCTTTGAAGCGACGGACTGTTGTACGTGATCGATCCTCAGAAAATCATCGCCACGAGACCGCCAAGTGTTCGAGAAACTGCGGGTACCGTGATGCATTCTCAAGAAATCCCTTAAAATATTGCAAAACCAATCAGATCTACAACCCGAACCCATCAAAGATTTTTTGCCGAGCATACCCACAATCAAATCCGATTTTTGATCGAGCATATTCACCAAGAAAACCCATCAAGGATTGCAAAATGTAAAGATGAAAGAGGCTAATCCATACCTCGTGGAACCGCAGGTGCGATTAGATTGTTGTCATGCACGCCAAGAACCCCGATTTGTGTTAAGTTGCTCAAATACCGATGGTATAGGACCGTCAACATATTGGAACTTACATCCAAGCGCTTAAGCTTGGTAAGGTTGCCCAAAGAAGCTCTAATGGTGCCGTTGAGCTCAAGCAGTGCAACGCTAAAGAGATTTAACGGCTCAATTGCCCCAAATTTTCTTCGAATGTCTTCCGCTAAGCTTGTTACAGAATGCAGGAGAACTTATAAAATACCGTTGCATTATCCCCGAAAAATCTGTGCCATATGGTCAATAATAAAATAATAAAAGAGCGAAAGAAAATTTTTAGAGAAGAATGCCTGATTCAAGAGAAACGGATGAAGAATAACAAGAGAGATCAAATAAGAAGAGATTCGAAGAGAAGCACATCCCGCATTAGGCCCGATTGAAAGGAATGAGGAGGAGTTGCCGCCCAAACAGTGTGCTCGAGATATTGGGAGCAAAATGAGACGAAAAAAAAGGTAGATTTAGGAAGCCCATTTAAAACTCAGATCAATTTTTTTTCTTAGATGCCACCTCACTAGATACATTTAATGTAATGTGGTAGGTGTAGGCATTAAGTGTCACCTCATCACCTAGAATTAAATACAATGAAGAAATGTGGCAAAACCTCGACCGCTGATGCAAAGACATCCAACGGTGAGATCAAAAGCCCCAAATAAGGGGTTGCTACAAACATTTGGTACACTTAATAAGGGGTTGCTTGAATCACGACGTGGCTTTCGTCGGGCCGTGATCTCACAATCTTGGACCGTCTGCAGACGGACACACCTCGGGTTACAAACATTTGGTACACTTATATAATTGTATATATATAACCGATATACAAGTTTCTGTACTATCAATGGGTCTATGAAGTATGGTTTATGAACATCTGGGAGCAAAATCCAAGATTAAGAATAGCACAAAGGACAATATGCATCTATCCCAAAGTCATGAAGTTTTAAGCTAAACTCTTTGCCCAATAGCCATTCAATGAAGCTCAGTATTATTTATGGGGATATTATTTTGGTTAAGAAATAAATAAAAGAGCAAAAAAATACCATAACCAACCACAGCAATGAAATCTAAAATTTCTTTTCCAATCATCGGAAATCTGAACGACACATCTCCAGTTACAATTTCACTGGGTAAAATTTCGTGCTTGAAAATTTGCCCTCTGCCCAAAGGCGATTGATTTTGTTGTTGCTTATCCAGATATGGTAGGCCTCATCCCATGTACTATTGACATAAGTATCTAGCTTCCATTATAGATAGCTTTCTACATGAATGTCAAATAAGTCTGGAAAGTGTGAGTCCCTAAACGTGAAAATTGGTTAAGCGTACAAAAGAAATTGGAATTTAGAAGATTGGCCGGAAACAACATAAGAGCAAAAAAAGTAGAACAAATTTTACCTGGTTGGAATCAAGATTTAGGGTTGAATCCAAACCCTGCATAAATTGATGGCCCAATGCCTTGGCTAAAATGTTTTAAAAGTTTTGCAATACATCATAAGATACTTTCCAACTCCCATCAAACTAAACAATATACGTCAATGACTATGGAAGATGAGGTTGGCCAAAACATGCTAATTTCAGACTGTTGTTTGAGCACAAAGCATAAAATGTTTTGTAAACTTGGATATTTTATGTTGGGCCATGTCATAGCCATTGAATTTATTATTCCTTTCATTTCTTCAATACTCCTTTGGTTCCCCAAGAATTATAGTTGTTGATACATCTATCAAAACGCATTATACATGATCAACTCAGACGCTAATATTTTGTATTCCAAAATTGCTCGTGGTTCACCAAATGGGTTATTATTTCCTCCAGTCAAATGTCATGATAAATTGACATGGACGTGTTTAAAACTAAGAATGCTAACAGAGGAGATAAATTGAAACGCAACAAAAGAAAGAGTTGCCTTATGACAAAATTAGAATTTGTACAAAAAAACGATGCCATAGTGCAAATGAATGAGTCGTTAAAACAAATCAATCGCTTTTTTGTTGGCATGAAAACCACATTGCTCTTAAGCATGAGATTATAACATCCAGCTGATATTAAGATAGCAAAACTAACTTCTTCATGAAATCATCTAAGTCCCATTAATAAATGTTCTTCACCAACATGCATAGCACTTTCTTGCATTTTTGCATGTAACCATTAATATGAGATATAAAAACGATGCATTTATGCTCTTGCTCGTGAAGAAGAGCCAAAGTTTTGAACACTGATATCCATGAACTTGGCATATAATCTTGCCAAAATATGTCAATAACTTGCTAGATTATCTTCAACTTCATCAAACATGACCGATGTTCATGCCCAAAAAGACGGGCCCTTAGCTAAGATAGAGAAATTTGATATCTACACCCAGGTCAATGGTTTGAAATTTTTCTATCCTTTCTGGAAAAGCCTCCATATCTATATACATGTGTCTCGGTTTATCCACATATCTGCAGAAGCGCCTGACGAACCCACATCTAGTAAGCAAAACGTATTTCCTGCAATGAATTTTATGGCCATAAAATCAAGCCACAAAGCTCTTGGATGCAATTTCAAAATATCATCCTCTTCCGAAACAGAAGTATCCATTCAAGAAAAACACATGAAAAACAAACCCACTAATTTCTTACGGGCAGGAAGCTATGAAAGCAAAAGAAATGTTGAAGCCTTCCATCAATTTAAATGCTCACAGGCATTATCGCAGAGTTTTAAACAAAAATCCTATTCATGCATATTCCATATTCTGGTTCTGGTTAATCACAAAGGGCAAAAGGTCTATTCTCCTGGAAATGGAACTTGAGATGACCTCTACATGTTTTAATCTTTGAGGAGAGCTTCAACCCTGACAAATAAAGTGCTTCATGACTTCAAAAACGAGACCATAATTCCTACAGACGGCTGAGCACGTGCAATGCATGGTCCGATTCCCATAAATAAACCCCTTATTGTTCCCTTATACAATTTTGAACATATATTTTGAACATTTTAGCAATCTCACGTAATATACGGTGTTAAGAGGACATGTGGCCACAAAGGCCAGAATCATAAAGGACAGTTGGCTAAATACAATAATGGACATGACAGTTTTGGCTGTTTTCACCCAAATCAAAAGGCTAGCTACCGTGCAAACCGCTCTTGCACGCCAAAACAACAGACAGAACTATAAGAACGTCCACTGCACATTCTGTAGCAACTGCAAAGTAAAGCCTCTTTACATGACCTTTGTGATGTATACCCTCATCACGGCATTTCTTTTGCCCTCTTGTGAGAATTAGAACTCAGATGGGCTGTTGCATACCATATTCCTGAGGACTGCAGGGGCATAGCATCTCGTATGCACAATCTTATCAGCTCAAGCACATCCATTTGATACTCTGTTTGTGTTTGGCAGCTCACATGCAGCATTGGTAACCTACTGCTGTCAACAGCTCGGAAAGAAACGTATCCATATAAAACCAAAGGTAAGAACTTTACCTCTCTTAGCTAAAATGGAATTGCAGGTCTGTTACTAGAGTATTGCCAACCAATCAGGGAGTCTTTTTCAACATTATTTTACAAAAGATTTGCCTGAACCCATTTTACACTCTAGCACAAACCTATTAATTCAAAAACCAAGTTCATTATGGCTGCCAGCAATCTCACATCTAATATACGGTGTAGATTTAATTGCATTTGTTCGAATTATTTGAGTATTTGACGTTAAAGTTTGACACAGCAGACCATATTTTTTCTGTTGTTGCAGAACCTCCGCAGTGTGTCGATCAATGTGTGGCTATTGGCAACTAATCTAGAAGGAGAAGCAGACCTTGAATTTGACACTACCATGGTCCATGTTGGCGGTTTACCCTATTTCTTGCTTTACCATACTCTTTATGCATGGTGTGCCAATTCTGACCTCAGTTATGCAGGCACTCAATTTGAATCTCCTTACTGCATCTGAAATAGCAGATCTGAGGGCACTTTTGAAGGAATCTTTATCAAATCCGGTTAACCCACCTTGCAGGTCTTTCTCTTTTGCATATCAATGCAATGCTCGTTAATTCTTGCAACACTCCTATGCCTTAGTACCTCTGTTCATAGAAGCACAGCATGTTAACAGCCTTACAATCTCCAAAGATGCTAAGATTCACATTTTCTGAAATCAACCATAGGTAGAAGCAATAAAGCAAGTAATCTACACTTTAAAAACATCATCTCTTCGCGAAGACATCAACGCCACACATGCAAATCATATTACCAGGATTAATGCACAATGCCTTTTGGGAACCAAGAGCGACCACTTCCAATGTTGATGCAAATGGGGTTCACTTTAACTCGATGATAAACTGAGAGAGCTGAGAATGTGTTCTGCTGGTGAAAAAAAAGGTTTCAGGGCCTTCTCGTCCACGTTTTCAACCTCAACACAATCATTATCATCAGGATCATCACTGTTGCTACTTAAGGATTCTATGGGCTCATCACTGCTGCTACATAAGGATTGTTTGGGCTTCCGCTTTACTGCTCCCTCCAAAGAACTCGAATCACTATCATAATCCTCAATCAAAAAAATATCATCAAGCTCTAAATTCTCTGAAGAATGAGGAGCATTAACTTTATCTACGTGCCCTTTTAACCTAGGTCCTTCTTCACTTTCACCACCAAAGGTAACTTGATGAACTTTGGTAGAAACTTTACACCTGTCTTTTTTTAAGTGACTATTATCCTTTCTCTCTTTGCCAACTAATTCCTTCGTTTCAGTAAAATCCCTCATCGAATCAGGCTCATCAGAATTGTTTTTCTTATTGTGAATTTTAAAATCACAAGTATTGGGTTTACCATCTTGCTGATCTTTCAAGCATTGGAGAACGCTGCAGATTAAGCTCAAAGTTTTTCCAGTTCCTGGCAGCACCAAGACACCATTCCATGAAAAGGCAATAAGTAAAGCATGAAGCTTACTAGTTGGGCTTTCAACTACTGCAACACCACCATCGCAGAGTGCTTATCAAGGATTCAGATAGATGCTAGGAAGCATTAGGGGCCACATTCACGCAAGCTTCACAACGAATTTGGAGAAGCTGTTTAAGGCAAAAAATCATGCAAAGATTTGAGCCTTAGGATTAGGCCTCACGATTTTTATCCAGGCCAAGAAGGAACTGCTATTTGCCTCCAAGATAGGATTGTTTACAGAAATATAGAAAAGAAAAAGGACATTGCTCAAGATGCCTAAGCTTTTTTACCCTGCAGCCAGCACATGTCTCCTGTGGACGATTTGCAAAAGCCCTATTTGCACAGGCAGCAACATCCTTTTGGCATCTCAAATCCAATCGGCCATCTGTAACCAATTTCTGGTCTGGTTCATGCCTTTTATGGCCTTCTTCAAGATTAAGCAGATGCGGCTACCAGCACAGAATCGGAAATCTAAATCAGAGTAAATCCTTATCCCTTCCTGCAAACACAACACATTTAAGACATGCATGACATAACAGATTCAATTTCCTCAGCGCAGACATAACCAACCTGGAATTTCAACGATTTTCCCCAGCTGTAGATGAAATCAAACGATAGAAAATGCATCCACGTGCACAAAAAACCCAGGTAGCTGCAACGTCGATAGTCTCAGAGTGCTTGAAACCCTGTACCAGCGTTTGTGCAAAAGTGCTAAAAATGAAGGAAGCAAAAACACCCAATGATTTTGCTTGAAGTTTCTAGAATTTCCAACTTTAGAGGCTATGCACTCTAGGTGGGCAAAGACAGCTCTGTGCATCTTGCTTCTCAATTAGACACGAAAGGATTACACTGTCTCCAGTTAATGATTGCATCAAAGCTCTGCAAAATGTAACGAACTCTTAGAGGCAATTAAACGGCAAAAGTAACTAAGTTGTTGCCTTTTCCACCTTCACCTTCACCATACAGTTCATTCTATTCCTTGACCTCTGCCATTCAAGAACCTTCAGATAAGGAAATTGCAGATATCTGCAGTAATACCCATGCTTGTTGAGAAACACACTATGCTTAAAAACATGATATACTGCAACTCATAAGTTATGATTACCTGCTTTCGGGCGTGCTTTATGTCTTCCATGTTGAGTGCTCGTGAAGGTCTGTATTACACTTCTTTGAAGGGCATAACCCTGCTAAGCACATAAGACATCATGCAACGAAGGAATTTTTTTAAAAATGTACGTTCAATACTGTAGTGAAAAGAGAGCAACACTTTGACGAACTTATATCTCCTCTACTAATAGGTCTATTCATGGACAAAACTGCACACAGCGCTTGTCCGATAGGAGGAAGCTCAATCTTGCAATGATCGCCAACAAAGTTGCAACATCAAAACATGGCTATGGCGATTTACCATTTGACTAAGGCACCGAGCTTGAGTTAGAAGGTCTTACTTGTCTAATACGCAAAAAGACATTTGTTCCTTGTTAAGGAATCAACGATATTCTCAACCTGCACACTCCAAGCCTTAATATCCAATCTGAAAGAAAAAATGTATCTTAGTTAAACCCTATAGGAACTGCTGCAAAAGGATAACATGACTTTTAACTTCTGAATTTAAATTCCATTTCTACACCTTTTCTCCAGAGCTTGGGTCAAACAATCTATATCTGTGATCAAAGCCTAAGAACTTCAACATCATGAATCCAAGCCGTATTTATCGTCAAACAATATATCAACACATGCAAGATAAGAAAAGCTTACAGACAGAAGATTTCCCTAGGATTTTTATTTCAAAACGTGGGCATAAGACATAGTCCACATGTTTCCCTAGGAAGCCAATCCTTGAGAATGCCCTTGATCCATCATATCCAGCACAACAAAAGAGGGAAATCACAGATTGTCATACAAAGTTCTGCATATGAATGACTTTCATCTACCTTGCTGCAATTTCATGCAAACAGATGGTTGCCGTCACGTGTATTCAACAAAATGATTAAAATGGTGACTGGAATGCAAGCCATAAGGTTTATAATCCGTTTTAGCTATAGAATGTCCCACCTGTACTGATTCACCAAATCAGATTGGGACTGATCGGCAACCATTCTAAATCCGTCTTGAACAAAAAATCACCATCTTAGCGGCATACCAGATCATATGTTACCCATGTTTAAACAATCTGTGTTAGATATAACCAAAAAGAAAAAATTTAGGGAAGTGGAAAGAGACCTCGGGTAAAAACTGGAGCAAAATCCCGGAAAATACCTTCATGTCCCTTCACCGGACAAATAAAACTCGAATGCAGGAAATGCCCAACTCTGATGGAGGATACGAGACTGATTCAAACAAACGCAGTCATGAAGCATAGGCTAGAAAAATAAGCAACGGCTAAAGATGACAGACTTCGGCCAGATCATAACTACAGCTCAAGACATGATTTGAGAACAACACAACGGCATCCAAAAAAGAAGCCACTCCAAATAGTTGATATAAAGAATGGAAGCAGAAAATATCCTGTTTTGTGCTATTGAGTTCGAATCTCTGGGCACCAGACAAACACCGAATCTACATTTTAGAAAAATGTTGCATGCTCTGATGCTTTGATCTGAATGCTGCAATGAAAACAGAGAATAATAGTCGTGTGTTCCTCATAAACAGTAGATAAATCAAGCAATGCAAAAGCAAGAGCCCTAATAGTTTACTTCCTCTGCTGCTAAATATGAAATCCAACTCCAAATGAAAGTCTGCAACACAAAAGCTGAGCCGGAAGAAATGACCCTATGCCAGAAGAAATCCGCCCATGAATCCGGAGTAAATTTTCCACGGTAAACACACAGGGCAATCGATTAGAAATGCAACAAAAAGTATCTCAATTAGAAATGCAACAAAAAGTATCTCAATCTGGTTGTAGCTCCACCAAAAGGCTAAATCGAGTCCGAGAATTTCACTGAACTCACTCTTGTTGTTTGTTTGCCCTACAAATCAGGACATTATCAACTGTCCGACCAGCAAATCCAAGATACAAAATTCACAGATTCGAAAAGCGTCCGGGTCCGACCAGCAAGTCACAAATTTGAACTGCCGGATGCTCCAAATTAGAAAGCAGAGGGGAAAAAGGCTTATGCGACCAGACCCGACCAAGGCAAGGGAAAAAAAATTGGGGAACACGTTGCAAGAGGCTTTCCCTTTCCAAAAAATTTCGGGAACTTCCGTGGCTAAATCTCGACCATTGACAACAAATTCAACGCCTTAGATTAGAGGCCCCAAATAAGAGGGCTTTCAATCTTGGCCGCTCATTAAGCACATTCGACGGATGAGATCAATTTAAAATAAGCTGCCCCCTTATTTCTAGAGATTTTGGTGTCACCGTGTGAACCGTTGATCTCAGATTTGGACGGCTCAGGCGGTGACACCAAAATCTCTAGAAATAAGGGGGGTGCTTATATAATTGTATATATATAACAGATATACATATACATACATGGACTTACATCCTGGCATGGTCTTCATATAAGACAGCTTACTGCATTGGAGGATGGATATGGTTTATTAATAGATATGTGATTGGTACCAGTTGAGTAAATTGGCACTTGTGGTGGGTGCTAAAATGTAGTATGACACAAGCATATAAATTTCATGGTTTTATGGGCAATACTTCACCTTTTGGCATTTTCTTGCATTTTTTGACATAATTTGGCATATATGGTCAACAGGGGACAGGATACACATGCTGATATGTTTATTAGTGCTAAACCTCAGCTTTTGACTTTCTATAGTATGGTTAGCTACAATGTTGGGCAGTCTTGCATGTTTACTGCTTGGAGAAGCAATGAATATTAGTGTTTATGATAAAAGACAGTATGCTGCATAAGGCATGGGATATGGATATGTTGCCAGATAAACTAAGGTGAAACCTGGAAGTGCTAACTGCAATTGATATAAATGACTAATATTGGCTGATATAAGGTTAACACAGTATATTTGGCATATATTTGGCATAATTTGGCATATTTGGGCATAGTGGACAGGTTGGATACTCTGCCATTATTATAAGTGGAAGACATTTGGTTAATGCCTTGGACTTGGACATTTTATAGCAGTTTGGCGACACACATGTCGGGCAAACTTTCTAGTTTAGTGACAAGATATGCAGGAATAAGTATACATGGTAAGTTGGTGGTTGGTATTATAACGGAATAATTGGCTTTGTTGATGGTAATAGTGGTACGTCCACTTAAAGATACAATTGTGGCATCCACTAAAACTGGTGGATCATTTATCTATGGTTAAAAATAGTGGATTATTGAGCTATGGTTATTAGACATGGGCAGGGATGTGAATATTATATGAGCAAACCTAAGGTTGGATAATCTTTATATCAGCATGTTTTAACAGGGTTTGAAGGTTTTTCAAACAGGGACATATTATTTACTTGGCCATGTGGAGTGGACCAATGATTATGGATATGTTTGTTAGTAAGATTAAGGATATATACCTTATTCCAGTGACATTTGAAATATTTGGATTTTTATACGTCGAAGGTATGGGTATGGGGTATGTTAGCAAAAATGTTGAAAAATATGTTATCAGTTGTTATACGAAACATGATAATGGCTAAAGAATATTCTTAATTTTATTATGTTCACTCCTAGTTTGACGAACGCAGGGTGATTACCCTAACCCTAACGAATGAGACTGATAGTGGCGATGCCGGAAGCAGGAATGGTGACGGATCCCTAACTAATTTTTAAAAAAAAAACGTGGTGACGGCCATAGACAGGCGGAATATCTGCCTTACTTTTCATGACAGTCTGTTTCAGGTAAATCCTTATCGACTAAAGTGTTTTGCCTTAATTTTCTTGTAATGGACGAATAAGCTTTATGCTGATTAAAGTAAATTAGTTTAATGTACTGGGCTATAAATATGTGACTTCCTCTAGTGTAAAATTCGGGGATATGAATAGAGCAGGGCGTCCTGAAGGCAGTTGTAATAAGGGGCATACAAGGCCCAAGCTCATTGAATTTCTCAGGAAGCATGGAATTGAGCATAGCAGTCCCCAACCTACCAAATCACAATTGATTGAGTTATGTAGGATGAGTGGCCTTGATCCAAACAAGGCCAAAGGAGATCCAGGCATTGTGAAATTTCTTCCAAGCCTGAATGCTTGTGAGAATGTCCCCAAAATTATTGATATCTCCAGCAACAATGTTGATGTAGTAGCTGATTCTGACAGCAATGAAGACGCTGAAATTGAGGTTCTACCGAATCAGGTTCCCCTCTTTGGCTCCTTTACTTGGTTTCTTGGTTTCATTATGGTAATCCTAAGGGAATCCTGGTTCTAATGTAAAATGTCCTGGCTGACAGAGTTACAGATAAACTGGTTTGCACTATTGATATCATCTAAATATCGTCTAAATATGGTCTAGATTATAGGCTTGAAGGATCTCTTTGTCTCTTAATATTCCTAGAATTATTTGGATTACTTTGTTAAAATCTGTGGGTAAAGGGCAGCAATGCCAAGAGAGTTCATTGCTTACCTGTTAGCATTAGTATTTTTTACCCTCATTAGGCTAATTAATGCTATTTGCTGCAGGTAACCGAGCTCTCTTCTCCTGCATTTTGCTTTTGCATGGATGCTTGAAGAATGGTTTTGGATTATGAACTACTATTTTCCATTTGTTTAATTATTACAAAACTCCTGGTAAGATTTTGTTCTTATTATTGCTCAAATATGGATATACCTTGGAATAATGACATGGTACACTCTTAATCTTTCTGATTACTCAAATTTTATCGAGTTTTTGAGTATTGAACATGATATTAATCTGATCTTTCTGTAAATCTTATATTTCATTGCAGTAATAATACCATTCTGATATAATGGCAATTGTATGTTTTTCTTTGAAATATTAGGATGCATATTACTGTCCTACACATGTTGCATTGTTTGTAAGATTACCAAATTTGATTTGCTATTACTATTGGTCAGCATATTGATAAGATTATTACAAGTGTGCTTTTATTTGGGAATAGATAAATTATGGCTTTGTTATATTGTATTGAATCTAGGCTTATAAGAAATCTGGGAATACTTAAGTTATGGCATGGTTATCTTGAATCTTGGTTCAAATTCTATTTAAATGATCTCTAAGGCCTCCCTCTTTAGGGTCCAATAAATTCGGTGGTTCTAATTTAAGGCTACTCGAATGTCTAATCTGGTAGGGTCTAGGTTAGGCTAGTCTATATATATATATATATATATATATATATATATATATATATATATATATATATATATATATATATATATATATATATATATATATATATATATATATATATTGGTATTACTTGGATGTACCCCCATCATATAGATTGTCTATATACTCAAACGAATCTAGACCGTTTATTTGAAAAGCAATGAGGTGGCAAATTTGTAGCCTTCGGATCTCCATGGGGGCATGCATGGGGCATGCCCCACATCTCATTACGGTTGGATCAAGGAAGAGAGGCGAAATCCTAGCCATTGAACTTGGCAAGAAGGTGCCTAGAAGGTGAAAAGCCAAAGCCAACATTAAATGTCATTTGACTAGGTGGCACCGCATTTAAAATCATCTAAATAAGGTAGCACTACGCATTTAAATGATGTGCTACGTTGGGGAACGTGGCATAAAATATTTTGCTTTTGGATTTCCTTGGCTCCTTGGATTTTTTGGGTTTTAACAATTCCTTTCTTGATTGTGCCTTTATTCCTTTGCAGAAGAGCGGCCGGGAGTTCATCGCCAAATCCCTCGAGTTGCAATGGAGTGCATCAGTCGCCCACTGGAGTGTGATCCGGCGCTTCTAATTAAGCTTTTTCTGACTGTTCCTGTGCCATACCGCCGGATGATCATGTCATAGTTCCTTCTCCATGTCTATGATGTGAGCAGCGTGGCATTGTTTCCTGCCAATGTTTTACATTATAGCATCGGCCATTGCTGGACGCGATGGATATGCTGCAATCCTAGATAGTCCTCCAAATCGGCCCATTCTTCTTCCCCTTGCAAAAATCTGCGGCATTTCCTTCGCCTCCCCTCCGCCAATCAAGTTTCTAGCTTATTTTTGCAGCATTTGGCTCAATCTTCTTGGATTTTCTACCGATTTGAGCCGATTCTCACCATTTAGCTATTTTATCCCTGAGTTTCTGGCATCATAACAGAATGTAACAGCTAAGGGGGAGTAAATACGGCGAATGGGACAGTAATGGCGACTAGACTACACCGATTCTAGTTTCAAACGCTTAATTAGGTGAGTATGACTTATCTTTGCTTGAAATTGTCTGGTCGGAGTAGTGGGGTTTTTGCAATTCTTATCTCAAGCTGGGAAGGGGCTTTCGTTATATACTTTAGCGGGGCTTAGCCGTGCATAATCGATGTCACGATAGACAATGTTTTGCTACTAGTTTAAGGCCCATTTCAAAAAAAGGCGCAGATATTTGCTACCGGACCATCCAGTGTCTTCCCATGTACTCATCCTATGAACGATGTAAATTGCAGTCAATAATGTTGTTAATTGCATATCTCTTCCGTACTTTTCATCATGGGGTTCACTGAAAGGGTTTTTCTTTCTATCAACTCACAACAACGTGCATAATGAAAAATGGTTCATCCCTGATGACTTTGCTTTACGAAGTGTTGTATAGAATAGACACCTTAGAGTTAAGTAAATATATTATTAAATTGTCGCCGAAGACGATATCGTGATAAAATTGCATGCGCTTTGCCCGAGCAAATGATTCATACTGGAAGGTATTTAGTGCATTCATGGAACTAGTTTCAGGTTCAGATCAGCCTCATTGTTAAAGCTTGACATTAGATATGACGGAAAATTACAACTCGTTCTCATCATGCCAGCACATTGTTAGCAGCAATGCCCCTGCCTCAAAATTTCCACAAAGACATATTGAACAGGTCTTTACATTTTGAACTAGCTTCTCGAATGGATTTTCAGAATCCTTATCTTTGCTACTTCAGGTTACAGCATGTACCAATCAAGGGGTGGACTTGCAAGTACCACACTATAACTTGCCATCACAAATTCTTTGTCGTGTTCTTAACATGACATTGAGTGTAAGTTCTTTGTAAATGGCACTGTTATGGTTATTGGATGAATATGATAGGTTCTAATCTGCAGTTTCTTACATGCGGAGAGAGAGACTGATGAAGTATATGTTCAAATGACTTTAGTTCCTTCAAATGAGGTGTAAAATTCGTATTGAACTATAGAAAAATCTGCACGACCAGGAAATGAAATAATCTCACAGCCTTTATTATTGCAGCAAATTGATAGTTCTGATGAAGTGGAAGAAGAGCCACCATTATGTCCAAAACACAATCTCCACATGTTTGTTAAGACGCTAACGGCCTTCGATACTAGCATACATGGAGGCTTTTCTGTTCCAAGAAGAACTGCAGAAGACTATTTCCCTCCTCTGGTATGATTAGCACATGTAAGCTTAGTCTATGCTGTTGCTTTGTTATAACGCTTTCGAACTTCGTTGTGGACAAAATTCAGGATTTTCAACAAACTCCTCCTACCCAAGATTTGGTTGTTAAGGACTTGCATGGCACTGAATGGCGATTCCGGCATATCTATCGTGGTAATTCGTATGGGTTTCTTGCAACTAGAGGGTAAGCTTTTGGCTTTCGCTGCTAACTTCTTCTCCATTAGCACTAAAATGATAAAGGTTGGATGTGGATATGATAAAATGCGCCTTGCGGATATGATCAAACAAAAAACTGCTTCTACGATAAATAGTCTTGCCTTATTGCAGGCTGATTTTAAATATTCTTTTTTCTTTGTTTTACTTTTCTTTTGAATGCTATGTATATCACGCTTCTTAGCTTGCCTTAGGACTTCTTTTCGGTGTCTTTCCGTAATAATAACACGAAGATATTTGAAGGAAATTTTGGGTTAAAGAACCTAGAGGAGGAGCTAATTATATCCGCAGATGCTTTGAAAGAAATATGAGGCATGCTTTAGAACGGGCTTTCAATAATATAGCACAAGATCCATGCCCGTTTTCTAAATTGGCATTGCCTCTTACATTTTTGTTTACCCTTTGGCAATTTTTTTGAGTTGCATGTTGAAATAGTCGGGTGCATTTGTAGGTCAAAAATTATAAAGCTTGCAGACATTGATTAAGTGCAAGGAAGTTTTGTTAGGCTAGTGTGTATTCATGATAAAGTTCAGGTAACGTCATAAGCGAGAACAAAATGCATGTCACAATTCGGGTATCTTTTCAGACATCCTTTTTTAAAATTGCCCGTTGTTTTCTATGTTGCTACTTTATGTGGCTCTTGAATTTGTAGATTGTTATGAATATGTCATGAGATCAATTTAATTGGAGTAGCTAAAAGATTGTTTTGGATTGTTTTATCTACTTTAAGCTTCTGTTCATGCTTAGTATAGCCTATCCTAGTGCATTAACAACTTTAATATGTATTGTAGAGGCGGGATATGTTGCAGTGTCTATGGATCCCCTTTATGTGCAACCTTTCAACATGAAACTTCAAAATGTTGTGTTTGTTGGGCTGCATTCAGTTTGTTGTTGGTCTTTTTTGAAATCGACCAAATTTGTGCTAGCAACTTCGCATTCTCTTTTTTCCAATTGATGGAAAAACATTTTCATCTTATTTCAAAGGTGTATTTCTTTATTTCATGTAAAATGCTCTCTTTGTTGCAAGTTTTTGCTAGGAACTAGGCCTAACGCTCACTGAAACAAACAATGGTGGCAAAACTTGGTCTTTAAGAAGCATTTCTTCTGTTGAGTACGAAGATTTCAATTATGGGTTCAATTCAATAAGCATTTTGGGTTCTGATGGTTAACTGCAAAATCAAACAAATAGATTCGGTAATTTGCTGTACCAATAAATCGAATTAATATTTCAAGCATAGATTATAGTGTTTGGAACTAATCTGTAGAGTTTAATCCAGAGACTATCGTGATACATTAACGATAAAAAGAAAAATAAGATAGGGCATATATGTTATTTATTTGAGACATGTTGCCTTAAACCGAGTCAT
Organism: Isoetes taiwanensis; assembly: GCA_021234155.1. Taxonomy (NCBI): domain Eukaryota; kingdom Viridiplantae; phylum Streptophyta; class Lycopodiopsida; order Isoetales; family Isoetaceae; genus Isoetes; species Isoetes taiwanensis. The sequence goes on from JAJEKV010000018.1 coordinate 5,286,657, forward strand.
TTGATGGCGTGGAAACTGTGGAAGCATGTGATGGCGGGTCATAACCTGATTCAACTTTTAATGTCTCGTCTTTCGTGATTTCAACATGCTGATTGATATATATATCAATCATATATATGTTCTTATGTTTGTCGCGCTTATCCGACCGTCCGTTCGAGATCCGACGGCTCACGTTGCTTGGGGACACATCCTATGGCCCAGATGGCTTGGGAGTTTACATACAGCCCATATAGACACGATCCTACGGTCCAGGTTGATCTGATCCTGATCGTGGATCCGAGATCCTACGGCTTACGTGGCTTTGGGACGTATCCTAAGGCCCAGATGGGTTGGGGTTCTTATATAGACTATATGTAACGATCCTACGGTCCATGTTAATTTGATCCTGATCGTCGATCCGGAGATCCTCTGCTCGGTGGCGGGCACATATCCTACGGTCCACATGGCTTTAAGAATTATATGTGACAGATCCTACGGATCATATTGCTTTTATATGGTGAGATCTTGATCGTTGATCGAGTCTAAGATCCTAGGGCTCATGTTGAATGCTCATCCCTTAAGGAAAGGCTTTTAAAATTTTTTATGTTATTGGGGGGATTCGAACCCTGGTCCTCAACCCCCCAAACCCCCCACTCTAACCACTAGACCAAGCATTAATTCAATGAATAATTTATGTTTCAAATGTACTTAAGGGTAATATTGCCATTAAGGTAAAATAGCCTATAATATTCTAGCTAGTTCAAGAAGGCTCTAGAATGTTCTGGAAGGCTCTAGAAAGTCCTAGAATCTTCTAGAAAGTTCTAGAACATAAGAGAATCTAGTGGGGATCTAAGAAAATTCTTTCAAAAAGTTCTAAATTGTTCTAATAAGTTTTAGAATGTTCTAGAATGTAGGGGAATCTACGGGAATGTAAGGAAATCTAGGAAAATACTTCCAGAAAGTTCTAGAATATATTGAAAGTCTTAGAATGTTCCAGAAAGTCTTAGAATGTTCTAAAAAGTTCTAGAATATAAAGGAATCCAGAAGAATCTAATAAAATGTAAGAAAATCTTATAAAATATAAGAGAATCTAGAAAAATATTTACAAGCCTAAGGGAATCTCTTAAAATTTAGGGGATCTAAAGGGAATCTAAGAAAATGTTGATGAAATCTTTATGTAAGGGAATATTTATAGAATCTCTTTGAATCTCATATAATGTAAGGGAACCTAGGGCAATCTCATAAGATCTAAATGAATCTAAGAGAATCTAAGGGGATCTTCATAAAATCTTGGAAAATCTAGGGAATCTTATAAAATTTAGAGAACCTTGGTAGAATCTTAGAGAACCTTGGTAGAATCTGAGAGAACCTTGGTAGAATGTTAGATAATCTATGAATTTAGAGTATTTTCAAGAGATTCTTTTATAAGAACTTGCACGTAGGAACATGCTAAAATTGGAACAATGCGCCGTAGGACGTATTAATTTTCTTGTATATATATATATATATATATATATATATATATATATTGGTATTTTGGAGGCAAAATTTGCTCTCTTCTGCAGAGTAACTTGGCTGTAGTCTTCACGGCTATGGCGGAAGTACAGATCAAACACCTTGTGGTTGTTACAGTTGCAGGGAGATCTACTAAACGTAATGGGCTCCATGTATGGTGCTGCCATATTTCTTGGTGTTAATAATTGTGCCAGTGTCCAGCCTATAGTGGACACGTAACGAGCCGTATTCTCACCTTCCTGAAAAGTTGCAGAGTACTCTCATTACCATATGCTTTGGCGCAGGTAATATATCTGTCTAGCTTGGGTTTAATCTTCAAGATCCATATGTAACTTATCTGGATTTTGGTCCCCTATAGGTCATTGTGGAGATACCATATATTTTTGTGCAGACCCTAATGTATGGTATTATCACATATGCAATGATCCAATTTGAATGGACAGTGGCCAAGTTTTTTTGGTATATATTCATTATGTTTTTCACCTTCCTCTACTTCACATACTATGGCATGATGACAGTTGCCATAACACCAAACCACCAAATAGCTTCTATAATGGCATCAGCATTTTACTCATGGTTCAATCTCGTTTCTGGTTTCCTCATTCCTAGACCAGTAAGAATTTATTCCTACTGTTTTTAAAGAAAGGAAAATTATAACAAATGTATTTGGATTTCTGCAGAAAATTCCAAAATGGTGGCAATGGTACTTCTGGATCTGTCCGGTAGCATATACAGTCTATGGTCTTATCACTTCCCTTTGCATTCTCCGCTTAAATTTCCTATATGCTTAAATTCCCTTCTCTTGATCTTGATGCGCTTCTAATCTATCCATATTTGCGGTCTACACCTTCAAATGGAAAGCTAAGGTCGAAATACATCCATTTCTTTCTCATCGAGTTAGTTAGAGGTTCTTTTTTTTTCTTTACATCAATCCGCGGGAGATAGTACAGTTTGCTTAAATATTTGTTCCCTGATCATGCTTTGATTTGGACAGGTTTTTAAATGCATGTCTTGCACGAGATTGAATAGCTTATCTTGATCTTCAGTACGCTTCTAATCTTTGCAGGTAATGCAATGTTATGTTGTGATAGTTCCATAGCTGAATTTGGTTAATTCATCTGAGTGTGTGTTCTTGGATGTGTTTAAAATAGAATGCAACATAATCTATATTTTTACTCAGAGCGCTCTGCTCATGCATGCTGAATCTTTGGTTATGCAACTTCTATAAGCCCTTTGGCAGAGTATATCGGTAGACATTAGATACTCGGCAAATTATTTTGAGCCATCAGCTTGTTGCTTCTGACTTAGCTAAAAGCTTGTTATCTTCAAGCACAAGTGTAATGTTGTCTCATCTTGGTCAAACATTATTTCTATAAGGTTGCATTCAAGTTAAACTAAATTTGTTCCAACATGCTAGATTCTTACACTGCAAGTATGATCAAATTCTAAAAATAGTCTTGCAATGCTTCTGGTCAATTTTGTGATGAAAAGCCCATTTGTTAGAGACTGTCTATAGACATTTGCCAAAAAATTGTGTAGGCATTTGCATGTGTCTTTTACAAACATACACATTCTAATTTTGTTTTGCATTATTTAGGTATACTGGTAAGATTTGATGCATAAGCTAACATTTGCAACTTTATGTCAAAGGGCCGCCTTTGACATTCAGAAAAGCGATATTTCCTTTTGTTTTATTTGCAATCTGAACTGAGGCCGGGCTGCAGACGGAAGGATTGCACTAGCTTATTGCAAGGAAAACGTGTTGTACGACCAATGTGATAAGTTGCTATTTATGTTTTACAGTTACATTTGAGCAAATCAGCGCCCTGAGCACTGCCTTGATGTGAGGATTCAGGTTTTTGATGTGGGCCACTAGATTATCTTGATGTTTGAAATTTGTTTAAATGTTGGACACTAAATTTGATTATGTTGCAGGTCTTACAGTTCAATTTTGAAGAATATGGAATGCAGTCTACTCCTGATGCTAGAAGGCTCATGTTGCTTGGTTGTTTCCTATTTCCAAATGCAAGGCATGTTCAAACTCTTCATGGCATTCCTTTTTGGCATGAGTATGAAGTTTGGTAACGCCAGTATAAATGTGTAGATATGCCTTGGAGCTATGTAAAACATCAAGCGCAAACTCTGTAAAATCAATATTTTCACATGTTATTGTTGGTCACAACTGTTTTTTTGCTCATTTGCAAAGGTGCTTGCGAGTTCATGGAACAAGCATATCAGGTGGTAGCTAGTATTATCTACTATTTGTTGACCTGCTTGCTATCTTTTTTACTTAGTGGCTTATTGGCTTCCATTCCAGACCACGCTTTTGTTATCGTGAAACTGATTTTGTTTGGCTATTCTAGTGTTCTCTGTGATTTGAAATGGTGAATCTTATGCCTCAGGTTCTAAATGTAATGGACATAAGATCTTTAAAAGACAAGTTTTATTCGAACTTCAGAAAATTGATCTGCAGTAGTCGGGTACAAAATCAACCTAAATTTCTATCTATCTGCACCTTAATGCAATAATATCCTAAACTCTACAGACTCCATTCTATTTAGAGCTAGATTCAACTTCAGGAGTTAAGAGGTTGCCATTTAACTACCATTATAATTATTGCCAAATCATAGAGCTCTTGATTAAAGGATAGACAAGCTCTCCCATCCTCTGGAACACGAATAGTTGGCATGATAGACCTTCTGTCGTGCATTGGATCTTTGGAAGCAATGCAAAATTATCAGTTCGTACTTGGGTTTTAACTTCCTAACCGATTTTTTCTACCGTAGTGTAATCTTGCGATGCTTGATATGAAAAAGGAAGGATGCAAGTTAAAGTTTTTCAGCAACAACCTTTAGCTCTAACAGTTCGAACTATCTATGCATTCTATTTTATTCCATTTTGTCGGTACACACACTTTTTGTATGCTATTTTAGTAGCCTACTTTTTATAAGGGCATTTAATAAACATCCTTGCGCAAAGAAGATTGTTCTCAGCAAGATCGGCTTGGGAGTTTGATCCAAGTTGGCTATGGTTGTTGACCAAGAATTTGACCATCTACATGTTCAATATATGTTGATTGGTTGGAACTAAGTATCCTTAGAGGTACATACCCATGGTTCTCAAGGTCTGTAATGTCCCTTGATACATGGGTTTTAGGTTACAGGGTTTAAGGTTTACTGTCAGAGTAACTATTGAGGGTCTAGGATTTTAGGGGTTCCTCTCAGGTTTATTGTTTGGAGTTTATGTTATTTAGGTTTCACATGGTATAATTTCTCATCCAAAGAAACAATAACAGGTTAATAAAGTCTGCAACCTATTGACTTTGCAAAATCCCTCGTAATACAACCTTTTATATTCCTGGTTTGTGAGCTATGGTTTATGAAGACTTGGGAGTAAACCCAAGCTTAAAAAGATCAGTATCTAAAGTTGGGTGTCAAAAATTAAGTTAGAAGAATCACGAAGTTTGAAGCTAAATCTCTTGCATGATAGTCATTCAATGAAGCTCACTATTGTTCGTTAAAGCTTTTAGAAGTCACAAGTTCACATCTGTTTATTAGAACCTCTGTGTCCATAGAATAAGAATGATTCAATGACATGGAAAGCACCATCACGAAAGTATAACGGTCCTCTCTTTAGAAACTTCAAAATTGTGGAATTGATAATTCTCCTTCGACTCCACATCATCATTTGAGATATTGTTAAATGGGACCACATTTGATACATGCTCCCATTTGAAAAATTACTAAATTGGCTTTGTAAAGATAAAAAACTCGATACTTTTGCTCTAGCTTTCACCGCTATGAAACAAACATATGAAGTGTATCTCCATCGAAATCCCCACTAAATAAAGATCACACTAAGGATTATCGCTTTTTCCTTCATTTTTGAATCTTAAATTTAGATGCAATAAGAGATTGTTTGTGAATGGAAGGCAATATGTTAGAAAAATAATATTACCACAAGTTCTTGATGAAGAGTTTGTCAAAAAGTTGAAAAGTTGAACTTACCGGTGCAAGGTCAAAGAAAAAATCCAAATTAAATTTGAATTAAACTAAAAGAGTCTGTTCTCTCAAACAATGAGCATGCCTATACTTTTAAACGTCAAAAACTTGAACGTGTTTTCATATAATATTGTGATCACATCTAATATGAAAGGAAAGATTTTATAACAAATAGCTATGCTAGATGTGTATAGGGATGGTGATAGGTTCAAACACCATATGAAATGGGTCTTGCAAAAACTAGAATTTATCAAATTGAAGCTGAAACCATTGTGTTAGACACTAATTGATTGAAAATATTGAAATTGATATACCGTCACAAAAACCAATAATAATGTGCAAATATAGGATGGTACATGGAACTCATAAAATGGCATGGACAATGTATATTGAACTAACGTAAGGAATTCTAAATCTAAAATAAACCCTAATGCAAGGCAAGAACATAATGCTTGTTTTTAGGCTATCTAAATAAAAATAAACTCAATGCAAGGCAAAAATACAATGATTGTCTTCTAGCTAGCATTGGAAGGGGAGAGACATAGATGCTAAGTCACATCTTTGCCCCCCGCCATTTCATGAAAAAAAAATTTATCGAATTTTGTGTTTTTATACAAGATCCAAGCACTTGCAAAGACACAAGCTTGACATATTATGTTACCCATCTTACTTAGGCGTTTACGTAAAGCATGGTAAAAAAGATCAAGATGATGAAATATTTATACACAATGCGATGCTAGGTTATAATGTCTCATAGACCCTGTAAAGATTGATCTTTGTAAATCAGTACAATTCATTTTATAGGCCATGCAACATCTGCATATTGGCTCAGACAACACAAAAATTTTGCAGTTTTGGGGCTATAGTTGTTTGGATCAAACTTGTATGAAAAGAAGCCTAGGAAGTGAATTTTTTTGCGTCATAGATATTGGATGAATAGCTTAGAGGATTCTGATTCCATATAATAATTTTCAATTCTAACAAGCCCTCAAAGTATCAGACATTGAGTTTGACATAGATATCGGATGAATAGTCTAGAGAATTTTGATTCCATATAATAATTTTCAATTCCAACAAGTTCTCAAAGTATCAAACATTGAGTTTATTCGTATGCATTGAGTTTATTCGTATGCTGTCTGATGCTGGTCTTCCTTCACACTGTTTAAAAAAAACACGAAGAATTGTATATGCCCCCGAACAATCATAAAACCATATAAATTAGTGTCCAATTGCTTAAGCCTTGGTAGTGCACACATTTGAAAAGCATCTTTCGTCTTTAACAATCATATGCTTTTCTTAGTGGGGAGGATAGGTAGCACCTACATAGAACAAGATATATGTTTTGACATGTCTTCATTACTAATAACCGCCACTGGAAATATTACCACTTTTACTGCCAAACATGTTTTTAACTTCAACAAATAATCCCTCTCTATGGTGCTATAGAATTACGCTACGTGGGTAGTAATTATAAGGCACTCTCGTCAACCAATTACCAGATTTTCACTTACCAAACAGTCCAAACTATGATCAGATAAGTGTGGCCAGTCTTCTGTTCTTCTGTTCTTCACTGTGCAGAATATGAGGGTTATGTCGATTTGAAGAACGCGTCCTCAAATTTAAGAATTATTCCCATCTTTCATTTTCGTAAATTGTAGGAATACAATAACAAAAGAAAAGTTACCTTCTCTTTAAACAAAAGAACAAAAAGAAAATCATCTATATGCATAGTGGGTGCCCCATCTCTAAGAATGGCATCTTTATACGCCTACATACATTATCTAAGTGCAAGCACATCCAAACAATCAAACTATGTAATACTTACATTCGATCTATGAATGCTTCTCAAAAACTTGGTACTTTCGATTTATTGAAGCAATTCTAGAATATGTGCTCTTTGTTTGCATCGGGCATTTATTCATATGATACACAAGGATGTCTATGCAAGGTTCAGTTGGAAAAACATGTTTACTGCCATCTTATCGGCATCTTCTAGCCATTGCAACTGTAAAAAAGACCAACAACACAAGAAAATCCCTAAGCTTGGCACTAGAGTCGAAAACAAAATCCAAGTTATAGTAGAAACCATGAATGCATCCCAAACAATATCCGCATTGTAAAAGCACTCAATCCCTCTCACTTTAGAACAAACAAAATAAAACTTGAAAATGATAAACATGTCATCCTAAAGCAAAGATCGCATACCGCAAAGACTCGAACAATTCTCGTGGATAAGTTCAAAAAATAATGCTAATAGAAAGAGGATGGCAACAAAGCATGGTTCTTGGCAAATGACAAATACTTGGTAACAAATCGGGGCCGAACAAAAGATAGCATTAGAGGAAAGAGGGGTTTGATAGAAAAAGCAAAAAGAATAAAATTAGAAAGCCCATAAATGTGCTAAAAAATAAGCTCGGGAATCATGTCGAGACCATTGTGTTAGACCCATTCAATTGGTTTCGAATATGAATACAAAAAGGACAAATGCGTAAATATTCGAAAGAGGAAGTTCTATTTTGAGAAGTGCTGGTAAACTTCCCTAAAACTCTCAGCGATGGTCATAACTCTACCTAGCCCACTTTTGTTGTTGCTACTTTAAGATGTATAAGCTAAGGCAAACCCAACTAGTTTGCCTTGAAAATAAAATCATTTATATGCATAGTGGATGCCTGATCTCTAAGAATGGCATCTTTATACAACCTACATACATTATCTAAGTGCAAGCACATCTAAACAACCCGATCTATGAATGCTTCTCAAAAACTTGGTACCTGATTTTGTGAAGCCATTCTAGAATATGTGCTCTTTCGTCGACGCATTTGTTCATGTGACACGCAAGGATGTTTTGCAAAGTTCGAGGTTGGAAAAAGCGTTTACTTGCCATGTTATTGGCGTCTTGTAGCCATTGTAACTTTAAAAAAGACCAAGAACATAGTAAATGCCCAAGCTTGGCACTAGAGTTGAAAACAAAATCCAAGTTATAGTAGAAAACCATGAATGCCAATAGATCAAATTAAATCCCAAACAATGTCCAGGATTGCAAAAGCACTCTGAAACCCTCTCACTTTTAGAACAGACAAAATAAAACTTGGAAAATGATGAACCTATGTCATCCTAAAAGCGACATCTGCATATCGCATAAAAGACTCAATCAATTCCATGATAAGTTACATCAAATAATGCTAATAGAAAGACCATGGCAACAAAAGAGCATGGTTCTTGGCAAATGACAAATACTAAATAACAAATCGGGGCCAAAAGAAAATCAGCCGGATATCCAACCCCATAAAAAATTAGTCCCAAAAACAAATGGATATCCACATCAAGAGAATGGGAGACATGACGTACTCAGCCATTCTAAACAAGAGGAGGAGCTGGACTTGTAGGCCATTGCTTCCTACGTGCCACAATCTTTGAGCATGCATAGGCTGCCATAGCAAAGAAATACATGGATAACGCAATGGGCAGCATATGCATCTAATGAAATGCTTTGATTATTGAAACCTTCCAAAGAGTAAAATGTGACCCGCGGACCTATGTAGCACATGCGCCCTGTATGTTAGAACATGCCGTTATTTTTTCCCATCCTTCTAGACAACCATCCAACAAAAACAATGCTAAAATTCCATTCCCCCAAAAAGTTGGTCTTCCACGGATACAAACGAATAATGATTATTAAAAGTTGCTTTATGCCTTCGATTTCAAAGCATAGAGCTTCGAGTAGCTAGAGAATTTTGGGTTGATAATATACTTGTCATATTTGGAATATTACAACTTCCTAGGACAACCGGCAATCCTTAAATACTACCCCTGCAGCCGAATGATATAATGATCTATGTAAATGACAGGAAAATGACCTTACACAAAGGCGATTGCTCTCTTTCTCATTGAGGTGATAATAATAATAAACGGAATCATGAGGGGTAACCATGAAAGTGTCAAGAAGAAAAAAAGGCGTAAAGGAAAATCCGATTTCGTCATTTTAATTTTTCTTTTTACATTTTTATGTCATCTAGAAACAGCAAATGCACCCCACGGCTTTGCATGATTGTTTGTATAAATGGTCTCATAGACCCAAGTGGTCTCTTGTAGATGTTAATATAATCTTTCTCCTTAGAAAGGTCCTTTTAGGGGAATGCATTCTTCACAACCATATTACCAAACTTTCCATTTCCCATTACAAATGCCCGCTTAAAAGTTTAACAAATGGGTTTATTTTGGTTCGTACCTTCATCTCCTCCGGCATTGTCCATTTTGACTGCTTTGTTTCCTTGTTGTAATAGTACCTATTAATGTATACCTTCTCAAGATTGATGCCCCAAACATGCAGCAACATTTTATACAAAAGGAGTACATACTTTTCGACCATCCGCGGTGGTGAATTCCTTCCATCTTGTAGATGCATCCGCCTTATTCTAGCGAAGAAGAAAAAGGGCACAAGACTTGGTGGGTTAAAATAAACCAAAGACAAAGACACAAACATTTAAAATATCTTATGACTGCACATTGGGCGATTAACGTTAACGGTGGATCAACCATTAATAATCTCTCGAATTGAGTACCTCGGTAGGAGTCATCAATTCTGCAGGTTTTTCCCAGCTAGATTGCTTTGATCTTTTGTTGTAATAATACCTGCATAAGCCATAAAAAAATGTGATGCACGTAAGGCATCTAATCAAAAATATACAAAAACATTAATTTAGACGCATACATTTGGCCTAACACTTAAAACAAAAAGGAGAGGAAAACACATAACCTTCCGCCATCCGGGGCTATGTGTTCCTGCCAATCAGATGCTTTACTATAGTTGCGAAACACTCTGGAAAAAAGTGTTATACATGCTTTAGTTATTGATGTAAGAACATAGTTAGGCATGTCTTCCTTACAACTTCTTTCTTTGTGCATTGTTGAGTCAAGTTGCATATTTTGTGGTGCACCAGGTTATTATTTTAAGGTGGAATGATTGAATATGATTGATTGCTAGGTTGAAGAGGACTTTGGGCTTGGAAAGGAGGTATTGAGAAAGAATTGCTTTGAGGAAAGGACCCAAACTGCAAAAGTTGAGAAGTAAATTAGCATCTGCGAGAACAATCATTTGCATAAGTTCAACACATATTTTACCTAAAAAGAACTTGGCATCATCCCCTATTTATTGGTACTTGGAGAGATTGTTGAGAGGTGGTGGGGTTCCAAAGGCATGAATCTTTGTTGGCGGAGAAAACGACATGGACATGGGCTGTGGAGGCGGAGGTGCTTGTTGTGCCTGTGGCTGCTGTGTCGAATTCATAGGTCGGCTCGGGTACATTTTTTTAAACGTAAGGAATACGCCATCTGATAGATTTACTGCTGGTTTTTATGATTACCCGGGGGGAGATGGGACCAGGCCTCGAATTTAGATTTTGCACTAACCAGCAAAAATGCCGTCCTTTATTTATGCTTACCGGATTTTTGAGAAAAATACCTCTAATTTGCCGGATTTAACACTATTTTTATGAAATTTTTACCAGAAATTTGCCTGCATCTACTTTAGCAAATCGGATATTTCCAACTTTAATCGGATATTCTGGGGAGGAACCCCCCTAATTTCGACCCTTGGATGGGACATGAGCTTAGGGATAATTAATGCCACCTTTAAAAGATAGCACCCGTCGTGTTATGGTTTTTTTTTTTAAATGTTTTTCGCTTTAATAATGACGTGTCAAAGAACCAAAGAGATCTGATATTGCATATTGAAATTCGTTTCTTCTTATGCGCTGCCACCATAGCCACATTCGAGATCCTTGTTTGGGAGCAATGCCTCTGTTTATATTTCTCCGCTGCAGAGATCCTTCTAGCTATGGCACAGCTTGCAGAAATGCTTCGGATATGGTTTGGAGCGGTGGCTTCATCACAGTTTTCTTTTTCCTTCCGAGATCCTTGTTTGGGAGCAATGTCTGGTGTTTCTGTTTCTCCACAGTGGGGAGCCTTCTAGCTATGTTGCAGCTTGCGGAGATGCGCCAGATATATTATGGAGCTGCGGTTTATTGCCTGATTTACTGCAAGAAGCACTCCATCTGCAGGTTCTTCATGAGGCTCTTCAATAGCATGAGTTGCGGGTTCGATTTTTTCTTTGCTTCACTTTGTCTCCACACTAAATGATCTTTTGCACATGCTATTTTCTATATCAACTGAAGATTGAAACATTGTTGCAGGATATGAAGAGCCGTGGAACTGAAGACTATTTCGTTTTCTCTTGAGGGCAAACCAAACTTTGGATGGCGTCTGCTTTGAGCAGACTAAAGGAAGTTTATGATTGTTTGCATTCCCACTTGCAAATCGTCTTCTTTTGTATGTTTTGGGCAAATGTATTTTATGGTTCACATCAATCCATTCGGATGCCATAGCCTGTGGCTTGGACGCGACACAGCCATATTGGAAGCCGCCAGCAGATAGACGCAATTATCGTATCTTTAAATCCTTTACTTGATATTGGAGCGAATTACTGATATTGGAGCGAATCAGTGGGGCTTTTATGCCAATCCAGCTCGGATTTGATAATTCGCACCTTTGCCTTCTAATTGGTTTTCCCAGCGACATTCCGGCTAAAGAAGAACTCAAACTCGACCCGTGCTTGCCCAGGCTGCAGTTTCATATTATATAGCCAGCCCATTGACGCCATTTGAAGAATCTTCAGTTAAATGAAGCTTAGGTGGTTGCATGCAGATGTTGACAATTTCATTGCAACACGTAGTGCATCTCATTGTACAAATGTACGCCAAAAGCAACTAGATCATAACATGATTCCCCGGTCTGCATCATCAGGTAAAGCGGTTGTCTATTATTATGCTAGTATTATATTATCTATTTATCTGTTGCACGAAACTAAGCATTCCGTTGACAGGGCACTCACATGGAGTCTACGTGATGAATTAATCCTTCTTTTACAAGTGTTGTTTATTCAAGCAGAAATGAGGTACAAGGATGATTTATGTTAAGTGAAGCAGAAATGTTTCTTGGAACTATGGTCCGAAGTGATAATATTGAAGGAAATATCATGGGTTGGACATCTTTGCTTACTTTATGCAGAATGCAGTGTGATGTTGAGCTAGGAAAATGTTGCTTTAATGAACTTGTTGTAGCTATGGATCTGTGCTGCAACGGTGCCTATGTTCTCGTGTTAAATGCTTTTGCTTTTGCAGCAGAAGAAGGATGGTGGACATTCACAGTGCTTTTTGCACAGGTCAATGTTATGTTGTTGGCCGACTACATTGCTGTAACAGTGAAAGATCTTCGTGGCCCATTCCGCAGGACGCTACTCTGTGAAGCATTTTCGAATGTGTTCATGGTTATTCATGGACTCTCGGTTGGTGCTTCCTAGTCTTTTGCATCCTTCACAGATCAAAGATCTTGCGTCCTCTGGCATTTTTTGAATTTGTTGCAACCAAAAGTGGACTTCACAAGTTATGTTTCTACGATCTTTCTGCTGTCCGTGAAGCAGTGTTCTTTGACGTACAAGTTCATCATTTTTCTGGTGCAGACGAGCAGGCAACTGATTGTAATGTTGACAAGTCTTGCTTTATTATTTATTTGACTGGAATGCATTATGGGCCAGTGCTGCAATGTCTTGAAACTTCGTTCCTTTGCAGGCAACCGATGGTAATGTTGACAAGTGTTGCTTTATTATTTGCAGCATTCTCTTGCAAGCCCTTAAGCTGGTATATTAGGCAGTGCGGGGACATTCATGATGTAAGGTATAAGGTGCAATTGGTGCATCTGGCAGCCCATATAAAGCAAGATGCTGAACATTGTTGGAATACGAGCAGAATATACTTTCATTTCCATCATATGTGGTCACCCAATACATTATTGTGCAAGTAATGTCCAAGGTTTGCCGAATACATTGTACACTTGAACACTTGCATTTGTTCCTAACATGTGTAATAATTTGCAAACATGCCAACATCCAACATTTGATAATTTTAAGAATTATTTTAGTAGCATTTTGAAAACTAATTATCAATGTTATAAGTACATTTATGTAATAATTGTTGTAGTATTTGCTAGCATTTGTGGGAATCACAAGATGAAATGTGAGATTGTAATAACATGTACCTTCGTACCAACACGACTTGCTAAAAGATATTCTTTAGCCATCTCCTTTCATAGACGTTTCGTTTTGAAGATGTTAAAATAGATAATTGATTGGATTATAGATGCAAAGCAATCATTTCAAAGTGCAATGGGTCAACATGGTCAAACTTTCCCATCGAGGCATTTGGTTCGAATATTTCAGATGATACAAGAAACTTCTTTTAATTGCCAAATCTGCACAGACATGACGACAACCTTAGGAACATTTATTCTAGGTACAAATAAAGAAGTCAACAACTAATAAATGCTAGACAATGAAGGCTACCTCATGTCTTCAAAACGTTTGGTACATTCTTCATAATGCATTAAAACAAATTATAATCCTTACTATAGGATCTTAACAATCTAAGGTATGAACTTCTAAGGGAATTGTATAAGGATCGCAAAATTCTTATAAAATCTTAGGGAATGTAGGGTAATGTTCATATATAATCGTTGAGAATTTAGAGAAACATTTATAGAGTCTTAAAAAATGTAGCCGAACCTTTATAGAATCTTAAGCTCGAACTAGACACCATTATATTAGGCTAAGGATATGCCTCCTCATTAGACATGATTGAAACAAAGTGAGTCGGTCTTAGACATTGTTATGAAAGTACTTATGTATTTGTTCAACTCAACACACGTATCAAATAAATTTTTCAACATCTTCTTCTAACTTTCTCTGAAAATCTTCAGAAGGCTAGACAATGGTAGAAATTAACTAATCTGGAATTTCTAGGAATCTATTAAGATTCCCTAAGATATTGCGATTATTAGTTAACATTCTACAAAGATTCCCTAAAGAAAGCCCCGGACTCATTGAAAAACACAGCCAATGTCAAAGATTCAGCTAGATCCGCTTAAGATCGCCTTAGAAAGAAAACGTTGGGGTTTTACAACAGTTTGGATTCATTTCATTTGCCTGCTTTGTAAATTTGATCGTGCAACATGTTTTTTCTCTTCCTTGTGGTCTTTTAACATGAGGTTCTAAGTATGATGTAGCACAATCAAGTCAAATAAGCAGTCCTCAACCAATTAACAACTTCTTGCTCAAATTCTCAATGGCTAACAATTCGAGTAAAATGATTGGTCTTAATTTTCTTTATATTAAATTATTCTAGTTTACCATGATTTACAATTATCATGACGACATAAGAAACTTTGTGGATCAAACCTACTAAAACATTAACAACTCAACTTCATACGAGTTTGACCAGGTGTTGACCACGATTACACTTTCAATATAAAAACTTTATGCTAAAATCTTCATAAAAAAATCTCGATCATAAACTACATGTCACTTTCGTATAATTGTTATAGTACAACTAGACAGCTAGAGAATCTTCTAACTAGCTGAGGGACAACATGATTAGTCTTTTAACAAGGGAATTAGGAGTAGAATGTGCAATGCAACATATTAGTTCATGTTCGAAGATGATCATCAAATGGCTATCAGGCAAGGGATTTAACTCAAAACTTCACAAATTTAGTCTAGATGCATACTTCCATTTGTGTGACAAAACGATTGACGGATCCAACTTCCACTATTATTGATTTCTTCTAACTTGATTCTTGATGGTGAAACTGCAGGTTATACACTTTGGTTTCCCACAAGGGGAACAGGCTATGCCTGCAAGAGGAACCTTTTGCCACCTTTGTATTTACAATCATGTGCAGGAGACTCAAGTGGAACCATCGCCTTATAAAATAGTGTGGAACAACAAAGGTGAAGCCTCCAAGCTCAAAAGACCTAGGAATAGGATCAACAAAGAACTTGAACCATATTATCTCCTATATTAGATAGTACAAAACAATGGACTTCCTAGCTTAACAACCTAGAAAATCATATTACTCTTGATGAAATAGCACTGATAGTAGTTTGTGTATTAGGTGAAATAGCACTCAATTGAATTCAATTTCAACAAACAAAATTTTGTTATTTACCTTTGACTTCTTCTAATATGATTCTTGACACTGAACTTTGGATATTGATCTGTTTAAGCTTTGATTCTGCTCGCAGATGTTCATAAACCATAGTTCATAAACCCATTGATAGTACAAAGACTTGTATATCTGTTATATATATACAATTATTTGAATCTAGACGCCGAGGTGTCGCCGTCTGGACGGTTTAGATTGTGAGATCCAACGGTCCTGACGAAGCCACCTCAATCCACCCAAGCACCCCCTTATATATAAGACATTGAGGTGTCGCCGTCTCCACCGTCCATGTTTGAGATCGATGGTTTGGATCAAAAGCCCTTTCCTTTGGGGCTTTTAATCTAGACCATCGAACGTGCTGGATTAATGGTCAAGATTTAGCCCCGATTGCATCAATGGGAGTTCCTTTCCCCATAACAATATAGCAGTCTGTAAAATGAACACATGCAGCCAGTGCTAATTGGCACTTCACAAGTTGCTTCGCATCACAGAATCTTGGCATCAAGAATGTACTATACCCCGTGACGTATGGAAATTTCTATAGAAACTGAAATGTTCATAAATAGTCCCCAGTCCTTGTACCTTCCATCCTTCCTGCAGAGGAAAAAGCAAAAAATTTAACAAAGAAAACTCTCAAGCTGTGGTGAAAAACAACACATTCAGATAGAAGTTGATCAACTTCATAGTAGTTGTTGAAATCTCAGAAGCTGCTTAGCATTTAAACCTGCTGCTGACAAGCAGCAGTTTTCTACCAGCTTACAGTAACCCATATTTAATTAGGCATCACTTCTAAAGCTATAGTGTTGCCAGTGTCCAATTAACAAGTGAATTGACCAGAACTAACAGAAGACAAAAGCAAACCGATCTAAGCAGAGTAATTTTCCGAGTAGTTCATAGTTTACGCGTAGAAAGTGAAGCATTTCTGAAATTTTCCCAGCAGACTAAACGGTTGACCTTGGCTCTAGAAATAGAATTCCGGTGCTCAACACGCAAGAGCTACCTGGGACATCTGCAACTTGAACAACTGGCTGAATATTCTAAAGGAAAATGGATAATAAGTAAGAAAGAAATGTTCCGGCATTGGAAATCATCTGCCAGCACCAAAGGATCAATGCGATTCAAGCTCAAAATTCGACAGAAAGGACCAAGATTAAGAACCTGAGATGCTGATGACCTGCCAAAAAGAAACCAGAAGAAAAATCTCGCCTAAAAATGATGGAGGGTCCATCTATGGCACACTCGAAAACAGAAGAGCTATCGCCTACGGTTCAAAGCATAGGAGGGCATCTGCAACCAAATAATTGGACGCATATAATTTTGCAGTGCCAACATTGCCGTCTTTGAAATCTCCAATAAAAGGAACCTCGACATAAGCTTTTCATGGCGCCGGATCAAGAAGCCGAGGCCTGCACAAGAAGATACGAAAATGCTAAAACCATTGCTTGTAAAAATTTCGATTGCATTACTTGGACCAGATTTGCGCTTTAGTTTCAAGCTGTGCCACGGCTCCACTGGCGCTTGAACTTAGAATATCACGAAGAGAAATAAAACAATAGTCTAAAATAGATTTTCTTTTATTTTTCCCCTATATTCATTTTCAAAGGATCCATGCCACGTAACTAATGGTCAATAAATATTGCTGCCACTTCATCACACTTGCATTAATGGTGCATTAAATATCGCTGCCACCTCATCACGTGTATTTATTGCACTCAATATATGTGGCGACATCCGGGCCGTTGATGCATCACATTCGACGGCCCAGATTGATCCAACCTAATTTTGCCCCTTCTACATAGAGATTTTGTGTTGTGCGGGTAGGTGGATCTCGTGATCTCGAATCGGTCCCGCTGCGACACCCAAATCTATGTGTAAAAGGGGGCAAACTATAACATTGTATATATAATAGATATATATATATATATCTCTTATATATATACAATTATTTGATGGGTCCTATGGGGGGTTGAATGTGGGTAGAGATTAATCCTATCCGTCTAATTTTGAGGTGGCACTTAAATGGCCCTTGGATTTGATGGGGGCATGCATGGGCCATGCATGGGCCATGCACCCCATCCATGAACCGTTGATCGGGCACGTGTGAAATCTTGGCCCTTGATTTTTAAAGGGAAGATGCAAGGAAGGTCCCTTAAAAGGTGCTTTTGGTGCGGTCAATCTTAACCGATTGGATCAAAAAGGGGAGGAAAAATCCTAACCATTAAATTTTTATTAAATTGCAATTTCTTTATTAAAAAGAGGTGAGGTGGCACCCTTATTTAATAAAAAAGGTAATGAGGTGGCATCAACATTAATAGGTGGACTTTCTAGGAAGCTTCTTTTTATAATCGGCTTCAAAGGCCGATAACTTGCTTGATGGGGGTCTGGATGAAGGTGAGACCCACACCATTGGTTCCTCTCCGAGAACTTTCCAATGAGTGGTGCTTTTTGCATCGTTCCCTCAGCTTTAGAGCTAATGTGATCGAATATTAAGTTTCTTTTTTGGAAACTTAGAATTTTCTGAGAATCTATCGCAATTTAAAAGAATCTAGGGAATCTCCATAGGATTTTAGAGAATTTAAAGGAAGCTCAAGAGAATCTTTGGGAATCTATGAGAATCGCAAGGGAATCTTTGAGATTCTATATGAATCTTTATGAAACCTTTGAGAATGTAGAAGAATCTTCATAGAATCTAAGGGAATCTAGGAGAATCTACATAGAAATATGAGAAATCTAGAGGAATCTTGAGATGATCTTTAGGAGGCTAGGGGAACCCCAACAAAATTAGGGAATTTATGGGAATCTCAAGAGAATCATAGAGAATCTAGTAGGATCAAAGTGCATCTTCATAAAATCTTTGAGAATCCTTGAAAATCAGAGAATCTAAGGGAATCTACATAGAATCTAAGGGAATCTATATAGAATCTAACAAAATTTAGGAGAATCCACATAGAATTTTGGAGACTCTAGAGGTTTCTTGTGATAAGTTCGAAAATCTAGAGGGATCTTTATAGAATCTTAAGAATCTAGGGGAAGCTTTGTGGAATCTTAAGGAATCTTTCATTAATAAGTGTGTTTAGTAGGGGGAATCTCGATAGAATCTAAGAGAATCTATATAGAATCTTGGAAAATGGGATAATCTTTGAGAATCTAGTTGAATCTTAAGAGAATCTTAAGTAATTTATGGGATTAAGAGTATTTAAGAGAATCTTCCTTAAATCTTTGAGAATCTAGGATATTTTTTCCTGAATCTTCAAGAATCTAAGTGAACCTTTATAGAATCTTCATTGAATGGCTCAGAATCTAGCAGAATCTAAGCGCATCTTCATAAAATCTTTGAGAATCTAGGGGAATCTTGATGGAATTTTCAAGATTCTAGGGGAATCTCTATAGAATCTAACAAAATCTAGGAGAATCTACATAGAATTCTAAAGAATTTAGAGGATCCTTGTGATAACGTTTGAAATCTCGAGGAATCTTTGTAGAATCCTAAGAATCTAAGGGAATCTTAGGGAATCTTTTACACTAAGTGTGTTTTTCTAGGGAATCTTGATAGAACCTAAAGGAATCTAAGAGAATTTATATAGAATCTTAAGAAATGTAGAGAAAATTTGGGATAATCTTTGAGAATCTAGGGGAATCTTAAGAGAATCTTAAGTTTGGATGGCTCAAAATTTGTGTACTCCCTTATAGTACACTCACTTGTATATATATATATATACAAGTATTTATACTATGAGGGAGTGTATGAAATCGACTAGTAACTTCATAGGAAGTCAAAGTCAAACTTGTGCAAAGTCGACTGAAAGCTACAGCTAAGAACTTGAAGTCAAAGTCCAAGTCAAAGTTGTGGTTGCAGTCAGAACCTACTCAAACTCTGGGTCAACATACTATCAACTCTCTGTACATAAATTTGTCTTAGTTTCCTTCTAAATATTATCCTACTCAACCTCTGTGTCAACATACTGTCAACTCTCTGTACATAAATTTGTTTTAATTTCCTTTTAAATATTATTATCAATGATATTTTTTTTAACATTTATGACACTTACGTTAGAGTGGCTATTTATGAAAGACTTGTACTTTTGGGGGTTTTAGCCAAAATCCACTTGTACTATTTGGCGTTTTAGCCAAAATCCAGAAAGCCAATAGTCTGTGGCCATTGGCTAATGACACATAAATCATATTTCAAGAGATAGGTAAACAAAAAAATGCTATGGAACATGACTATACATAATGGAACTTTGGACCGTTTCAAACTCGAGACATCCATAAAGTTTTTGGGGGATTGCTCAAGTACCCTCAAGAATAAAGATTTTGCCATGGTAGGCAGAACTTGACAACCATGAAACCCTGAAGTTCAATTCATTGAATTGAATATTTTGTTCTTTCCTAAGACAATGATGGTCCAAATTTATTGAAACAAAAGGTCCACGCATTCGCTAAAATATTAGTAGCGGCATCAATCTCGCAACATGCCCAACTAATGTCGGATAGTTGCGGTGTGGCCTTGGCTTAGATAAGTCAAGTTCAACATCTCCTTTAATAAACAAACAAGGAACCTCAACAAGTGTAATGGTGCAAACTAATTTAACAATTTGATTGACATTGATAGTAAAAAAGCGAGAGCACCTAAATTGAGGTTGTGCATTGCTAGGAACCTGAAAGGGAAAAGGTGAGTATAATGATTTCACATTACCCTAGTCTCAAAGCTCAAATTGAATAGTTAAGATAAATTTGAATTGAATCTAAAGACTCGAGCTACAGATAAGAAGTCAAAGTCAAAACCTAGTCGCAATCAACCCTCCGTCAAAACATTTCTTATATCCCATAAAATTTTTCTTTGAATTCCTCAACATTGGGTTTCAATAAAGTGGTCGGCGTGTACATTCTTCAACCACCTTAACACTAAAGATTTTGCCATGGTACCTAAAACTTGACAACCTTGAAACCCTAAAGATGTTAACTAATTCAAGATTTCTTCAAAGGGAACGGTTAGTCCTTTTTTAAGACGATGATAACCCAATTTCCTCGAAATAATAGATCCATCCATTTGACAAACTACTGGCGGTGACATCAATGCTTCAAAATGTTATTTAGTGTATGTTATGGTTTTTGCTTTTAGGTTGTATACTATCTAATGAATGGGATAATACCGTTCAAGTCCTTTATTAATCCTATTCCTAGGGCTTGGAGGCTTCACCTCCGTTGTTCCACACTATGATGATAATTTTGGATTCCTTTGTATTTTCTCGTATATTATATAGGATTACTTGAACTCGACAACCATTTTTATCTCTCATCTTCAACCTTTGCATACCGTGATTAAGATTAAAAGAGGCACATCTTTATGGTCCAACAATATAGTGCAATGGAAGCTAGAAACCGACCAATCCCCAACAGTACCTTCAAAATGCACATCTCATTTCAGATTTTACCTTTTCAATTATCTTAATTATCTTTTTATGCAAGCGAGAGTATGCATGTAGACACTACTCAATTAACCATCTTTGAACACGAATTGAGATGTTGCACCACAGATTGCACCCCTAATTCCTTTATTAAAAGGGATAAGATCAAACACCGGGTCTCAAAATGAGACTTTTTTATCTTGTACATAATAGATTCCTCAACTTAATATACTCTCCTACGTTTGGAAAAACCTTATTTTCTTCAATTATCTAGGCGAACGCACCATTTAATAATAGCAAACAACACCATGATGGATCCCTCGTTCTAGTTTAAAAAGTTGAGGGATCCATGCACTTTAAGGTACATGAGCAAGTAAGCGAGAAGTTGTACACATACCCAGAATGAAAGAAAATGATTAAACTTCAAAATTCACATTGGTACATAGCATATAAACGATGTGCTTGAATCCACTACCTAGATATCATGCACACGGGCCTTGCACCCATTTATGCTAAGATTTGGACAATATCGCAGCCAGTAAAAAAAGCTGCCTTTGCCCTCTCTAGTTTCCCACATTCACCGAATGGCTCAATCAATGCTAGTCTCTATAAGAATGAGGCCAAGCTTGTCTTTCAAAAGAAGTGAGATGAGATGCCACTTCTCATGAAATGCCATGAACAGACTTATCTAAAAATCACAACAACTTCAATGCATTCGGCATTTCTTAGTTAGATGCTCTCACGCCAATGGACGGTTCAATCCTCCCCCGCTAAAATACATACAACACAAATCTCACAGATTTTAGTGTCAAAACAGGGAAATAAAAGACCCAATATTTAGCTTACCTTCTCTTCCTAAATATATCCATGGTACATCTCCATCAGGGTGACGTGAGACCCTATTTACCACGTTCTCTTGGTCACATTCTAAGATTTCCTTATTCAAGGGAATTTTGTAGTTCCTATAATTCTCTAGGACTAAAAGGCATTTGTAATTCCCAAGCAAGATTGCTCCAAAGTAGTCATTCAGCAGAGCCGGGGAAAGGGCCAGAGCCCATGATCAGGACTTTTATAGCCATATATGCTGCTCAAGACTGCAAAAGCCCTCTATTTTTCATGTTCTTGCCGTTGATGAAGGAACTAGCCTTTTGGAGAATGATTGCCAGCTACAGGTGAAGAAACGAAAGAAATGATGAGGAAGAAATTGTTGTGACCATAATGCACAAAGAAGAAAAATATGTTTTTTTGCTACATGGGTGGACTGATCTTTTGAAATCAAGGTCAAATGCAGCTTTGCATCCCCCAGAGAGAAACAACACGCCTTTAACAAACATGACCCCGGTCTAAAATAGGACCACAAAAAATGAGCTACAGGTGGTAAAGTTATTTGCTATTATTGGGTTTGCTTTTTATGTTGGTCAACGCAAGTCGATTAGGGCCTTGATATTCAATAATCTAGAATGAGCGTAAGCATGTCTTCAAGAATTGCTGCATGTGCTTGTTCCACAAGAAAACATAAGCAAGGTTTATTCAGCTTGTTCTGCAGCAATCACTTTTAACTAATACAAATTGACTGCAAGAACAAAGCGCTATTCTAAGTTAGTAGCCCGTAAAATAAGCATTTGCTTCTAAATCCTCGGAGTAGTTAAATGCCTGATCAATGTTAAAACGTAGCCCAAGAAGAGATAAGATGCAAAAATCGAGCAAGTCCAAAGATAAGCGCTTATTCAACAGGTGATTCTGCGTGATGTTCATCGGCCAGCAATGCCGGACAATTCTGCTAAGAAAAAAACTTCTAAATGTTGTGACATTACCAGATAACAGCACTTTCTATTGAATAACTTCAAGGGAAGTGAACAAACCTGAAGTGTATGTTGATAAGGGGCGCGTAAAAAACCAAATGAAGTTCAGCCATGCATATGTGACAACTTGTTCAGATCCCCGGTCTATTAACTCTTAAAGAATGGCTTCCAACCAGATCGAGAAAAGGACCTGTGCAAAGGAGGAGCAAAAGCGCAGAGTAAAAATAGCAAACAAAAATTTTCAGAAGGAAATGCCCAACCCAAATCTGACTTCATGGAATATTTTAATGGATGTAGTAACAAATACCGTACAAATATCTAGCAAAAAAGACAGTAACCAGCGGGCAGCGGAGCAGAAAAGGGCAGAGTAATGGATTGAGCAGATTAAGGTTGTTGCAAGCAAGTTCGGGAGAAAACAAGTGTGAATAAAGGTTGGAATAATGCACAAAGGGCTCCTGTAGAGCTCTAGCTGCAAACAAGACAGCAGAGCGGATGCATTGCACTGGATCAGGGAAAAAAATCAACAAAAGGGCAATGTAATTTCGTCCAGAGTTTCCTTTTATGCCACCTCAGAAAAACTCATGCAGAATACATGTGTTTTTCTCTTGAAACGACAGAGGGATAGACAAAGATAGAGAAATGGTAAGATATTTACCTCCTGCTGCTGCCAGTCCTACAAAGAAATAAGCTCCATTGAACACACAGAGAAAACTCCTGCCGAAAAAACAGAAGGAAGGTTTAAATGACAAAGCAAGTAAATACTTGGGCAGCCTTCTACCTAAGGTCGGATTTGCAGAGGAAAGCCCACAACAACCTCGCTTATGCTCTGGATCTCGAGTGGATCGCCATGCAGCAAAAGCGAAGGGAAACATATAAAGGAGCAAAATTGAGGAGTTGATTAACCTGCACCTTCCAAATAAAATGATTTAGCCCTTGACCTGGCTCACCTCCTTGAACAATTTCTGGCCGGGATCCACGACAAACACCGATTAGTTTTCTCCCCAGGCGCTTTTTTGGGCTGAGATGGCATTGGCGGGATCTCCTTAGAAGGAGACAGAACACCCGTAGGCTCGGTCTTTGAAGCGACGGACCTGTTATGCAGAGATCGATCCTCAGAAAATCATCGCCACAGAGACCGCTGTTGTTCGAGAAACTGTGGCACCAGATGCATTCCTGAAGAAATCCCTTAAAATATTGCAAAACCAATCGTATCTACAACCTGAACCCATCAAAGATTTTTTGCCAGAGCATACCCACAATCAAACGATTTTTTGACGGAGCATATTCACCAAGAAAACCCATCAAGGATTGCAAAATGTAAAGATGAAAGAGGCTAATCCATACCTGGTGGAACCGTGCCTGTTAGATTGTTGTCATGCACGTCAAGAACCCTGATTTGTGTTAAGTTGCTCAGCGCTGATGGTATAGGACCGGTCAACATATTGGAACTTACATCCAAGTGCTTAAGCTTGGTAAGGTTGCCCAAAGAAGCCGGAATGGTGCCGTTGAGCTCGTTGTGTGCAACGCTAAGAGATTTAACTGGCTCAATTGCCCCAGCTCTTCTGGAATGCTGCCGTTAAGCTTGTTACAGAAGGCAGGAGAACTTATAAAATACCGTTGCATTATCCCTGAAAATCTGTGCCATATGGTCAGAATAATAAAATAATAAAAGAGCGAAAGAAAATTTTTAGAGAAGAATGTCGGATTCAAGAGAAACGGATGAAGAATAACAAGAGAGATCAAATAAGAAGAGATTCGAAAAGAAGCACATCGGGCATTAGGCCCGATTGAAAGGAATGAGGAGGAGTTGCCGCCCCGAACAGAGTGCTCGAGATATTGGGAGCAAAATGAGACGAAAAAAAGGTAGATTTAGGAAGCCCATTTAAAACTCGTATCAATTTTTTTTACTGTAGATGCCACCTCACTAGATACATTTAATGTAATGTGGTAGGTGTAGGCATTAAGTGTCACCTCATCACCTAGAATTAAATACAATGAAGAAATGTGGCAAAACCTCGGCCGTTGATGCAGCACATCCAACGGGTGAGATCAAAAGCCCCAAATAAGGGGGTTGCTACAAACATTTGGTACACTTAATAAGGGGGTTGCTTGGGAATCACGACGTGGCTTCGTCTGGGCCGTAGATCTCACAATCTTGGACCCGTCGGGCAGACACCTCGGGTTACAAACATTTGGTACATTTATATAATTGTATATATATAACGAACTATCTCTTATCTATATACAATTATTTGATGGGTCCTATGGGGGTTGAATGTGGGTAGATTAATCCTATCCGCCTAATTTTTTGAGGTGGCACTTAAATGGCCCTTGGATTTGATGGGGGCATGCATGGGCCATGCATGGGCCATGCACCCCATCCATGAACCGCTTGATCGGGCACGTGTGAAATCTTGGCCCTTGATTTTTTTAAAGGGAAGATGCAAGGAAGGTCCCTTAAAAGGTGCTTTTGGTGCAAATAATCTTAACCGTTGGATCAAAAGGGGAGGAAAAATCCTAACCATTAAATTTTTATTAAATTGCAATTTCTTTATTAAAAGAGGTGAGTTGGCACCCTTATTTAATAAAAAAGGTAATGAGGTGGCATCAACATTAATAGGTGGACTTTCTAGGAAGCTTCTTTTTATAATCGACTTCAAAGGCCGATAACTTGCGATGAGAGGGGGGATGAAGGTGAGACCCACACCATTGGTTCCTCTCGTCGAGAACTTTCCAATGAGTGGTGCTTTGGCATCGTTCCCTCATGATTGGAGCTAATGTGATCGAATACTAAGTTTCTTTTGGAAACTTAGAATTTTACCTACGAGAATCTATCTTGAATTTAAAAGAATCTAGGGGAATCTCCATAGGATTTTAGAGAATTTAAAGGAAGCTCAAGAGAATCTTTGGGAATCTATGAGAATGCAAGGGAATCTTTGAGATTCTATATGAATCTTTATGAAACCTTTGAGAATGTAGAAGAATCTTCATAGAATCTAAGGGAATCTAGGAGAATCTACATAGAAATATGAGAAATCTAGAGGAATCTTGAGATGATCTTTAGGAGGCTAGGGGAACCCCAACAAAATTAGGGAATTTATGGGAATCTCAAGAGAATCATAGAGAATCTAGTAGGATCAAAGTGCATCTTCATAAAATCTTTGAGAATCCTTGAAAATCAGAGAATCTAAGGGAATCTACATAGAATCTAAGGGAATCTATCTGAGAATCTAACAAAATTTAGGAGAATCCACATAGAATTTTGGAGACTCTAGAGGTTTCTTGTGATAAGTTCGAAAAATCTAGAGGGATCTTTATAGAATCTTAAGAATCTAGGGGAAGCTTTGTGGAATCTTAAGGAATCTTTCATTAATAAGTGTGTTTAGTAGGGGAATCTCGATAGAATCTAAGAGAATCTATATAGAATCTTGGAAAATCTGGGATAATCTTTGAGAATCTAGTTGAATCTTAAGAGAATCTTAAGTAATTTATGGGATTAAGAGTATTTAAGAGAATCTTCCTTAAATCTTTGAGAATCTAGGATATTTTTTCCTGAATCTTCAAGAATCTAAGTGAACCTTTATAGAATCTTCATTGAATGGCTCAGAATCTAGCAGAATCTAAACGCATCTTCATAAAATCTTTGAGAATCTAGGGGAATCTTGATGGAATTTTCAAGATTCTGGGGGAATCTCTATAGAATCTAACAAAAATCTAGGAGAATCTACATAGAATTCTAAAGAATTTAGAGGATCCTTGTGATAACGTTTGAAATCTCGAGGAATCTTTGTAGAATCCTAAGAATCTAAGGGAATCTTAGGGAATCTTTTACACTAAGTGTGTTTTTCTAGGGGAATCTTGATAGAACCTAAAGGAATCTAAGAGAATTTATATAGAATCTTAAGAAATGTAGAGAAAATTTGGGATAATCTTTGAGAATCTAGGGGAATCTTAAGAGAATCTTAAGTTTGGATGGCTCAAAATTTGTGTACTCCCTTATAGTACACTCACTTGTATATATATATATATATATATATATATATATATATATATATATATATATATATATATATATATATATATATACTCATATATGGTCGTCACAATACATCCCAGGTAATAAATACCAGCTTCCTCTATTTCATGTAAAGATGAACCGCCATAGCCAACACTGCAGCAATGAAAAGCTTCAGCTTCCAATTCAAGCAAAAATATCTCACACAAAATCTGGCATATCTAGATGCATTAAGCACACAGATTCACTTTATTGAAGTCCGTTATAAGATGAAGGCCATTTTTCTACGATAGTCTTATTTCTAAAAGTTAAATATCTTAACGAGGTTTGGCCACTATAAAAAACAAGACATAGCTTATTTAGGTTTGCAATTCAAGTACTACTTTAAGGTAGATGGAGTCTTCTTTTATACCAGAAACTTTCCTCGATATAAAATAAGACACATGCCTTTATTTTAATATATGGCTAGAAATAAGGTGTGTATTATATTTTGATGGTTAATTGTGTCATGTTTTATGACTACAAAGATGCACCATACAGTAGAAAAGCAAGTTTGAATTTTTGTGGCGTCTTTTGCCTTGGGATAATAGATGGTGTCATACATATATGTGAGTCAAATTTTGCAACTACTATAGAAAAAGGGCCTAGCTTTGTTTTAAGTTTATCCCAGAACATCCACAGAAGAAAAAAATATTATATTGCTAACCAATGCTAGTTAAGCCACGAGAGTTAAAAGTATCTCTTGCCATATGCAATGAGAGATAAAATTGTGGTACACGTATGGGAGGGAGGGAGATGCAATGTAGAAAAGCATACAAAAGCCTTCAGAAAAGATAACTAGAGTAAAAAATACGATATCAAAGAAGAGGTAAAGGAAAATTAGAATTGATTCGCGTTTCTCTGAAGCTAGTACAAAATCAAACAATAATTTTTAGAAGAGATAATTGTTAGGCGTAAAAATTGTTTCTTCTTCTCACATTTATATAATAGTAATAAGGAGCGCCTTCACAATGCTCACAAACATGTCCCAAAACAACTCAGTAAACAAAAAATGTAATTTATCTATTTGCATATTGATTCAAAGTCCTATACGTCGAGTTAAGCATGGTACTATAGAGTTCTGAATCAATCTGTAGTGTGATCTACATACAAAATTGATTAGATGAAAGCCAAGATGCCATTCAAAAGTATTCTATTTTGAGAATCGTTTCAAATGGCAGTTGTACATAATACGTTGGAGAAGAGGAGAAACTGCCAGAATGGGTCGACCTTAGAAGATATGAGGAACTTAGCAACATTTTCTTGCAATTTGCAAAATATTTCTTGTTTGAATTGCCAAAAAACTACATGGTATTTATCTCGCATTGTTATTCAAATCTCTGTCGATATATTAATGGAGCCCAAGTAATGCACTAAGCATTTTCTTGGACCTCATTCAACCACTCTCTTTATTTTCTTTATTCTATTGCAAAAGCTATGGGTGTAGGTAGCCAAATTGACACTGGATTTTTTGTTTTTTGTTTTTTTTTTTTTTTTTTGGCAAGGATTGCTTAGACTGGCCAAATAAAACAAATGGTATGTAATATGCTTACTATCTTTTATTTGGCCCTACAAGACTGGGATGTCTCTTTTAACACCTCCACGTCCTCCATCAATGCCCCCCAAAAAAAAAAAAAAAGAACTAGATGAAAGCTAGTCTATGGCTCTAAGCATATGATGGAGTCTATGGCTTTAAGCATATGATGGCTCCGTATAAATCATAGACTTGAGTCCTTGAGTTTCTAGGTATGATTTATGTAAGCTCCATAACAAGAAGAGAAAAAGAACGTCAAGATTTAGGTATGTTTCACAAATATGAGTTTGTGGTCTTTAGTGAGGCTGTCTTTTAAGAATTATGTTGATTTACAGACGAGTCCGTCATATTAGCTAGTTCAACAACATATTATAATGGCTAGTACTTTAGTATTAATGGAATTTGAACTCTAACTGATGCAGACAATAGTTAGCGAGCTCATGTAATTGCTCAAACATCTCGGTTATCATTGGTAATGCTTACACATTATATCGTTCAATAAAGGATGTTCTAAAGTTGGGTTAAAAACATGTTTTTTTTATCAAACTTCTGAAATATCCCCTTAATGCACACACAACTACCATTAACATTATTTACATAAACCATTGCATTTAATACATTTAAATAAAAACCCCCCTTAAATCCCCTTTGGTTTGGGTGCATATTCGCACGAGGGGTTACTTCGGGCAACGAGAGCCTTTGGATGGGCATATTTGCCCTTTATTCCAAGATCGGGACCGTACATAGCAATCCTCGTTTGTGGGATATGCATGTACAAGTTTTTGTATACTGTATTTTAAGGTTTGCAAAATACTATAAGGTTTGAGTGAATGTACTTAATGGTGTTAATTTTGTACATGTATTGTAAATATATTTTTGGGGCTCTCGCTGCCCTATGTAACCCCTCGTGTGAATATGCACCCAAACCAAAGGGGGTTTAAGGGGGATTTTTATTTAAATGTATTAAATGCAATGGTTTATGTTAATAATGTTAATGGTAGTTGTGTGTTGATTGTTATATTAAAAAAAATTTTGGGCTCTTCGGGCCCTAATTAAAGCAGAAAGAAAATGGGAAAATCTTCCACTAACATCGAGAAATGAAGAAACATCCATTGAGCACTATTACAAGTTCAAACACCATATTTATAAATTCTTCCTTTTTTTTCATCTTTTTATTTGTTGCTTGAGTGCTAGGAATCTTTAAGCAAAATCGAAATGTTTACATGTCTCAAAGACTCATGTAACTGGATTTCTACAGGTTTCATTTGCTGACTCAAAGATTCAGCCACCAGGATTTATATAGATTTCACTGTGTTGAACATGTATTTGTCCATCTTATTTGGCCCCATTAAAGAGGCAACCCAACACGATTACCAACATTAAGCCATCACTATAAGCCCGTATAACAATATAATGCCATTATAAGTAATAGTCGTTCTTTTGGACACCACCTTCACTCCAAGCATGGTTAACGACTCAAAGCGATAGTGCATAAGGTAGCATGGGAATCACATAAGAGGCCTATGTGTACAAAACTGAATAATTATTACAAGCATTGTAAAAGCATAAACAAATCGATATGATTTCACACCTCTAAGATGAGATGGTACAAAATTGGCCCGAATGTATCTTGTCTTAGAGATAATGTTTTTATTTTCTCTTACAAAGCTTTATGAAATCTTTTATTTAAGCAACCCGGAAAGGCGGTGTATATTCCCATCAATCGTACTAGCAATCGAGAGAATATTTTGCACATACCTCTAAAAGGCGCCAGTTCGAGAAGACTAAGTTCTAGAAACGGACTAAGTTCTAGAAACGATTTCGAAAAAAAAAAAGATCCACAATGGTTAAGCTTATTCTTCTTGCCACGTTGTCATAGACCATGCTTCATGGAGCATATGATTGAAAGACCTCTCAAAGACCTTGCGAGTACCCGCATCATTAAGGCTAAAGGAAAGCAGGGAAAAACATATTGCATGAGAACCCGAGAGCAAGAAAAAACAACTCACGCTTCTTTTAGAGCCTTTATCTTCTCGGATCGGTTTTGTTCATGTTTTTCTACATTCATGTCCGATAATGTAGTACGGTTGTCTCCTGTTCCCATTCTTCCACGCATAACTCTGCGTCAACTTACTCTAATATGGAGGAAACGAAATAGGAAGCTACCTTGTTACCAATGTATTAAGGCTCCCTAAGTCGTAATTAGAGCTTCCAAAAGGTGGAAGAGCTAAGCAATCCGCGGATGCATAAGTAAGAGGAGGTTTAATGACTTACATTTCGGTATTTGTTTGCAATATGGGGCTGTGACTAGCTAGGGAATGGCAAGAAGAGCTTGAATTCGAGCAAATAATCGGAACATGGGCCCGACCTCGAATGAAAACTCACAAATTTCCGCTTGATCTTGCCACGGTCGCCGATGTTCCCTAATGATTCCCTTGAGGAAACTAAGGAAGAGAAATCCGAGAAGCCCCGCCAAAGAAAATAAGGCTAAAACTCCAAAGTAGAAGAAGCCTAAGGCTCCCAAAGAGAAGAAGCCCAAGGCTCCCGGATCACCTCTCATCCGTAGTATTTGCGTTTGATGATATTGGGCAATAACGTCGTTGAAGGAAGATCCGGGTCAAGCCAGGTATCGCGACGTGAAGTATTTGGATGAGAAATATGGTGCGGGATTGCTGCGAATTTCAAGAAGACTTCGGCTGTATGTAGTTGAAAATTTGGCAAAGAATGGGAAGGCGATAAAGGTGAAAAATTCCTTCAAGGTACCTTCTGCAGATGCAAAGCCCAAGCCCAAGATCAAGGCTGCAAAGCCCGTAAAAAAGCAAACCATTTAAAGTGAAAAAAAAAAGACATCTGGGGACATGATCATCACAAGATAGAAGGATGCATAATTGTGAAGGAGAACCCGTAGTACCATTCCCAACAATTGACCAAGGATTTGGGCATCAAGCATTGAATTGCGATATAATATTTCCCCTGCTTTTAATCCACCACGGGGAGGATCACAATCATGGCCAGCGTAGCCACTTTGCGGTATGCCCCATTTCTCTTACAACGAAATTTCATCCAGGAGTATGTCACAACTACTTCGCACAATGATTATAAGAAATTCCAGAACCTGCAATTTTGAACAAGCGTTTGTCCTGTCGCTTTGAAGGAAGGGGCGGCGTGCAAATTTTCTTAACCCTAAAACATGATGGCACGATGCTTGCATGCAAAACTCTGAAAATGGAAACTAAAATAACAAGGTGCTGCGCACAGAGGGTTGCCTTCCAGTTTCCCGAGGGTAAAGAGGCTTAAATCAAACCGCTGGAGGTAAAGTGGCTTAAGTCAAATAGTGTGGAATCAAAATTTCTACTTCAAACCCCCCACTGTATCTGTCGTCTCAATGTTTAAACATTATCGTAGATATGTGAACTATGTATTTAACAATATATTTAGACAAGTTCATGGAATGCAATGTTATGAAAATAGCTTCATGAGTAAATGCGAAAGATGTTCTCAATAATATGATGTGATGTGTTTGAAAATAAGAAGTGCATGTAACTTTTTTAATTGCATAGAGCAAGAGTAGGTTGTCCTGGTAACTTTCAAATTGACGTATATTAGACGTTTTGTAAGTTATATGTTTTTTGAATACATGATATGTGGATTATTGTCGAATTTCTTCTAGTTTAGCTATCAGAACAAGCGGTCTAATACTGTGCACCCATTAACAACTCTATTTTAACTATGGTATTATGCACCTCTAGCTGTAAAGGTCAATTATCATTGTCTCGAATAACTTCCACATAAGAGCCAATAACATATTCATGCAAAAATTAACGCATTGAGCATGAATCTCTACCAATTTTACAAAGATTATAAGAGAAATAGACTGAAGGATGTCAGAGTTGTTGCCTTTACTTAATACCTTTGGAACCAGAGGAAAACCTATAATCTACCTCCTCTTATGAGGTACATGAGGTATGCACAGATCATTGTGTCAGGCAGAAGCGGTATCCTAGCTAGAACATGATAATAAAATTAAGAAAAGTATCTTTAGAATCCATAGCCAGAGCCACAGCTATGGAAAAGGCAAGAAAGAGAAAGCAAAATTTAGAAGTGGCAAAGAATCAACGAACCACTAGAAGAAATAGAGATTTATGTATCAAATTACCAATTGAAATTATCGTTATTAGAAGAGATAAAAATTGTTTATCTGGAATGGCCGAGTCTGGCATCAAACTTAAGTCCCCAATGCGCAAGCTATAAAAGAAATGCCTGCAGATTGTCGTGAAGTCCCTTGAACTTTTCCAACTAGGTAACAATAATTCAGCAGCGCAGTGGGAGGAACTCTAGGCATGACACCAGCTTGTGGCAAAGCAAATGAAGCTCATAACAAATTTTTCCATAATGCAAAACACTGGTATCCAGACAGGTCAAGTAAGAATGAACTCTACACTTTGAAACAGAAATAGGTAGAAGCACCCGAAAGAAACACGACAAAGCGAGTCCGGACTTCTGGTGTTACTTGCCAGGCGTAGTGATCAACCGTCCTTTACAGTCAACATTTCCAAAGGAAGGCAACCTTCTTCATTCCAGAGGCCAAATAACTTACACGTTAACTAAAACCTATTGTTCATATGCCTAGATATAGAAAAAGAAGAATAATGCAACAAACATTTGATTAGATTAAGGTTAGACGCAAGGACACATGGCAACCAAGGAAGCCTATTGCATAAGATATCATAACACGCAAGAGAATAAGGGCCGATTCGACTTGCGGCGATGTAGCACTTCTTTAAAAATTTCAACTTCCTCCTTTTTAAAAACGACAATCATGTGATTCCATTTGTGGCAGTAGGTAGTTTCAAATAGATGTTCAAGTTTGCTCTCTCACTTAATCTACTGACAAGATTAGTATGTCACAACTCAAATTCTAAAGGATTGGGGATCACTCCTGCCAAGTAATCCAGTGTTTTGGAGTTAAGCAAAGAGTGTTTTGGTTTTCCTCGGTGAGTGTTTTGATAATTACTAACTTCTCTGATGGAATTAGATATGTCCTGTCGTTTGTAAAATTGGTTGAGGCTTAAATGCCTTCGTCTATCTTACAAAGTCAAAGCTGGCCCTAAGAAATCTCAACCTGCTCACATTCATTTTTCAGCTCATTCGTGGCCAAGGGTTAGATGCAAGGATACATAGCAACCGGGAAGCCTATTGCCTAAAACATCATAACATGCAAGAGAATAAGAAATCTCAACCGTTCACATTCATTTTCCGGCAATCTTGATGACTTATTAGGCATATCGGGCATATCTAGCGGGGATTCACGCCACTATCCACAAAATCAAAGTAAAGTAGAAATTAAAATTGTGGTGGTATACACCAATTCAACATGAACCATATTGCAGCAAGGTTAAAATTAATTTTTTACGGTAGTTGTGTGTGCATGGATGTGCAACGTACATAATATGTTAACATCTCTGGCGTAATCTCCACCAAATGGTAGGCATTGCAACATGCCTTAACATAAAGATCGAGTTCTTCCATAAATCGACGAATCGATGGGGCATAGTAAATTTGATGACTCTTATTACAAGCATGATTTCAAGAGTATAAGAACTTGTGGAGCATCTAATGGTGCCCGCAAATTCCCGCTCGTGAATTATATGAGCATGACTTCTTGCATCTTTGGATTAAAGCGATGCGGTGATGGCATTAAGAAATCTTAAGCGGGCTTTGTTTTACAAATTTCCACACAATGCTTTTGTATATTAGGAAGTGGTAGCGGTGCCCCTAGGTCTTACGTGAGATCACTCGGACCTAGGTTTCTTAACATCATCACTCAAGCTCAACAAAAGCGCGAGTTGGATTTGCTTTGTTCTCGCGGTAACAACCAAGCCATTAACATCATTTTTTTTAACAAACATCACCCATGTCTATTATGAACATACCTTTCCTACAATTTCTCGTGCGGTACCATGTCTCGCTTCCATAAAATGCTAAGCCATTGTCACCAATATTGCCAATTGTTAAAAGAGAGATGCAAAGTTATCAAAAGCTTTTTTTCTTGGCGGATGAAAAGAGATGCACCCGAGTTACACGGGTGTTAAGCCTATCACTAATAATATCTCCATATAAGTTAGGCATGGCCGAAGACATCATACAAGGATGGATTCTTTTACAAAACCTGCCGCGAAACGAGTCGGGTTTCATAAATGTTACTTGATTTTAATTGATTGCTCTCAAATGAAATAGATCAAGTAACATCTTACCATCATCGTGGTTGTCAATTGTCACCTCTTAAGTAGATGATATCTGGGTATTTTGTAGCAACTTCTTGGCAATACTATCATTCAATAAAATGCAATGGAGGTGAGCAATTGACAAACTAAATTGAAGGCCATATGCAGAAATTACCTGCAAGAAGAGCCCATCTGTTTTCTTCATTATATTAGCTTTATGGACAGCTGTGACACGTTTCCTACCATTGGTTGTTGCATAATGAAAAGCATATTCAGCCACTTTAGTGTTTGCCTGCCTTGTAATAACCTTGAGACTTTCGACAATACCTTTAACAACCTGAATTCACATTCAAAAAAGTGAGGAAGTAATCTCCATGCATCTTTCATGCTGTGAATGCTTACTTGATGCTCCAGATCATTGTATTCTCCCTCTCTATTCTCGCAAATAATCACAAGATCATCATTTCAATGTTATCATATTTTGTCTTAAAACCAGGAATACTGAAGCGTGGCCTGACATTGCATATAACCCTAATTCCTTATGTAATGTCAGGTTTAGGGATTTGTGACCTTTTCCAGTTGGGGTTGCCATTGGACCTTTCAATCCTATGCCATGTTTCCTGACTGATTCCATGCTCTCATATGTTACAAAGCTACCTGTCTTTGGATCCACTTTATTTACCCATGTAATAACTCCTCCCACTGAATTGGTACATCAGCTGTTTTGAAGATCTACAAAACAGGAATTTGGGGGATTAAATATCTAATGCTCATTTAAAAGAAAAAGAAATTCCTGGACTTGCATTCTGATGAGTGATCTAAAGAAAGTAAAGAGATAAATAAAGAGGCATATTAAAGATGAAGGAGACAAACTTCGTCAATAAGCAAAGCAAATTTGAGAAGAGTCAATTTAGAACATAGCTCTTTAATTTTGGCAGCAATTTCTGGGCCAATGCCATCGCCAGAAAATAGGGTAGCTGTAATGGGTTGTGCTCTGAGAATTTAAGCATATGTAGGCTGTTAAAAAATACTTCAATGCAAGTAACTGCTTTCTATGTTAAGAATATGCAAGGCTGCTTATTGGGCATTTACAGTGTTTTGAAATTGTGATGCTAGATATTGTTTTGAAATGAGCAGGCCATAAACTAATGAGCAAGCCTAAAACTGAGCAATTTGATATGTCTGGATTTGGACAAGAAAAATAATAATTGACAACCAGTTTCAATAAGGAACTCTTGCCAAAAATATTGGCCAAGTAATATGAATCTAGACCTAGGTTCTCAGACTTTGCGGCCAGCAGATCACACAGGAGAGCTTAGCCAGCATTCTCTCGGTATAGTTTATAATAACGGTTGATCCAGAAGAAAAAGGGATTAAGGCATATAAACTAAGTGTACAGATTTGTAATAGCAGTTGATTAACAAAAAAAATAGAAGCAAATGAGAATTTAAGAATGTAGAATATAAATAGTTACCTGAACAAAAAAGCTTATCGAGGCCACATCCCGAGGAGGCCAAAAAATAGTTCGCGATCGCCATAGCCACTAATTGGTTCTCTGTCAAAACACCTGAGGACAAAATCGAGTTAATAATAAAGCGGTCGCGAGATCAAAAAGTTGTAAATCTTATCTTCAATAAATCAAGGAAATTTTAATTGCAAAGTATGGAATGCGATATCGAGTAGATGCAGATCAAAATGGAGGCATCCGCCTTTGCTTTCATTGCACGAATCGTAATAGAAAAAACATCCGAGTTGCAATCTTTGTCTAAGTGTACGCTCCAAGATTCTTTGGCGGCATTGATAAACAGGGACATGAGGACAGAAAAAAGCAGGGAATGTAACATAGAATCAATCGCCTAGGAATGTCTTACCTGGTCGAAATCAGCGGCTACCTCTAGTTAATACGGACATAACATGCAAGAAAGGGGAAAGGCATGTTATGGTTCCTCAAATCCTGGCCGCAATAGAAGACAATACGATCTTTTGCGGCCCGACTATGTGTGTAGAGCACAAAATCCTTGAATTTATATCAACTCCACCAAAGCAACAAAGAAATGAGGGAAGAACTGTGCCAAGGTACCAAGTACAAAAAGCATGCCAAGATACTCGATACCAACATAAGCATAAGGATGGGATTGCACCTGCTGTTACCCCAGTTCCAGACACATCTAGTTCCACATATCCATAACTTTCGAAGATTTCCTAGACACTCATATTCCGAAGATTGGCAAATAAATCTGGCAATGACGAAATGGAATCCCTCCTTCAAAAGAAGCTTGAGCACTTATAAAATCGGCAATGCAATGAGCCCTGGCCTCTCCTAAGATCCTAAATCCGATGCAGTCAAAATGAAGCGAAATATAGAAAATGGAATGACCCAACTAAATTGCGGAATCCTAGAGTTACCTGAGAGCCATTCGAACCCAGCCCTAGATCAATCGAGCCCGATCCCCTCCGGAGTTAGCCTCGGATGCGCACAGATTATAGATTTCAGCCGGTTAGCCGGTTTGCACAGCATCCGCCTAACATCGATGGTGACCGCGAGTTTACAGGAAATAGGAAGTTTGGAGCAGTCACCAGCATATCCTAGGGATATTCTAGCATATACCTAGGATATGCCAAAAGCCCACATAAACAAGGGTTTGCCCCCCTAGGGGCAACCCAAAAAGAGGGCTTTTGTTGTGAGCCCTTGGATGTTGGACCATTGAAAAAAAAAGCTAAATCAACGACTAAGAAATTGTGCACTCTAGATGTACGCATTAGTACATCCATTTGAATACGCCATGAAATCTTAGGAAAACCTTTGTGAAAAGCGTACAAAAACACAAAGAAAACCCCCTGTTATTATGCTACGTATTGCATTAAACTGTTGCTCTGGGTTCCTAGCATAGAAAATCCCCTTTGAAATATACTGACATGTTGTATGGCCCTATAATGTGAACACCTTTCGTATGGTTCAAAGACTCGAGTCCTTGGTGATAGCTATGGACTAAGCAACTCCTAGTTCTTGACTTAAATTTTTTTCTTGAGGATGTTGGCTAATTGTTACTGTCTCTATATCATTGATTCCTTATGGCTCATGTAATTGTGCCAATAGTCTATTTAGATAAAAATTATATGGAAAATGGAGGTTGGTACTCCATTCCCAGTTTTGCAACTGGGGTCCCAAAATCGGCATTGCCTACAAAATAGACATAGAGGAGCTATTTTCTTGCAGCTTTTACAGAGTTTTTGATCATAACCAACAAAGATTTGACGTTCTTGAACAGATCTATTGCTCTTTGAGCAGATTCAACAAAAACCTATCTGCGTTGCAGAGATTCTGCCTTGTGAAGATCTAGAAAAAATCTATCTACCCTAAGAAGACTTTGCCCTGCAATGATCTTGCCAAGAAGACAAATGTAAAGCTCAAATAATAGGAGCGATGGTGACAACCCTAAAGAAAACCCTAAAGATTACCTATGAAACCAGCAAGGCGGAATAGGGTTAATCGGCTTCCATTCTGTAGTAGTGTTGGAAACTGCCTTTGCACGCAAGCAAAAAATAGTGACACAATTTCTATTTCGTTTATGCACTTGGGGAAACATATAGAAATGACATAAGATTTAGAAAGTGAAAGAGGGGTATAAGTATGTGAAAATTGTATCAAGATGATGTGGAAGAGAGAGTTTGGGCATATACAAATTCGGGGCATTTCTCGTCGTAGATACGAAGGTAGAAGTGGGACGATAACTCTATATTTATGATCCAAGATGTGGTTAGTCGGCCACTAATGTGGTTAATCCGGCCATCCGGTATCAGCGACAAAGAGTGGTGTGATTGAAGCTTAAAAACAAACTATTTTTCTCCATTTTTTTAATCGATCTGGCTCTCTTCCTCTTCATCACTTTAGCATAAAAGGGGCAGAGATTGGCATGCTTTTTAAAGTGAATCAAGAGCAATAGGAACCATCCACTCAAAATATCCCCCTCCACCCCCAAAAAAAAAAAAAAAAAAAAAAAGCGGCGCAGATTTATGCCTATTTGTTTGGCCGGATTAACCATCTAGTTGATATCGAATGTCAGATTAACCACCTAGATGATATTGAATGGTCGAATTATCCACTAATGGATACTGTATGGCTGGATTAACCACCATATTTTCCGGATTAAGCATATCTTTTATGATTTATATGGAGTTCCATGGAATGTACAAATGGCAGTAGATCTGGATTCAAGGTCTAGTCTTGTGGTGATAAGCGATAGCCTTTTCACGGATCTTGGACTAATTATTAAAGCTAGAGATTTGCCGTGGAGGCTTAGCCCTTTCTCAAAGCTTACACTCCATTTCTTGTTACAGAGTCCAAATTTTTGCTTATATAGTGCAGACTTTTGTTAGCAGGATCTTGTTCTTCTAAATGCAACATTTTGCTTATTTTGCTATGATAACAAAGTTGCATCAACGAAGATCAATTCTTGTAAATGGTTCTGAAAGGACTTTTGAGAAAGCCAGCTCTGCCCATATTGTTTTGGCAGGGCTGCGAAAAGTGTTCTTTTGCCTTATAATTGGTTATGACTTTGCATTGGTTATTGTTTATGCTTGTGTTGGATGAGGAAAGAGGGAGTATGTTTTAAATCCCTCTATCCCATAGGTTCATGGACTGCTTGATGTGGCATGTGAGGTCAGCTTCCAGCATGCCAAAAAATTCTACTGCAATGATGACTGTTAAGTATCTCCTTAGAAACTCATTATGCATCAATATAGATTTGTTCCAACATTAATTCAATATTCCTCCACACAGTTTTATTCAACTAGAAAGCCAAAATTCTGTCATATATTTTTATTCACGTGAAAGAAATATCATTAGAGAAAAACTTTGTTGTTACACTGCTATCAAGCTTGATCATTATTATAGATAACAAGCCCTTTATATTATTAGAATCAAAATGTTTACATTTTTCTTTTGTACCCGAAACAATGTTTAAAATGAAACACACTTATTTAAGAAGTGCGTTTGACAGATTCCTCTAAAAATTTTGGAAAACTATAAAATGAGGCAAAATAGGGGGCAATGAAGGTTTTTGGACGCAAGTTGTTCAAAATTGTCCTTAAAAACAGCTTTTTTAGAGTGACATAATATAAATACAAAGGCCCTTAAAAAATATGTCGTTTTGGGGGGCAAACGAGCATTTACGAGAGCACAAAGATTTCTACGACAAAAATAAATGTAAATACAATAGGTTCTCTTTGTACATTGTTGTGTAATAATTCTTTGTGGTAGCAGTTGCAAAGGAAGAAAGATATATTGTTACGCAGCAAAAGAAAGATCACATGGATATCATAACATAATCTGTGAAGGAACAATTACACAGACAACATATGCAGGTATTTCATCATATATGTTATGGTTATTGAATATGGTTGTACTTCCATTTGCTTGATGCATGCCATTAGTATAGATACTAGTAATAGTGCCCAACATTGCTGGGATAATGTTGGGAACCTAGAAATAATAAGCCCGTGTAATGTTACAATATATATTAGCTACACTCTCATAACATGTGTAGGTTGAAATCTGTGTAGCATTTGAACCATCATTAAGGTTTTGGTCCACTTATAATTTGTGTAAGTTGTAATTTGTGTAGCCAATGGGATTTTAAATCCCTACCAAGATTTTGGTTCATGAT
Organism: Isoetes taiwanensis; assembly: GCA_021234155.1. NCBI lineage: Eukaryota > Viridiplantae > Streptophyta > Lycopodiopsida > Isoetales > Isoetaceae > Isoetes > Isoetes taiwanensis. Next base: position 5,326,893 of record JAJEKV010000018.1, read on the forward strand.
GACATAGAAAAAGCCCACCAAGATTTTGGTTCATGATAACCCACTAAGATTTTGGTTCATGATAACCTATAAACAGCTTGACAAACATGTATATGTTCAAGATTACTGTAAGCAAAGAATCTTATGCCTGACAAACATGTATATGTTTATGATTGTTGTAGGCAACGCATCTTATGCACATGCATTTTAAAATGGCATTTGTATGTTTAGGAATTCTATGTTCAATCATCTATTTAATTTTTCTATGTGCTCTGAGGCATATTGCAGGTGATATAAATAGACTATTGCAGGATAAATAGACTAAGTACACTTGATCCTATGTTCAACAATCCATTTCATTCTTCTTTATTCTTTGAAGGCATCAGGTGTATGTAGTAATGACAATGCATTCTTCTTTATTCTTTGAAGGCATCAGGCGTATGTAGTAATGACAATGCTTGTATGTAGTAATGACAATGCTTGCTTCTTGGTATTGCAACGTGATTATATTGACATTTTCTACAAAACCACCATAAGACATGCATGTACGCATAGTCTTAACAATACAGGCATGCATGCCTCTTAAAAAATGTTAGTGCCAAACAGTTTTTGAAGGCGCCATTCACCACTTTCATCTATTATTCTCCACTTTCATGTGCTTGAGTAATTGTATGATTAATAATTACATATTCTTGCTAACTAACCTCAAATTGATGCTTGCAAATGTCTCAAAATAGTCTGGTTACAACGATGAAGGTTTCACCAAAATTCCATAATTGCTTTAGAGACTGCAAAATGACAAAGATAAATCCCTTGTTGCTTTGAAAGAGTAGACTGTAGCATTGCAGAGTAGACTGTAGCATTGCAAATGATTATAGGCTCTTGGCTCTTAGGCTTTTGCAAATTGCGAGAGTAGATCAGAAAGCATTGCAAATGATTATAGGACTATTATCTTGTTGCATCCTGTTTGCACTCGATTATCTTTGACGCCAAAGATTCGCTACCATGAACAAAAATCCCAATCCACAACTTGTTGCAATTTTAGTTGTTGAAGCATCGCAACATAACATTGCCTTCGCAGCTTGAACTTTGCCACCGGCCACAAAAAAACCATTGTATTTTATAAAACATCCGGTAGTTTCTACTAAAATGAGCTAAAATAGAAGTGTATCTATGCTTTAACATTATGAAACATGGAAAAGAGTGACATCAATATTTGGATTACCTGACGAAATGAATTACGAAATGGTCCATTGCACGGATGTCTGCCAGGTAGACTGGATGTCTTTGAAGCAACTTTCTGCAACTTTGGAGCAAACTGGCTATCAACTTTGGAGCAACTGGCTATCAAGCACTCCTCTCTAGAGGCCCTGCCCACGAACCTTCCTGGTTGCTTTTAATAATTCACGTCAACAATCGTTTTTTATTCTCCTAGCAATTACAGTGAACAGATCTTCAAGTGAAGAGATCTTCAGGATCCTATTTTGAAGGTCTATCCTTTTGCAGCATATAACCGATCTGTTTGTTCTACTCTTTCCATGAACATCAAAGTAATAACCCTTTTGCCTGAACAGGCCCATCAAATTGCTTAGATTTTGAGTTGAATATTCACTTACAGAATGGGAGGCATACCTTATTATCTGGAGGAACCAATCATTCCAAGTCTTCCAGATGATGTTGCCACGCTGTGCCTTGCCCGCGTTCCTCTCGAGAAATCTCTACCTATGGGGCTTGTGTCTAACCAGACAAGAATTGAGGCAGCAGCTTTACGTGCATCCTTCACCACCAGATGTTATCCGAAGATGTTCAGAAAATCAGATACCAGAATACCAAATACCGGATGTTCAGAAGGCAGATGGGTTAGTCTTCCTCCTATGCCTGGAGGACCTAAGAACGGCTTCAACTATGCTCTGATTCTAGAAGAACTACGGCCATGAAGAACTAAGCAGCTCTTTGCTGTTGGAAACTCGGCCATGAACTCGGCCATGAACTATTGAAAACTCGGCCCTAAAAATTCTGGAAGAACTACGGCCAGGAAGAACCCTATTTTTTTTTCCTTCCTTCACCGAAGCTTAGAAGCCCCATGCATCATCAAGAAACTCTGTGCATCATCTAGAAACCCCGGCATCGTGAGATCTCAAAACCCTAAAATTTTTCTTTCACAGATTTTTCCTAGCCTCGGTATAAATTTATACCGTCAAAACCATCTGCCATGTTTTAGCCAGATGATTATCATGTTATATCTGCGCCCTGTCACGTTATAACCAACAATAAAAATCCGTCTCATAAAATTTCCTTGTTTTATATTGTATTGGATTTATAGCAAAATGTATTTAAAGAGAACTTGTAGTATAAATTTATACCGTGGCTTCCTTTGTAAAATAATTTCGGTCTAAATTTATACTGCTCCCGCCCTTTTCATGAGAGGCGATGGTATAAACTTATACCGCTTAAGCTCACAAGCGGTATAAATTTATACCACTCGAGTTCAATTTATAAATTTATACCACTCGAGTTCACGGGCGGTATAAATTTATACCACTCGCTTGAACTCACATGGTATAAATTTATACCGCTTAAGCTCATCCTGTATAAATTTATACCACTTGAGCTCCTACCGTTTGATACAATGCCTCCTAAGCTCCCGCATGGTATAAATTTATACCGTCCAATAACGTGGGAAAAATCAAAGCCTACAAACTAAAGCTAAAAAATGTGAAGCCATATTGTATGGTTACCTATCCATCATTTGGCGGGTCGAAAACACATTTTTGGGCTCAAATGACAACATCTGTGTTGGGTGAAACTGCCAAAAATTTTGTTACAGATGATGATGAAGTTTCATTAGTAGACAGTGCTGAGGAACATCCCTTTTGATGGTGGGGCAGAGGACACGAATAGCTCTGGTGATCATGGTCTGAACGAGTCAAAGGATGAGATGCATCACGAATTGCTGCAAAATATAAGTTTGTCTAATAAGGCATATATGTAATTAGGTTAAAGCTTTAGGGCTCGGGCAATGTCAATACATGTCGCAATTTTGACTGTCTTATTCATAATTTTGTAAAGAATCCGAACACTTTGAATATGTAGCATAATAACAGGGGGTTTTTTTTTGTGTTTTTGTACGCTTTTCACAAAGGTTTTCCTAAGATTTCATGGCGTATTCGAATAGATGTACTAATGCGTACATCTAGAGTGCACCATTTCTTAGTCGTTGATTTAGCTTTTTTTTTTCAATGGTCCAACATCCAAGGGCTCACAACAAAAGCCCTTTTTTTATTTTAGGGGCTGAACATGCAAGCCTCGTGGATAGCATTTCGTGGCATTCTTGCAAAAATTAATGTTCTTGTGATCGTGAGTGGAAACAGATTTGGATCTGTGTTTGTTGCCCCAATCAGATGTGTTTTGTTTGGTGATTGCATCTCCAAGCTTTGGCTTCAGCCTTGGGCAAACATTATAAGAGTTATAGGTCCGGCAGGGTATATCAAATATATTCAAATTATATCCGGAGCTTTTAAGAGGAGGGGGCAGCATATGCTTACACCCAAAGAATTTCGCAACTTAAGGAAGAAAGGAACCGAAAGGTAAAGCTCGCTCAGATTCTTGTGGAAACAAATAGAAACCCTAGCCATAGTTAATATGCTGCTTGACTAAAGATGATCGAATCGTAAACTCACAAAGATTGTTTTTCGATGCCTTGTATTGCCGCATGATTTTATTCACACTTATTCCGGATTTAAATTTGAATGCAATATTTGGTATTGGTAGTTGGTTTCAACACAATGCGGGGCCTCTGTATGGCGGGGCCAAGACGGGTCGGGGGCGGGCCGCACAATTTCCTCAATTTGCACCGATCCGAAAGGGTTTTTCCACAACCGACATGATCACATCGCCCATTTCGTTCTCGGCTTCTCATTCGCTGCGTAAAACTCTTTAGCAACCCGTAAGAGAGTATTCTTTCGGGTATTTTGAATTCTCTTCGAAACCCCTTCTTGTTGGATTTCCACTTCGAGCCGGCCTTGACTTTCTACCGCTTTTTTCTATGCCTATCAATCTCTCAAGGTTTCTAAAACTTGTAGATATGGAGTCCATGATTCGCCATTCACAGCCTCTTTGTTTTTATGCGAGAGGCGTCAATGATGAGATAAAATATTGCTCCATCTAAATAGTAAGCCACGCCTTTATTTGTAGATCCGCAAATGTACTCTTCATCTGGCGCCGAGTTTTGGATGATATTATCTAAGGTTATGTACTTCATGTGGCAGCTTTTAGTTGGGCTATGTGATCCAAATTTTGCTTGAGTTTCTCCTATTTTGTCCCCCGGTCTAGAACAAAGTTTGGGGACTTACTATAGTCGAAGTTCAGATTCGAGATGGAAAGCAAACGGTTTGAGGGTTTTATTTCAGATGAAATTTTGGAATGTGTATTTGAAGGATGGAGACAATATTTCAATCTATGGCTGATGGAGACAATATCTCAATCTATGGCTGCTGATAAAAAATGTTTACTTTTACATGAAGCTTGATAACCCGAGACCCTTTGTTGCCATTACACAGTTGAAATTAGTTTGAGGTTTGAAATTAGTTTGTCTTTGGTGTGTAACTTGAAGACAGAAGAAGGATGTATAGTAGTTATTGCTAATCTTTGACCCATTTTCATAATTTGTGCAAACATGGAGCATTTTGGACCAAAAGGTATACTCCAAGTTTCAATAGTTTTGTGGATATAATCTATGAAAATACAAGTTACTTTGTTTTCATGTTCGAGATCCCGGACCTACGCTACATATTTCTAAGGAACTCAAGAAGGCGCCTCCCCAAATTATATACTCCTTGGATGGCCATTTGTGGATTTCAAATGTTAGAACTTTTTCCAGCTAAAAATGCATTGTATTAAATGAAAATGTAGTGTAATGTCCTTGATGTTTTATACAATCTCTTCAATTAATAATTAATATTTACGCCCTTGTTGTTTATCCTCTTTTTTTTTTTGGCCCTAAGGGCCCAAATTTTTTTTGATATAACAACCAACACATAATTACCATTAACATTATTAACAAAAATCATTACATTCAATGCATTTAAATTAAAATCCCCATGAAACCCCCTTTGGTTTGGGTGCATATTCACACTGGGGGTGACGTAGGGCAGCGAGAGCTGTTGGATAGGCATATTCACCCCTTATTCCTTAATCTACACCGTACACAAAGTTCCTCGTTTGTGGGGTATGGATGTATATAATTTGTTATACTGTATAACAAGATTTGCAAAATACTATAAGATTTGTTATGTGTGAATGAGATACCTTTTTATTGGTCCAGTGCACTTGCTGTTTTCTTCAATGTCTAGTTTTTGGAGTCCTTGAAATTTCTACTAATTTTTAAACCAAATTAGGGGACTGAAACGTGGTAACGAACATTTTTTCATGGCATCTAAGTTCAATTACCCCCTCAAAAAGGTCACCTAAAATGTCAAAGTTGTCACACTTGTCACGCATAGACCGCAAAAATGGACCTTTTTGAGGGAATTTTAGGGAATCTTTTAAAGATTCCTTTTAAAGTGCGTTTCGAGCAAATAAGTGCGTTTTAATTTAAACTTTGTTCCGAGACAAACTAAATAGGTTTAGACACAGCTAGTTTGCAAGAAGCATTGTCTTCAACCAGCCCATGACTTGCAAAAAGGCCTCAAAGTGATGTCAGACATGGGAAAAGGTATACTGACAAATAAACAAACAAAAGGGCAAGGCTCCATCATAAAATGAAGTACAACAAAAAGTGTAGCCATGAGGCTAATCAAGCATATGGTTTCACAAATTCCATCACTACTACCAAAATAGGTAGAAATGGCACAAAAGTGACGTTTATGCGCCGCCTTTTTACCGAGCATAAACGTCACTTTTGTGCCATTTATGACGTTTGTGCTCCCCGCACAAAAGTGACGTTTATGCTCCGTAAAAAGGCAGAGGATAAATGTCACTTTTGTGCCATTTCTACCTAATTTTGTAGTAGTGCATGCTGAAAATGATCTAGCAACCAAAGCAAGGATCGATAGGTGGATGCCGAAGAATAATAGTGCAACCCCCTTTATATACTACCCACTTATGCATTAAGCGAGCTTTAGGTGCTTTGGTTAACTCAGAACTTCATTGGTCTAGTTGACATAATATCAGATCTTCTTGAACCGAGTAAGGTAATCCACTTAAATTACAACTATGCTGCAAGATACGAAAATGGCTAGCCATGTCAAAAAATTGAACTTGGATACGACATGGTTGTATCTTGCCTAGTCCGTAGATTGAAACAACTCCACCCATCCGTATATGCATAAAAGGGCCTTCTAAGAACTGCTGACTAAGCTATATGAACTACCAATCAGAAAACAGAACTGGTAATCCAGTCAGCAAAACAGTTATAACTAACTCACTGGATCACATTTTCTAGCATAAGTATTGATAGAAAAGTTTAAATGAGCTCTTGTTTGGTGCAATAGATAGATCTCATTGAGATCTTTCCAACCTTAGGTGGTTTGCATATCTTTTAGCCCCGTAGGATAGTAAAAAATGGTAAAAACCATATTTTTTGGAGTTTTGACAATCATAAGTGGTTAAAATATGGGCAAAGCACCTAAGATTGGAAAGATCTCAACGAGATCTATCTACTGCACTAAACGAAAGCTCATTTGGACTTTTCTATCAATAGTTATGCTAGAAAATGTGATCCAGTGAGTTAGTTATAACAGTTTTGCTGACTGGACCCGTTAGGCTCTGATTTCTGATTGGTAGTTCATTTATCTTCATTTGGCTTAGTTGGCATGTTTTGAAGGCCCTTTTTTAATCTCAAAAAAACCTTAATGAGCTCCCTCTTTGGCTGTCATCCCATCTGCTTCTGGGAACCCAATAACATGCAATCATAGGGTCCTATCATGGGCAATCAATCACTAGACTTTGATTAGAGGATGTCAGGTTTGCATCCAGCACTGCCTCAATAAGAAGTGGATTTGTTTGTATTGCTATATCTATTGTCTCACTAGACATTTGCACTACTTTGTTTGTCATCTCAAGCAAGACGTCATAGATTTATGTAGACCATCTCCATCTGGTTCTATATACCATCTATTGGTTTATATGAAACATGGGTCTTTTCAATCATCGAACTAAGTCTAGAATTAGCAATTGAATCCAATGTATGATACTCAAGTTTACTGTGTTGCGCCTAATAGAACCACACAATCAGTATATCAAGTAACTTTAACTGGTTAGAGGTTGACAGCATTGGTAGCACAGCCTTTGCCATGTCGGCCAATGTGACGCCATGATCTCGGAAAAGTGGAAGTTCCATTTCTCTTTTTTTTTTTACCTTAAACTCTGCAAGACTGTGGATGTCCACATGCAATGAGGATAGCATTGCCTCCAATTTTTGGTCTTGCACTTCCTGTACCATCACAATACCATATGTCAATCGTTCATTTGCGGAGATCTCATGTTTGAATACCACATTATCCACCATTCCTATGATGGGTCCTATGAGACAAACAAGTTGGCTGAGTGAAGTGGTGTTTTCAATGAGTTTTTTGAAGATTTTGAGTATATTGATCCCCTACTAGGAGATAAGTAAATACATGCCCAGAAACTAGGCAATTATCGAGAGCGTGATGAAATTAAAGAGTATTAAATAAAAAATAATTGTCAGTAGAATTTTCGCCACTTGATATATACAATGGTGAGAAAACTGGCGACTGCTTCTCATCGGGATGAAAACCCTCCTTGCCCTTTTATGTTTTCGAGGAAAACCCTGATGAGAAACCCTGATGTCAACCCTCTCGAAGAATGTCGCTAGCATATGTCAGCTGAGAAGTGAGCTGATAAAAACATAATGGTGCTGACAATTGAAAGAACTTTCGCAACTATTGCATGAGGCTGAAAAGGATGGTTTGGTAAAGGGATTATTATTGGTGGAAGGTGAACAGGTTTTGGTTAATCAGTTTGCAGACGATACCTTCTTGCTAGTGGATGGTGAAGAGAATAATGTGCAGATAATCAAAAAGATTTTGGATATATTTTCAATTGCATCTGGTTGTCTTCTTAATTGGGCTAAGTGTAGTGCTTTATGGGTGGGGAAGGAAGCGCCCGCGATTTTTTATATGAGTATGCCCGGAAGGTTGTTGTACCATCCGCAAAGACAAAGCTTCTAGGAGTCCCCTTTGGTCTAGATATTGATATGAATGAAGCATGGGATGAAATTATCTTAAATTTACAAAGGCAACCGATTTGGTGGAGAGGTTCAAAGTTATCCTTAGTGTAGAATTCAAGTAGCTAAGTCGATGATTGAACAATATGCATATTTATTTGGTTTCGGTTCTATTGGCTCCAGCTTCTAAGTTTGCGCAGAGATAAAAAGATTGTAAGAGATTTTTGTCCGGTGTACCGATCAAGGAGGCAATTGTGAAGGTGGCGTGAAGAAATGTATGTTGTTTAAACAACAAGGAGGACTTAGTATGTTGGATCTTTCTTTACAGGGTAAGGTCTTAGCTTCTAAGCTATTGTTCAGTTTGTTGAAAGATGATTGTGCATCACCAGGTATGAAGTTACTTAAACAATCAGTAAAGAAGTGTATAGTTTTTCATAAGCAAGGTGTGAGAATTGAGCTCCCTTGGGCATTGTTATATCTATTGAAAGCTTATTCACATGCCTCTCCAGTACTGAAAGGCTTGCTTCGGGCCTGGAAGGTAGTCCAGCAGGTGATTACATTTGATTGGGAAGCTTGTCTCCAGGCATCTTCCCCCTTTCTGTGGTTGCCTTTGTATACTCATGGACAACTACACCCAGTTGTAAAATTTATGCATGCGCATTCCCAAGCGAGGTGGAGGAGAGTAGGTATTATTTCTATTGAACAGTGGTATTTTGGTATTGACATTGCTCCTTGGCAATGGTTTCAGGAGACATATGGGTTGTTGGGTAAAGATATCAGTATATGGGCTTATGTAGCAAGTGCTCTTCCTCTCATTAAGAAAGTGGGTAACAAGAGATGCTGGAACTTTGTTCAAGGTATTAAAGAAGGCAAGAAGCTAGTAAGTTCATGCTACAGATTGCTTACTTCCTCAAGTACTTTATCACCTTCTCGGAAATGGCACTTATAGACTTTGCCTTCTCAATGGCAATCCATCTGGAACCTTGTTTGGTCTAAATATAATCCTCCAAAGGTAAACGTTTTACTTTGGCAGGTGATTCATCGCTCTTTGAGAGTTAATGAGATGGTTCATCGCTTTAAGACGGGAGTAAGCCCACTTTGCCCAATGTGTGAGCGGTGCATTGAAACATTGGAGCACTCACATATTTGTGTGCGAAATGAGTAGTCTTAGGTCCCGGCCGCATTCTCTTTTGGAGTATCTTTGGATAGTCAGCACTTTCTTTTGGGTATTTATCCAAATCAGTGGACTGCTTCTAAAAGGATTGCATTTCACATGGCAAAGTCTTGCCTAATATGGAGTGTATGGAAGCGAAGGCGAAGAAAGGTCTTTTATGATAAGCGTATTTCTTCTCAGGTGGTGCTTCAAGAAATTCGTAAGAAGTTGTATAATTGCTTTCAAATCTCCAATTGGCCTGATCGTATTAAAATTCCAATATGGAGTGATCATCTAAAAGTGATTGATGCTTCAGGGACATTTCTTACTTCTGGAAGTACTTTGTAATATTTTGAGTGTATAATATGAAGTAAAACATGTTCTTCAAAAAAAAAAAAATTGAGAGAACTTCAAAAAAGGATCTGCAGTGGAAAGTCTGAAAAAGAGAAAGATCCATTAGAAAGTTAGGAGCTTCAAGCAAGTGTGCATGTTAAAGCGCAATAATATAAAGAATATAATATAGCTCAGAGGCTCTAAAGCCATGCCGAGGAAGAAACAACAACCGACCAATGGAGAATCGTTCACGGTAAAAAACCATTGTGGAAAAAAACATCTGATTAGTGCTGCCTCAGAGGCTATAGTGCCATGCCGAGGAAAAAGGAATTATAAATATTATCCCAGAAGCTACAACGTCATGCCCAGAAAAGAGACTATGCGGATGTAAGTGAAGGCTGCAGAGCCACAATATAGAACGAACAAGAAGGCGAGGTGGGCGAGAAACTTGTGGAGCCAAAGAACAATAAAATGGAAAAGGAGCTAAAGAGAACGTAGATGACTGAAAATGAGGCAAGAGGCAGAATAAATCCCGGGGATTTCACCTAGGCACATGGGGATACCTCATGTGCGTGCAAGGGGTCACCAGAAAACCCCTCGTATACGACTTTTGGAGGTCGAAAACCCCTACATACGTAAATAGGAAAACCCACTTTCCCTGCCCCCTACCGTAGATATACGCCCAGACTATGTTACGTTTTACATACCCCTACCCGATCTTGTACTTGAGTTTGTGCCGTAGCCTTATTCAGAGAAAAAATGGTTTGTGGAGAAGGAAAAAAATTTCACAATGTGTTTACTAGACATTTCTCGCATCTTCATTCTCGTCTAAACTGGTCTCGTTGGTTAAGACTCTATTGCATCTATCTCTTAAACATACAAAATTTTCATTGCATGTGTCCCTTCGTTGAATAAATAATGAACATTGCCGGGGATCATTGTAGTTGTAAGAATGTATAGGGTTGTAGACGTGGTTGTAAACTATTTGAAGGCTAAACTAGTGGATTGTTTTCAAATTGTAGTTTAATGGTAAAGTACTAGGGATACTTCAAGCTTGAAAACATGGTGCATATGGGTTTAGGAATGTCTAAATGTCTAAATGGGTAGATATTAGCATTGGAGTGAATAAAAGCTATTCCTGTACTCTCATTACCAACATTTCCTTGTCATTCTACATAGACTTTCTGCTCACTATTCCTGTTTGCTTGCAAATAAGCAAGTCTATATCAAATTGATGTGCTAGAGAGAAATGAAAGCACTAACATAGGCTTATCTATGAGAAACAGCATGTTGAACCTTCCAAACAATGCATGCCTTTTCCAAAGAGATCATCCACAACATGATCGCAGTAGATTCCATCTTAAATTTTTGGCAAACTACTCAGAAGATGAGTTCCATTAATCAAGCGATGTTCTCGTTCTGTGTCATTGCTCATCGAAAGTACAAAAGAAATTTATATCCCTGCACGGAACTGCCTTTTAAGTTTAAGCATGGTGTAGCCATCAAACTAGGAAGCACTGGAAGCATAAAGAAAAAAGAAATACCTGTTTCAGAAACAAAGCTCTAGCTTTGCTTAGAAGAACAACAAACAAAACAAATATTTTGCTCCATCATTGTGGCTTCCTAGGCACAAAGGTTTTCGCCTTCTTTGAGGAACTGTTAACAATAAAAAGATATCAGCTCCTTGCCAATGGCTATTAGACACTAAAATGAATGACATGCTCAATTCACCTGTATGATTTAAATGATCAATTATTAAAATGTAACTCATTTTGGATGCAGACCGCCCTTAAAAATGCTCCATAAATTTGTGTAAAATGAATGCTTATAATGAGCCCAGCTACTATCCATGATGTAATCTAAAATCCCATGACAGCCTGTAGCTGTTTGTCCCAATGTTCCTTTGCTTGTTGAACACACTCTAACCTCTCTCTCTTCGACCGCTCTTCCCAATAATCCTTGCACCTGTTTGCGGATCAGAAACATGCTAAAGAAAGAAAAAAAACAGTTGTTTCAATGCAAAAACTGATTCCTACTTATGCCTTATCAAGAGACTAACTTCGGTTAGGTGGATCGCATCCGTACACCCCGCTCAGTATTAGACAAATATAGGTCAACTTTGATCTCCAAAACAACTTCACTATGCTAGAGGAAAAGGAATATATACCGGTCTACACAATGGGTATTTTGAGTTGCCACTAGCGATTTTGTTCCATGAATAGTTGGCACATATGTTTGCAGAGAGCAAGCACAAATTTGTTAAAAATATATGGCCACATCCAAAAGCGCAATTGGATCAAACACTGCCTCTAGTAGAAAAACATGCAACACTTTTTACTATCACATAAAACATATTTATACTCACATGAGACTTTGTAACTTACCAAATGATTTAGATGCAAGATCTATCTCAAATGACATAGAATCTTGCATGGTACAACAAATAGTAGGTTTATCATCTTCAAGTTTCCATAAATCACGTAAATCCCTCCGGGGATGGAGTTGTGTTATTCTATGTCGGAATACTCAGTTGAATCAAATAATGCAAATCAGCAGACCTTATCCATGAGCCAAAACGCAATAGTCTTATCCCCAACCAAAGCCTGATCATGACTTTACGCATATGCAACCGACTTCCATCCAACGCCGATTAGTCAACGTAAAAACTATATTTCCTATGTCCCAGTCCTCATCCTTCGCTCAGTAATAACAGAAATAAATTCCAAGGGCAATGTAAAAATAATTAACCACTAGCAATCAATATAACCTACTTGGATAGAAGTTCTATCCACTTGTCGCCAAGAATCGCCATTTGCATACGATAATCAAACCCGACTCTCCCTTCATAAAACGGGGCGATAACGTAGGCATCCCACCGACCGCAAAGAAATCGATATTTCCTTATCGGCCGGTGTCAAAAAATAGGAGTATGAGCAAAGGTCCATTTTGATCTTTGCATGGTCATTAGCGATCATCACTTCAATTCCTAAAACATAATCTAAGCCACATGTGAGCTTCAAGGATTGTAGTCGTAATAAGTGGGAGCGAGAAACGCCCCCAAATGCAATTTAAGATACATATATGTTCAATTTTTTAGAATATCAGTTGAATGGTAAGAAAAGTGGATTGTGCATAAATATCATTCCAAGCAAATAGTCCTATGTTTCACAATAAAGAACAATTGAAGAAGTTGAACGGAATTTAAGATGGCAAACATACTTACATCTTCTGCAATTGTAATTGCATCCGGATATAGGCCATGCAATAGATCATTGGCAAGCATCAAATATACCATAGCATCGACATCTATCATTAATCCAAAATACTCAAATATTTTCCGTAAACGTTGTCTCGTAAATAAATCAATTGGCATTAATATAGGACTCAAAGATGATTTAAAGATCTCAATTTATATGTTTCGACATGCTAAAACAAGTACCAAAACAACCATATGCCTGTCACCATTTGTCTACAATGCTAAAATGTAAATCACTTATGCTTTAGTCGATTGCAGGCCCAACTATGGTATAATATGCATATTGTGTTGCCTGGAGCAGTCTCCTCCCATAGTTCCTTGGGTCTCTCCAATCCAAAGGCATAAATATACTATACCAACCTCGGGGAAAATGTGTAAACGTGCATCGTAGCATTGTAGATGAAGAATCTTAATTGCAGATGTCCCAAAAAATTTGAAGCATATCATGCATCGTGTATCACTTGATAACTACATTTTCCTTCTAGTGTCTTCTTGAAACACACTAACTTAAGCCAACAAAGCGGATGCAAGGCAAATGGAGAATTATGTTCTTATAATCCGCCAGCTTAATGAAAGAATGACGACACTGAGCCCATGGTGAGTATACATCATCGAGGTTATGCCATCAAATCGAAACCCATCAAACTTGTACCCCTCTATCCACCATCGCAGTTTTGACAAAGAAGAATCTCATAACCTAGTCACGAGACAAAACCATAGTAAATGTCAAACTGGGTTGAGGTTTACCAAACTTTAGGCATATTTCCAATGTTCGGATGCACGTAAAACCCGTAAACGTTCATTCAAAAACCAAACCCCTATGATCTTGAAGGACCCCTACGATTCAAAAGCCGGATCTTAACCACCCCTACCGTATCAAGCGGGTGAGGAGTTCCGCCCACAAAGACCCCTAAACGACCACGTCCCAAACAACAAGGTGAACCCGTATAATTTTTGGACCGATGCTAATCGGGCAAGGCAAAAAAAAAACCCCTAACCAGTCACGCACATGTTTGAGACGGAATTTTAATGGTGAAATCCCCGGGGAATAAATAGGATATGTGAAGGATGTTCCCATCCAAGGAATATCAGTTTTATTGTTGTAGCATTCCTAGGATGGGTCCCATAAGATAAACAAGTTAGCCGATAAAAGAGGAATCTATTTCAAATGGATTGGGACAAACGAGAACAACTAGGGGAATAGAGCAAAGCAACCGAAGGGAGGATGATGCAATGTTTGATGATTAGGGTAGATCCGGTGACTAGGACGAACAAGAATGAAAAGGCTGGCAAGGCAGATGGAGTAACTGAGATCGTCAAAGCAACGGGCATAGTAAATGGACACCAAGAAGGCAAAAAGAACTATGGCGAGTAATGAGGTGAGGCAAACAAAATGAAGGAGACATGATAAATAAAAGAGCCAAGACAATTCAAGAGGGTAAGTGAAAGAAAAAGAGGAGACAACGAGTGTGGATAAAGAGGTAAAGAATCAAAATGCAAGACAAAGAGACGAACAAGATATGATGATAAGAAGGACAAGAATAATGGGATCAAAATGCAAGGGAAAATAGACGAACAAGATATGATGATAGCAAGGACGAGAATAATGGGACTGTGACTAGGGGAACATAGCACATGAGATAGCATAGTTAAGGTTGCATAAAGCAAGTGTCTAATAGGCAGCCATGAGAACAAACTAAGAAAAGAACATGAATAGGACCTCAAAAAACATCCATGAGAAAGAATAGAGAAAATATGGGAACGGAGCATGCACGTAACTAGAGAACACATACTAATAACACTATACATAGAAAAACAAGGTGCTGCGCACGGAGGGTTGCCCTCCATGGTCAGAGGGTGAAGTGGCTTAAATCATTTTTTAAAGTCATGTTTTCACAATCAATCAAAATTGTTACTTCAAAACAATAGAATACTTGATACCATGACTTTATGAGAATTGGCCTGAAGAAATCTTTGGTGCTCGTCTTGGAACAAGGATTGCAGAAGCAGAAGGACAAGTGTAATAGAGCAGAGAATGGAAATACATATTTTGTTCTAGGAAGTTAATGCTTGATTTGAATTCTATGATTTGGAGTTTGCAGACGATGAATGCATAGGGAGTTTCCTGTGGGTAAAGTGGCTTAAATCAAGTCATGTAAAATCAAAATTTGTACTTCAAAGCCCCCAATATATCTGTCGACTCAATGTTTAAATTAAAGTAGACCTTTGCCATGTTCTTAGAGCCCCGTCCAAAAGTGCCCCTTGATTGAATCATGTATGTAACTAAGTAGTTGATTGTTGTAGAAATGTCTGAATGTGTTTTACTTTTGAACGTGTTTTTGTGTTTTTTGTGTTGCAAGACTTACATACACGTTCCTTATATTAACACGCTCGCGTTTTAGCTCACGTTAAAGAATCGATAATTTAAAGCATTGGATTTGAATGTGTTGTGTTCTAAAAGCCTCTCTGTCACATAAATATAGAGATTTAGAATGAGTTGTTTAGCATGACCATGCCCATTTATGCTTGCAAACAATATTGTCAATGATGTGTGGTCATGTTTGGGCATTTTGCTTGTGTATATCTATGGTCTCCACATTTCCATGCATGCTAATAATTTTGTTCCAAATTGTAACATGTAGGTCACAACTATTTTATACAATGGTTCCTTGTATATGCTTACCCTTTGACGAAATCGCCCATAAAGAAATGATTTGATGTTAAAAGTTGGCTGGCTGCTCTTTTCGTTTTATTTTGGTTTTCCTTTTAGTTTTCAATTTTCTTGCCCGGGGTTCAATGCTGCATAATTTACAATCTGTAGATGTAACATAAAAAAAGATAACAAGAATCCCATCGGGATGGTTGCAGGAAACAAGACTAACTCAGATGTGGGACATGACTTACCACCCAACTGGCAACACTTTTGGGGTCTACTTGTACAAACTTTGCAAGAGTGCTCTTGCCTGATCAATTTTTTTTGCCCTGGCTTCAAGTAGTGCTAAAGTCTAGTATATGTACTCATTGGGATGACAGAGCTTAAGCCCTTTGTTCAGTAAAGTCTTTGCTTTTCTAGTATTACTAGAAAAAGTGCCCAGCGTTGCTGGGCTTTTAGTCAGGTATAAAATGTTGGAATTGTATTAAAAGCGGCTTCATTCAAATTGGCGGGCATAAAAACTAATAGAGATAATGGATTTTGAGAATATTTAAAGAGTAGAATTTTCAGTCATCCTTATTGGGCTTTCCATCAGGCATAAATTCAAAAATTAATAAAGATAGTGAATTAAGTTAGAGAACATCTAAAGGGTATTAATGTAAAGATGTACTAAGGCTTAAAAAATTATGCTCTTCAGAGGGAACAAATATTAACATTGGAATCTTGGAATTGTTTTTGTTGTAGAACTTTAGACCATGCAAGTCGCATTCAAAACAACATGTAAACCCCTTATTTGCAAACATTAGGTTACGTTACATGGATACGAAAAAGGTAAAACCCAAATAAAAAATGTAAAATAACTTTTGTGTGTCCGGCCCTTGCTCTCGCTTTTAGAATCCATCCCGTTGTCAAAACAAAATAAAAAATAAAAATGCAAAAGTACTAAATTGAAATAAAAAGGGATGATAGCTTATCGCCACTGCATCTAAGGATATCTTAGACGATGCAACACAAAGGGTGCCATCTCTTGCTATACTTTTAACCTCCATCCGCAAAGGCATGCCGACATGAAAGAAAAACATGAATTAATGGTTGCATCCTTACTATGTTGAGTACATTGTGAGCCTTAGAAAAAATAGCTTCTCCAAGTACAAAAAAAAAAAGACATTTAGTAAACGTGTTTGATTTTGTGACCATCTCCGAAAGCAAGCATATCTCGCCTCCCATCAAATTTAATTTACAATGAATGGATTTTGTGTGTATGGCTAGCGCCTCAAATGTCTAGGAATGTGAAAGCCGCTGCTGTCTAGTGCATAAAAGCCTTGTGTGTTACTGCTTAGTGCCTCCAAATTAATGTAATAATCACATCATTGTAGGTACATATTGCTTATTGAGATTTCTTCCACATTTCAAATAGTCGTAAGGGGCACAATTTCAACATGTCATATAAATGAACGTTTGACCTTCTATCAATCTTCTAGCCCAAGAGATATGTCGCAACATGAATTGCATACCACATTGTCTATGTAAATAAAAAAGCCAAATACTGTTAAAATACAACAGATGCTCTTATTCTGCAAGTAAAATTTTGTAGGGGCATTTTATTCTAGACTTTTAACTTGTAGAGGCTTTGTGAGAAATGCTAAAATCCTTGAAGACGTTTAAGACATTCATATATACTTACTATATACACTTAATTGTATTACTGTTTACAATGGGATTTCTGGTAAATTTTTTAACTTATTAGGACTTTTTGCCAATAGCCCTGACTGCAGGGACATTTTTGGTAGCTGCCTTGAAGCAATGAAATTGGTAAAGAAAGAATAATCTTTGTTAAATAATTTGCTTGAAAACCTCTTTCAGAGGAGCAATCTTAAGTTCCAATTTCTAAGGGAAATTCCTCTTGACCTGCAGTAAGGATCCGCCATAGCATCTTTCCTGCTATACACCAATGTAGAAGGGAGTTCTTCAGCCAAATTACCAGGACTAAGAAATACACTGTTTGGTATCTGCCGAACAGCTCCAAGGACAAAATTAACCTTCATAGATACCTTTGGTCTGATTGAAGTTTGCAGACATCTTCTCATGCCAGAGTGAGACAAAATTGGCATGTTGCAATGTTGTATGTAGTTGCTAAGAGAACAGCGTTGCTCATTATAATTGAGAGCTGCTCAAGGTATAAGTCTTCAACTCTTGCCTTCTGATGCTGCCATTAGCTCTTTAAGCTCAGGTTCCTCTACGATATCCCGTGTACTTCTGTTGTGCCCATAGTTGGGCGTATCTCCCTCCAGCAGCTAGAAGATATTCATGTGTACCTCGCTCCACAATCTTCCCATTCTCCAACACGATAATCTAGATGATATGATACCAAAAAGATTAAAAGATTTTCCGACATTCAACTAAACTTGCCAGATTATAATGATTACCCCATCACATTGCATTGCTGTAGAGAGACGGTGGGCAATAAAAATCGCAGTTCTGTTCCTTGCAAGAGACTTCAAAGATCCAAGAATTTTTGCTTCAGTTGTGCTGTCCAGAGAACTGGTTGCCTCATCGCACAACCACCCACATTATTGGAGATGACTTCAAGAACATCGTGCAAGTGCAACTCTTTGTTTTTCTCCTCTGCTTAACTGCAAACAAGTGTGTCTTTGCACTTTTACTGCCAAAAGTACTAATAACGCTTGAAAAATGAACAATAAATGATAAGAATTTGAATAAAGAGAGGATGTCAAACCTTTAAGCCTCTCTCACCAACGACTGTCTGATATTTATCTGGAAAATTCAATATGACCTCATGTACAGCTGCTTGCTTGGCTGCTTCATAAACCTGCATCATGTGAGCATAAACATCCTTATAACGATAGCAACATTGATCTAGTTATCATATATGAAAAATACTGTCACCCTATGCCCATATCATGTCTGGAAATTTGTCTGCTACCATTATAATGAAGGATGAGAGAGACGACACTCTAATGTGATTTCCAAATCTGCCAAACACTAACATCCTCCTCAGTTGCCGACATGCGTCCATACTGGTGTCATTGAACAGAACCTGCAAGAGGCAACTTAATCTTATGCTATATATCTCATCCTTGTCCTCAAAAAGACTTGCTAACGTGCCTTGTAGTATCAAAATAGAGTCTTGTAGTTGACCTACAAGACTCTATTTTATCTACGATCACAATTCGGAATGCATCTAAAGTTTTGCAGAAAGATAAATTTAGCATACCGTATCTTGTGGAACCACACCTATAGCTGCACGTCGGCTTTCTAAAGTAACATCCTTGACATCCTGTCCATCAATTTTGACCTGCCAATAAAATGCATGTCATTTCACGTGTTTATGTCTCAGAAAAGCAATCAACTCCAGTTCGCATCTTACAGATCCAGACTTGGAATCACAGAAGCGGTAAAGGAGTACTGCAAAATTGTTCACATTGCATCAATAGGCAACAAATATAACATACCATCAGTTTGACGAATTTAATAGCAAAAATTTGCAATGACTATTCCAGCACTATTCCTTTACAATACTTGTAGGATCCTTATTAGGTCCTTTGTTGGAAAGTTGTAAGCTTATCCTGCTTATCCTGCTGCCTGACCTAGTAAGACCTAGTGAGACATTTCTCCAAACACCATATTCACCACAAGATCCTGGAAGGTCGCACAAAGAATCAAATAGTACAAAAAACCTAGACCAGTTGTAGTTCTGGTTATCCCACTAATATGTCCACCCCTTGTGAGTTATCATGACTCTTCCAAATAACAGTGCCATCAGCTGTAACTAACATGAGATTAAACCAAAAGCCTATACCAAGAAAACTAACCCCTTGTTTCGAAAACAGAGACGCCTTGGGTGTTTTCTACAGCTGCAAATGAGAAGTGCCTGTACAACAAAAATAGAGTACAGATGAGAAGAAAATGATTGAATCCGGAAATTAAACTTCACATAATCTAGAGTTATGCAATTTTTAGCAACAAACGGGATTAGAGCTAAAGCCCAAAGCTTAATTGCGGTCTAGAGAAGAAGCAATCGTGGATAAAAGAGAGAGAAATCAGTTGTGATGCATATAGAGAAGCCGCATATCTAGGATTTGTTTGCACTGAAAAGAAACACAGGAAAAGAAGCAAGCTGAATTCACCACAAACAGCCGGAAGTAGGTATTCACCACAAATAGCACAGATGTAGGTATTCTGGCGGAGTTCCATGGCAAGCCTCATATACTCTTCAATCCGGGATTAAATGCATCGTAAATGTATGAACCAATTGCAAAGAGAAAAGATGTATTGCTTCTTTGTCTTGCCCATGCTGCATCCACAAATTTGAGAATGAGAAAGACGGGAAGGAGAGAAACCAGTTACCAGAGTACCATAGCAAACGCGCTGCTCGTTTGATCTCACGACCCCGGTTGCATGTGAATGGAGAGATCGGAGAAGATATCATCAAGCCTAAAAAAACTCCATGCCAATCCAGCATTCGAGACTGGCAAGGAACTGCCTCCCATTTCATGCAAGGAATGAAGAAAAAAATATCTAATGAAATCCGTAATTTTAGAAGAATGAAAGCAAGCAAAAGAAAGTTACCTTGACTTATCTTATTGTATTATGTGCCAGATCAATGCCTACAAATTTAGAAGGCGGCCCACAAATGCCTGCGCCAGAATCAAACGGAGAGATCGTCTTCAGGTTTGAGTGGAACCGCCCGCGAAACAAAACTGTAAATCTAACGAACTAAAATAAAATAAAAAAATCAACGGTCAAAACTGCGCACAGACTATCATAAAACGCCTTTATTATTATATATAGATCGTTTCACATTTCTAAGATAGCCCAGCCATGCCATGCTGCTGCATGAGTTTTATCAACAACTATAGATGCATCAAGCAGTAATCTTACTTTTGATATATCTCCAACTCGTTCCCCAAGAACAGCCCATGCCTAAAAAAATGATATAGCTCTAAGAAAATATACAGCTTATGCAGAAGCCATTTACCAAATGCAAAAAAAGAGAAACCCAAAAATGCAATTATCTGCCAAAGATATGTATTTTCACCGCTGGTAGCTTGACATCCATCTTCAAAAAGTTTCTGTGCACCTTGGAAATTTTCCTGCTTGATGAGGATTTTTGGAAGAGCCATGTAGGCACGACCATCATCTGGCCAGTCTGCAATGCATTACGACCAAACATCTGAGCCTTTAAAAAAGAGCCTTAAAAATGATGGTTTTACATGTTCCACATGTTTTAATTTAAAGTTCTCAGATAATATATGGCATCACCAAATCAAAACCAGGCAAGTGAATGTTTGTTTGATAGAAATAATAGAATCAACTAGATCCTTATTGGCAATACTTAACAATTATAGAGCAGGGAAATACGGAATGGTTAGCGAAAATTACGGGATCCATGGTTTTCTTATAGATATTTGAGCTAAAACATCTAGAAACATATGATGATATTGCAAGTGTGCATTCTTCGTAGTTCTACTTATAACGACTTTTAAAAAAAGCGGAAGAGCATTAGGTGACTTCACAGCAAATGCAATGATTTACCTGTCTAAGAATAATTTCGGCCTCCTCATCCTTATCCTTTCGTGCGTGTCACTGTTTTAAGATTGAAACAACAGTAAGTGCATAGCAACTTTGCAACTGCATTTCCAGCTTATTTCTTGCATTTTTTTTGGGCCATTTTGGGGCACATCCATTGTCATCCTTAGCTATCTTTTTCCCGATACTTACAGGAGGAACATGCGAAGCGCAGTCATTATGATGGTTTGGATGAATTCAGTCGATGATTGTATCCTAATTTGTGCCGCCTTTGCCATTGACCCTCTTCCATGTCTCAAAAGATAAGCTTTGATATTCAGTGCATTAAAATAGTTTGCCTGCAAGACAGGCACAGTAATTAGAAAAGGCAAGTAACCAAATCCCCGGCTTGGAGAAGCAATATTTATGCTTACCAGTGATGGGTTGCAATCTTGTGTATCAGCAAATGGTCTTAGTGCTATATCCATCAGCCAGTTTTCCTGGTTAACAAGCATCATTCAGTGAAAGAGGACACGAGCAGAAGATAGCAAATTATCAAGCCAAGGTCCATCTGTGTTGAACACAACTTGCATGTGCTCTAAATGACTTCTACGTCTCTTCAAGTCAAACTTCTTAGACCAGAATGTCCACAGATATTATTGACATCGTCTAGATCATGCTGCCCTGTGTTCACCACATGATCCACATTTCCAGAACTACCATCCCTTGTATGAGTCTTAAAAAGTATACAACCATTTGGGACGTGCATGCTAAAGTAATCAATTCACTTGCATCCTCCTGTATGATGGGCCCGTCCATATTATCAAGTATAGAAGCAGCAAAATAAGTTCTTGCATTTTGCAAAAGTGTTCCATTGGGGAGGACAACATTTCTAGAAGTGTAAGTACAAATCAAACAATGCCTCATAGCTCATGCTGCTGAGAACGAGCATCCAAAACTACCAATTCAAGAAGATGCAAGGAGCCTTTGTTATCTCATGCTGCTGAGAACGAGCATCCAAAACTACCAATTCAAAAAGATGCAAGGAGCCTTTGTTGTGGCTTTGTTGCTGGGGAATGATGCCTTCCCATCAATAATGTAGAAATAAGACGTCACACCGCCAAACGGTCAAGCAATGCCGGAGCTGCTCTTCCTGTGCATATTGTATTGAAGTTCCCTTTCACAAACTCAAGGGTCTTTTCCATCTTTTCCATCTGCATGCCAAATGCGCAAAATGAAAGAAATCTTTCTCCAAAAACGCAGAAAGAATACTGCAGCTTCTTCTATCCGCTCCTTCTCAGCCTCAATCCCTTCAATTGTGGCAAACCGTATAAATAACGACCTGAGAAGGAACTCAGGAATATTAGATATGCAAGAAAAATGAGAAGGGAAATATATGTTATGCCAAGGTTTTCATTTGTGTGCACCTTTTTTTCTTATATTCACCATTAAAGGTGTCAATCTTTGAAATAATCCGTGGCTAAGAGATTGGCAGACAGGCCGCAGACAAGCTCGAGCTACACCTGAACATGCAATCACAATAAGCATTTCATGAATTCACGATGCCAACCACTGATAATAGGAATCCAAGCGATCAAACTTTTTTGATGCTTGTAACAACCGGAACAACAACCATCATGATCATAACAAGCATCAAAATAACCCCAATACACATGCATTTGCGAGTACCTCTTTGATGTTGTTTTGCACAATGGAGCTGCTTCCTCCCCTTCTCCACATGATTGCAAGCTTTAGAAACCTGCTGTTCAATATCATCCAGCTGCTCACCCTGTGCTTCAATTTCCCTAATCGTTTCAATCACATTTCCTCTGCCCTGTTCCTGAATAGCCTTTTGCAAAAAATTCTCACTCTCCCCAGTTTCGATGATCTCCTCAATAGTTTGTTCATCAGCTTGCGGGCCTGTAATGGTAAAATAACGCCTCTCGATCGTTTCTCTGTATTCGCCCATCATTTTTTCTCTCAGTTTCCGAAACTCCCCCATCAGATCCTTCAGGTTTTTTTCTTTCTCACTAGGAACAGAACCGGTTAGCCAGTTTGCCCAGCCGCGCCCAGCAACACAGATGACCGCGAGTTTACAGGAAAGAGAGGGTTTGGAGCAGTTTTGGGTATATTCTAAGCATATTCCAGCATATACTTGGAATATGCCCAAAACCCACATCAACAAAGGTTTGCCCCCCTAGGGGCAACCCAAAAACACCTTGTGTGCAAATATAACAATATAACAAATGAGCTAAAAGGACCTAGAAAGCATATAACCTACCTATCTTAACTTGGAAACAAATGCCAAAGAATATATATAGACTACATGCTTAATATGCAAGATGTCATATGCTTGCCAAACCAGTGCACAACCTCCATGCCCATAGCACAAACAACTTCAGAACGTGCAAGTCTACCACTCTATCACAAGTTATGGTTTCTCATATTATGGTTTCTATGAGATAATAAAACAACTTGGAATTCAACATGTAGAACAACAAAAACCAAATGATATAGAAAAAGAAAAAATGAGCCCAACATAACCTATGCTTGCCAATACATAAAAACATGTAAATATAACAACCAGCACAAAGTTGTGTCCATGTCAACACCGTGTTGCCCAAGAAGTCACCATCATCCTGTAGCCTTACCATGCAAAATAAATGCTACAATGAACTGCACTTGTCATTATGTATAGCAAGGTTGGTATTCTACAAGATGTATGGGAATGTTTATTAGGATAATTGTTTGGAATGTAGTTGCATGGACTTCTGTAATTGCAGCGTTTGTCCAGCATGGGTATTGAAAAATAGCTTCTCAACTATTTGGACAGATGTTGCAAGAGGATTAAATCCCAATAATTTCACTCTCAGCACGTTTGATGCATGTTCTGAAAGGTCACATGTTGCAAAAGGGAAGCTAATACATGCATACATCCTCCATATAGCTTTGCCACATGTTTTCGGGACTACTCTTGAACCACGTGCAGGTAGAATAGTGGTGTCTAGTGCATCAATTGACCAATGTATCGAATAAAGAAAGATACTTAGATTGTTGGACAAAGAAATGACAGAGAAATTCTAGTGATCCTGATCTTTGGCTAGACTTTGAAAGTGTATTGTACTCATGGACTCCAAAAATTGTTCCATGTAGAAATGTGAGAATTACAATACCTCAGGATGTCAGGAAGAAGTGTTGGAATATTAGCCTTTTTACAATGAAGACAGGTGTCAATATTTGAGACGTACACGCAGCAAGGCAAAAAAGGGCAAAACGCGTCAGGAAAAAAAAAACAAATAGAATAAAAGGAAGCGGCGCCTGGTCTGTCACGGATTGAGGGAAGTCGATCGGAGCAGAAGATCAATTGTTGAGAGGAGACGGATTCGCATTAGGTCTGCAGGGAAGGCAAAGGACAAGATCGGGTGGTCGGCCTTCGCTTGTTCGCCGAGATCCGAATATGGTCAGCAGCGTAGTCTTGCTTTCTCTCGATTTTTTGCCTACAAGCTTCAATCACGTTAGGGGATCGATTTGGGAAGACTGCAGGTCTGAAGAAACTGCTTGGGTTCTCGGAGAAGGTATTGGTGGACGAATCTACTGCAGTAATCGATTGCAACAAGGGTATCGTGAGTCGAAATCGATCCGCTGGTGCAATTTGTCAGTTCAGGTTCAGGAACTTGTTCTGCAAGGAAGCCCGAATTAGTGGAAAGGAGTAGACACAAGTTTTGGTTGGATTTTTACACTCCGGATTTGCTGAAGGCAGGAGACAGCCGGTTGGCACAATACAAGGAGCATTCAAACATGGCAAGCATGCAAAGTGCGTTATTATTGCGGGTAAGAGAGAATAGGTGGAGCCGTGATTCTGAACGGCAGGTGTTTGAATATAGTAAAAGGAAACTAGTAATTAAGGAGGAGAAATTGGGGGTGATTGGAGCAATTGCTAATTCTCGAAGGAACAATGGTGTATTAACCATAGATTCTGGAGCCGAGGTGTCTGTGGTAAGCACACCTGATATATTGCGGCAGGTTAAAAATAACGAAAACCCTGGAGTGGTCCGATGGGAAATGGAGTTCTTCAAGAAGTTCATGGACGTGGAACTCTGGAACTGGTAAAGGAAGGTAAAGCAATTCTTAATGTGCCAAATGTGTTATATGCACCGGGTATGTTATTCAATCTCATTTCTGTTGCCAATTTAATGGATGATGGTTTTGAGTTGAGATTTCACAAGACTGGATGCAAATTTATAAAAGAGGGTATGAAAACCTTTGAGGCTCAAAGAAATGGAAATTTGTTTGAATTAAACGTAGACACCATTAACAAAATTTCGGTCATGAATGATCTGCATACGGGTAAAAGCATGTTAGGGTGTCCCTTAAAAAGTATTATTTAGTGACCAAAAAGGTACCTAAAAAGGTACCCAGGACTGGGTACTGGGTACCTGTGTAATATCTCAATAAAAGGTACATTCTAGAACTTTTATATATATTTTGATCTCCAGTAGCATTATCTTTATCTTAACTTTGAATATTAATGCGTCCTTGACTTTTATTTTGGAATTTTGTACTAGTTTTAATGAAAATAAAAATGAGAAAGTACCGGTTCGGCATGTGTATGTACTTTTGCAGGTTCCAAAAGTGGTACACCCTAACATGCTTTTACCCATACTTGGCACCTTAGAATGGCACATGTAAATTACAACAGTATTAAGACTGCAAAAAAACATAAATTGTTAGATGGGTTGATGTTTGATGATGAAGAGCATGGCGTGTGTGAGGCTTGTATGCTAGGAAAGCAAAACTAGACTTCCTTTTAAAAAATAAAGGACCTGACGAGCAAACGAAGTTGCTTGAATTAGTGCACTCTGACGTGTGTGGACCCATGCAAGTGCAGAGTCTAGGGGGCAAATCCTATTTTGCTACCTTTATAGATGATTTTAGCAGGCTTATTATCTCCGCTCAAAAGATCAGGTGTTCGATGCTTTCTGACTTTATGTTGCGTAGGTGGAGGGCGTGAGACATCTTCACGAGTAAAATCTTTAAGGACAGATCTTGGAGGTGAATATAGGTCGAGAAATTTATACAATTTTGTCGATGCATGGAGTCAAGAGGCAATACACGTGTCGATATACACCTCAACAAAACGGTGGCCGAAGCGTAAAAATCGCACCATTATGGATGCGACGGATGCATCCGGGCTAGCACGCAGGATTACCCAATTTTGTGGGGAGAAGCGAGCGCTTACCGCTTGCTATGTGCGTAATAGGTTGCCGGCAACCGCATTAAAGGGAGCTGCCCCCGGAGAAACATGGTCCGGAAAAAAGACAATGGCCCATCGATTAAGGGTTTATGGATGTCTAGCCTATATGTTGGTGCCAGAGGAGTCGCTGCAGGAAAGCTGGATGATCACAAGATTCCCACTTTCCTAGTAGGATATGACGAGGAAAACGAATGGCTATAGGTTGTATGACCCCGTGACACACAAAATTTACATTAGCGAGACGCTGAATTTGACGAGAAATTATTGTATAAAGACAGGAAGACATTGACAAAGCAAGAAGAAGAAGAATGGATACCGACAGACTTTTTTGAAGATGATGCGAGAAGGAAAATGAGAAGATAGTGGAGAGGCCGGACATAGTAATAGATGTGGACACAGATGATGAACCGGATGAGGTGCATGAGACCATAGAGGTCAATAGTGCGCCGCGATACACCGGAGACGAGCGTGAGGAGGTATGAGGCTTGGCTTCGATAGTGCTCTATTGAGGGGCAAGATGATGCACGTCAGATAATGCAAGAAGATATTGAAAGTGGAGCAAGGGGGAGATATGCACGTCGCAATGAAATAGAGCCTCTTAAAGCTGAACTTCCCTTTGATACAGAACTTTATGGTAGAACAAAAAGAGTTCCAAAGCCAAAGATAATATCTTGTGTAGTGGAGCCCAGGACAGTGGAGCAAGCCATGATGAGACCAGATTCTTTAAAATGGAAGGAGGCTATGGAAAACGAAGTTGAAGTCCTTTAAAGAAACAGAACGTCATTTGAGCTAGTGCCACGCCCTAAGTGCAAGAATGTGGTAGGGAGTAAATGGCTATTTAAAAATAAAGAGGAATGCTGATGGTTCGATAGAAAGGTATAAAAGCCCGCCTAGTGGCAAAAGGATATACTTTCGAAGCGGGAGTAGACTATACGTGATACATTCTCACCTATAGTCAAGGTGACTAGTCCGAGAACCCCGATAGCATTAGCAGTTCAAAATGATATGGAAATAGAGCACATGGATGTGAAGACAAAGGTTCTTGAATGGAGACTTAGAAGAAGAAATTTATATGGAGCAGCCCGAAGGATATGAGCAAGGAAAGAATATGGTCCGTAGGTTGAAAAAAAGCGCTTTATGGCCTAAGACAAGCATCTAGACAATGGTACGTGCATGCATGAATAACTTTTACTTTCCATAGGATTTAGAAAATTGAAGACTAAGGCAATTTATACATGTGGGAAGAAGGAGACAAGCTTAATCATGGCACTTTATGTTGATGATTGTGTAATGGCTAGTAATGACAAATTATATCCGGAAAGATGTAAAGCATCTTTGAAAGGACGATTTCAAATGTCCCAACTAGGTGAGCTTAAGAAATTGTTGGGTATGGAGGTTAGGAGAGATAGGAGAAAAGGGGAGCTCTTTTTGACACGCGAGAGCAAAATATTAAGAAAGCTTTGATTTGGTTTAGGATGATGGATTGCAACATATATCGACAACGCCCATTGCCCTGTGTATGAAAATTTGTGGTAAGATGTGCCCGAAAAATATGGATGAACGAAGAGAAATGGGAAGGGTACCATATCGCGGCGCTGATAGGCACGCTTTTTGCATTGCGAATAGCACAAGGCCGGATATCTCCTATGCGCTTAATTTGCTCACCGGGTTTGCAATAATCTAGGAAAAGAACATTGGATAGCAAAAAAAAAGGGTGCTAAGATATTTAAAGGGCACTTCGCGATCATGGTATTTGCTTTACCAGGAGTATAGAGAAAATTTTAATAGGATATGCTGATGCAGACTGGGGAGGAGATTTGGATGACAGAAAATCAACTTCAGGTTTTGTGTAAGCTAGGTGATGCTGCCATATCTTGGGGCTGCAAAAGCGTGAATGTGTAGCCAAATCTAGTGCGGGCGTATATATGTGGCGTATCGCAGGCTGACCTCCGAAATAATTTGGCTACATTAGAATGCTCAAAGAGTTGGGATGTCAGCTAACGAAAGCTACCATTTTGTATTGTGATAATAAAAGTGGAGTGGCAATGACCAAGAATCCAAATTCCATCATTCTTGGAGGTAAGCATTGAAATACACCATCATTTCATACGAGATGAGGTGGAAAAGGGGGAGATAAATGTGGAATATATACCAACAAAATTACAGCAAGCTGATATGCTCACAAAGGTTCTTTCTGGACCTAAATTGGTGACTGCTATGACCCAAGTGGGAGTTATGGATTGTAAAGGCTAAGGGGGAGAATGTTGGAATATTAGCCTTTTTACAATGAAGACAGATGTCAATATTTGAGAGGTACACGCAGCAAGGCAGAAAAGGGCAAAACGCGTCAGGAAAAAAAACAAATAGAATAAAAGGGAGCGGCGCCTGGTCTGTCACGGATTGAGGGAAGTCGATCGGAGCAGAAGATCAATTGTTGAGAGGAGACGGATTCGCATTAGGTCTGCAGGGAAGGCAAAGGACAAGATCGGGTGGTCAGTTCCTTCCTGTTTGTTCTGCGGGAGACTGAATATGGCTGCGTAGTCTTTGCTTTCCGGATTTGCTGTCTGCAAGCTTCAATCACAGCAGGGATGGATTTGGGAAGACTGAAGGTCTGAAGAAACTGCTTGGGTTCTCAGAGAAGGTATTGGTGGACGAATCTGCTCAGGTAACTGATTGCAACAAGAAGGCTATGATATTTATTGGGGGTGCTTGAAGAAAAGCGAATAACTATGTAAATTTTCTTCATCATGTATAATATAGTGCTATATTGTGAAATATTGACTATTGTAAATAATATGATATTACATTTTCATACTTTTGAGGTAATTTGTGTGAATTTGAATATGCAACTAAAAACATACAATATGAAATTTGTCCCAAAATTAAGATATAATCCCAATTTAATTGAATGATGGTTTTTATGGTTACCCCTAAAAACATGAACATATACAAAAACACAAAGTGAATGACATCCATGCCTTTTGTACGGCCTGCTTAGACTCTAGAAATCACAAATGCCAGAGCTACTTTAAAGAGAAACCACAAAAGCCAGAGTTATTGTAAAAGATATAGCATCCAATTTTAGAGGTTGTTTTTCTTATATTTGTGTTTTAGAGTTGGGGATGCGCAAATGCAGTGATGCGGCGCTTGTTTAACTTGCTTTTTACTTGGCAGATTAGTTGGATAATATGCCTATCACAAGATCAAGGCTAGATAGCTTCGTTTTTCTCCATGAGATTTTTGAGATAGTTTAGCAACCTTCTCTTGTCCAAGTCCCTTGCAAAAAACTTATCACTAGGGTTTTTCCTCGAAAAACTGAAAGGGCAAGGTTCTTTAATCCTAGTGATAAGCCTTTGGCAGGTACACTAGCCATCGTCTGTAACCAATTTTTGTTTTCCAAGGTCCAAAGTAATATAATTGGAATTCCTTGTTTTGGGATTGCTCGCATGTGCACGGCTATCCTCTCAAAAATTGTACAAAAACTATGTTGAGATGATCTATAGGGAGTTTTGTGATTGTTGCAAGCACATCACAAGAATAATTACTTATGGCATTTATTTAGAGTTGCTAATTAACTTACCAACTATAAATGCTAAATACTTTAAATGACAATGCAACAACCCATATCTAAACGAATGATACCACATTAGAATAGGAGAGCATTGTCCAACAAAGTGGATGAAGAATTACATGCCTAATGCCACAAATGCTTCGCATCAACGAGCACATTAGAAAACAAATAAATACCACTCAATATGTCATTTGTTTTGACTTGACACCTTGTTAGAGTATCAAATGCTTTCGTTCAAAACTAGTCATACTAAACCCCTACAGTGGTGATGGTTTCTAACATACCAATCGGTTTACGACTCTAACATGCTCTAGAATACCGTGCCAATACAGATAGACCCTACATTGGCTATAACGGATGTGGATGGGCAAAAGAATGCTGGTGGGGTGCAAAAGCAGGCATCCGAACACATGCTGACAGCAGTCATATAGCATCCCATATGGCAGCTTGTTTAGGGTATTACTGGTACTAGCACATGGTAATTAGGTAATCAATAGAAACATGTAACAACTCCAATTAATGACGTGGAATACTATGATAGAATAGTAGGTCTAGGGTGCTGATCTAAGTGCTGGGGTCGCATTTTTTTGTACCCCACCAGCATACTTTTGCTCGGATGTTGCTCAAGGCTTGTAATGCCTCTCTAATGTCAAGACTACGAATCTTGAGGGCATGCAGGTAGAATTGTTGAAGTGGGCTGGACCTCAAATTATCCCAGTTCTCACTAGTATATTTAATAGGATCCTTTAGAGTGGTTCTAATCTATAAGCCTGATAATCATTACTGCCCTACTAATTACCTCACAATCATGGTCAGCGCCTTGTTGGCAAAATTGTTTGCTGAAGTTCTTGAACAACAATTGACAGCATGGGTGGAGGAAAACTGGGGTACACACACTTGCATGCAATTTAACATCTAAGCACTCCACTATTGACCATATTTTTATATTGCAAACTCTGCTTAAGGACGACAAGAATAAGAGTCATGATGTTTCTTGCTGCTTTATGGATTTTGCAAAGGCTTTTGATGCAATTTTTGGGAAAAAACTATAGGAAAGATTATTGCAATTAAGTGTCTCTCCGGAGTTGCAAAATGCAATATATGTATTGTATAAAATTATGCTAGCTCTAATGCCATCATAAGACCAGCCTATCAGCAGTAGTGTAGGAGTATGCCAAGGACGTCCCCTCTCTCCTATGCTTGATCAGCTCGAAGTCTATCTTGCTCATCACGGAGGTGGAGGGGCTCAACTTTCTCTCACATCATTAGGTATATGATAACGATATTTGTAGATGATGTTGATCTTTAAGCTCACACTCTTGCAAGTATGCACAACGTTTGGACGCACTAAGTGCTTTTTGTCAGACCGAAATGCAGGTCAACCTGGCCACGACCAAAGTGCTCCTGAATCATCTTCTAGGTAGCATAAATAGCCTCACTTCACTTATAAAGCCAAAACGTGGAAGTGGTATGGATATACAAATACTTGGGAGTGGAATTTGCTACCACCCTATACTAGAAATGAGAAAATGGAAAAGGGGGAAGGGGGGGATTACTATGAAAACGACTGAAAAGGATTTAAAAAAGGGAGATATTTATGAACCTTAACCCATTATGAAATTACGGAACAAGACAATCCATACAAAGGAATAGTGATGACAACCACTCACTATGCCCGGTTTAAAACAAAAAGAACAAGAAAAAATGCACCAAACAGCCATGCTCCTAACATCTAAGAACTAACAAATTCAACTATCAATCGTTGAAACAAGACCCAAGCAAAGCATCCTAACCAACCCATCCACAACCCTAAAACAAAACTACTATGATACAGTAAAGATGGAGCAAGAACAAGGATCGTCCACCCAGAAAGCTCCAAGATGTATCTAGGCTGCACCTTGAACCTAAGAAGGCGAGATACTAGACCGCTAGACCAAAACAACATCTTGGAACCTAGGACAACTCATTTAGAAATTAAACCATAGAACTCTTTAAAAACAAATATTAAGGGATGTTGGGAGCAGGTATCACATTATAACTTCTTGAGAAAAAATCGTTGTGATAACCGAGCCGGGTATCGCCTAGCAAAATAACATCAAAGATTACAACAACTGTAACTTTTTGGGGATGATGACTAGGTGTGGTAGATCATAGCAAGGCAACAAATCTGGAGCGAATGGAAGGGTCTACGCAGCTAGTTCATGGTTGGTCCAAGCAAGCGATGTGGAATAAGAAAAAATGCCACAGAGATCTGATAGGGGCAACTAGAATGAGATGAGCAATTGCGATGAACAATCTAAATTGAATGATACAAACACAGAGATAAGGGGCAGAGGTCGCATTTAGCAACAGAGTAAGTGAGCAAAGTAAAGCTGAGCAAAGCATTTGAATTCCTTTTGGGATCGGATCTCAGGAGATGCAAGAAGACTTTCCAGCCAAGTCTCATTAACTGATCTAAACGAAAGGCTACTCAGCAAAATGGAAGTTTCCCCTACGGTGTCGGCAAGAGTGATGATGGTGACATCGAACCCTCCAATATGTTCAAAAAACTTATAAAAATGTATTTCCAGCCCATAAGGGCGCAGGCAACACCCCTAGCCCAATCCATTAAGCGCTCTTGCCCAAGGGATATAAGTACCTGGAGTAAGAGAATTGGTAACGTAAAGAAAACTCAGTACAAAACCACATAGATCCAACTCAAAGGAAACAATGATGAGGAATACAAGAAACAACACAGTATTTGTAGAAGAACATGTACAAAGAAGACCTAAGCCACAAAAGACCTGGGCCATAAGAGGACCTGAGCGACAGAAGACCTGAACCATAAAAAAACTGGTACCAGAGAAGACCTGATCCAAAGGAGTGGAGCCAAAACTAGCATGCCTTTCCCTAGAGAACCATAGCATACTCCTATTCTTCTTACCAAACATAGAGTAATAAATGTTAATAATCAGAAATAAGCGGAAAATTGTATGTATTGATGATTGATCTGATTGATCCAAAGAGCCTGGATCATGGCTTTACATAGTCAGTGAAGAGGCATGAGTTGCATCTCTTCATGAATGGACACTTACACATCATCATGTCCTTTAGCATGGATTGATGACGTGTACAAGCACAAACTGATTGTGTTTGTTCAGGGAGATTAATCATGTCATTCATTACTGTTAATACTCCCCCTTAATCTTCATGAACAAACCTTTATAATTTTATGCGGCTTCATCTTGGAGTCTTCATTGCTCCTTTGTATACTTGCAGCTTCATGATAAACATTACCACCATAATGTGGTCTTCATTAATATGGGTGCCATCAAATGTGGGCTTATTCCCAAAAGGACAAGTTAGGTACCACTAGGGTTGTGGACTTACCCTTAACTTTATAAGCTGCAACACTTGAACACTATTTCAAGTCTTTGGAAGTTTACAAGATCAAACTTCACGAATAACTCCACTACTCTTCACACATAAATTGGGTGTGCCATGTGCATATGGCTTTCCCTAACTTCTCCCCCTTTTGATCTTGGAAACTTTCAACAAGATCTAGGTTGGAGAGTTGTTAGGCCTTGAATGAACGTCTTCATCAAGGACCTAGAAGAGTGAGTGCCCTAAGGAGTACCACTTAGAGGTGGCTTTAGCATCATATAGATGACCACTAGTTTGTGGGTTTATACATCCAATTTATTATGGATGGTTTTTATTATGTTTGCAGAATGGAACAACTTATCTGGAGTATGATGACTCCGAATACTCTTGAGCTCCAGTTGTGGCTGCTTCTAGGAGTTGACGGTATTCGTCATCAGTTGCCATAGAGAACTCTTCATTTTCAGAATTATGAGTACTTATGCTAGAGCAATCTGTAAAATGCTCATAAGGAGATGAAGACCTTTCAAGGTCAGATATATCACCATCATAAGACTCAATTGCCAGAAGGGATGAGTCACTGGAAATTTCTATAATAGAAATTGGGGATGAAGCACTCTCATGAATTCCGTTTGGAATTGGAGTGTCATCATCAGAAGTGATCTCAATAATCTCAAGAGGACTCTCATGAATCCGGGGACCATTCAAGGAACAAGGTTCCTTGGTCTCTCCCCCTGGATGGTGTAAATGGTACACCGGTTGCTGAAGCATTTGCTGATGCTTGGAGCAATAGTATGAGTTGAGGTCCAAATGTGGATGATGTGAATTCAATTCACAATCCATGATTTTGACTCTTTTATTGGAAGTCTTAAATAATTCTGGCATTATCATAAACAATTCTGAGAGTACTTCACCTTTCGCTTTGGAGGAGGTGAGTACTTTGAACTGCATTGAGAGTTCGAAGATTGGTCTTCAGCAGGTCTTTTCCCTTTGTCCACAGTTATCAGCACCAAGTGAAAATTCGTAAGGATTTTCTTGCTTGTTGAAAGGTGCTCCAATCCAAAATAATTTTCTGCTAGAAGATATTAGTCTTGAGGAGTTGCGCAGGCTCTTCAAGAGTGATTGGGAAAACAGAAAAAATTTGAAGCGATTTGTGGATTGGGAGCAGTAAATGAAATCGATTTGTGAGAGCAAATCTGAGGAGGCCGGAACTGATGCGTCTGTTAGAGGCGCACCGTTTAATTTCTGGTGTTTGTCCACATGGCAATTTGTTGCCAAAAAAATTTCTTGGGCGTCCGTATTTTGCCGCGAACGCCATATCCGTTGCTGGTCTGCTCCAAAATATATCCTCGGCAGAGCCAAAGATGGCTGAACAGGTTCGGCTCTAAGAAACAGGAAGATTTTGGCGATCTTCTACTGGTCTTCTGCTGCCGTTTGACAACAAAGTTTGAAATCGATTCCTCCAGGGAGAGGTAAATCCAAATTTCTTTGCTCGTAAGCAAATCTATTGGGTTGCATGGCCTGCTTGGCTCCGGTTGATTAAAACCAGAGTGTTTGACGTTCTTCTGCTGCTGTTGTTCACGAGGAGGGACAAAAAACTTCTTGCCCTTCATAGATTGAATGGATCCAATAACTCAGATTTTACCCATTTTGCAATTTCCTTTGCATAAAGGAATTAGAGGTCTGAATACTTCATGGATCTCTGCAATGGCCTTACAGGCATCTCTCTTGGAGATTTGCATGCAAATTTATGCATGGTCCTCAGTGTCTTGTTCACTGGAATAACTGCTGAGCATCATTTGATGGCTGCAGCATAATATCTCTGTCTTCATAGCCTTCATGGCTGAGACCGTAACATGAATTTGGCAGGGGGGAATGCCAATTCAAAAATCTTGTATAGAAGCCGTGATAAATTTGCTTCAATGAGCAATGTTATGGCACCATAATCTTGCTGCTTTATGTGCTTGCTTAAGATGTAGAGAAAAAAATTTAAGATTTTAATAAACCTTAATTTCTTCCAGAGTGTCCAGGATCGTTCGCTTGACTCTTGCTTAGGCTGGGCTGCTCTACAAGGCAGCCCTGGATTTCTTCAGCCTTTAACGAGGCTCTGATACCATGTTAATAATCAGAAATAAGCGGAAAATTGTATGTATTGATGATTGATCTGATTGATCCAAAGAGCCTGGATCATGGCTTTACATAGTCAGTGAAGAGGCATGAGTTGCATCTCTTCATGAATGGACACTTACACATCATCATGTCCTTTAGCATGGATTGATGACGTGTACAAGCACAAACTGATTGTGTTTGTTCAGGGAGATTAATCATGTCATTCATTACTGTTAATAATAAAAACGACTTCAATGAAGCCAAAAACACAGTTTAGTGTTGAGGCCACACTCATAGTGAACTTCAAAGGACAATCGCTACATGTCACGTCGGACTTAAAAGTCACTAACTTAGTACAATGCGGAAAAATCTCTCATAGCTCGATTTTCATCCAAATTGCTGCATAAATTTTGCAATGCCAAGCTCTCTACAACGGTATCCACTATCCAACGAGCTCACAGTTAGTAAAGTTTAGAAGATGTCGAGCCTAAGATATGCAGGCTTTTTACTTATATCCGCCTCAATAGCAAAGAAAGAGGAACGGCGTTTGAACAAAGCATATGGATCGCTAAAGCAGGCATTGATACATCTTTCTGGGCTGCAAATGGAGAGCGATGCTGCTACTTATGCATCCCTTCTAAAGCAGTGTATCAAAGAAAAGGCTTTCGTATTGCTGCTGTTAGTAGAAATGGATTTCAGCAAGAGAGAATAATGGGTAATTTACTTTTTGAGAGATATTCTAAATGTGGGTCTGTGATTCAGAAGGTTTTGACACCATAAAAATGTGTACTCTTGGACTATCATGATTGTGTCTTATGTGCAGCTTGATAACAAAAGCACTGCAGTTGATTTATTCAATGAAATGCAGATGGGAGGTTTGAAACCAATATAATATCCTGGATGCAGAAAAATGCAAAGAGAAGGCATCATGCCAAATAAGATCTCCTTAGTCACTTACCTGAATGCATCTTCAACTCAGGTGGATCTTCTACAAGGTAAGTTCATTCATGCCAGCATTGTCTTGCATCACTTTGCAACTGACGACGTTGTAGGAACTGCACTTGTCATTATCTATAGCAAGGTTGGTATTCTACAAGATGTATGGGAATGTTTAATAGGATAATTATTTGGAATGTAGTTGCTTGGACTTCTGTAATTGCAGCGTTTGTCCAGCATGGGTATTGAAAAATAGCTTCTCAACTATTTGGACAGATGCTGGAAGAGGATTAAATCCCAACAATTTCACTTTCAGCACTGTTTGATGCATGTTCTGAAAGGTCACATCTTGCAAAAGGGAAGCTGATACAAGCATACATCCTTCATATGACGGCTTTGTCACATGTTTTCGGAACTGCTCTTCCCAATATGTATGGAAAACGTGCATGCATTGAGGATTTTTGGAGCATTTTTCAAGCCATGGAAGAGAGGAACCTGGTTTCATGGAATGCCATGATTGCGATTTATGCTCAAGAAGGATATGCAAAACAGGTGCTGCAGCAACCAAACAAAATCACCTACATCAGCATTCTTGAAACTTGTTTTAGCTTGACAGATTTAAAAGAGGACAAGCTGGTATATGTGTACATAGTTGTCAGTGGACATGAGCTGAATGCCATGATTGCGATTTATGCTCAAGAACGATATGCAAAACAGGCGCTGCAGCAACCAAACAAAATCACCTACATCAGCATTCTTGAAACTTGTTTTAGCTTGACAGATTTAAAAGAGGGCAAGCTGGTATATGTGTACATAGTTGTCAGTGGACATGAGCTAAATGCTATTATTGGTAATGCCATTATTAATATGTATGTTAGATGTGGGAGCATGGTGAATGCATGGAAAACTTTCAATATGATGGATGAGCGCACTTTAATTTCATGGACAACTATGATTGCAGCCTTTGGGCATTATGGTCGTAGTGAGGAAGCACTTTTAACCTTTTCGACAATGCAAAATGAAGCTGTGAAGGCCAATGATCTTACCATTGTTAATGTATTGTCTGCATGTAGTCATGGGGGCCTGTTCACTAAGACTTCAATTATTTTGTTTCTGTCCAAGAAGTGTATGACAGTACTCCAACCATAGAGCATTATGGGCATGCAATTGATTTACTTGGACGCATGGGGGGGAAGTGCAGGGGAACTCGCTGAGGCCTTTAACGTTATTGAAAGCTTGCCCCTTCAAGCTACACCTATGTTGTGGATGATCTTTCTTGGAGCAGGTGTTGTTCATGGTGGGTGATCTTAAGCAACACTACGTGGGGTTGTTGAATGTATACACTGGACAAACCATCTGCTAGCTTGATCTTGGGCTAACAAAGCTTGTCTGGCTGAAACGAAGGCATCATAGTCCTTCGCACCTGAGGAAAGAATGATACCATGTGATTGCATATGGCCTCGTTAGTCTAACTTGAATAATCCTGCAGGTATGTATTTTCCATGGTGGCTTGGTATGTTGGTTATTTCTGCACAATCACTTTAGCATAGGCAGTGCTAACTTTCTTCATCTGAGTTAGAAAGTCAAAATACGCAATTAGGAGAATTTACCATATAGATACATTATTCTGATTCTTAGTTCTCTTCTACCTTGTTCAACATTGGTACAGCTAAGCTTGGAGGATTGCTGCCAAATTTGGTCCACTGAAGTTGGTGCTGTCGTTCTGCGTTTCCTTAAAACGAGATTACAATGTTTCATCAGCAGCTCAAGGTGCAATCCAGCATATATTTTTGGCCAAGTGCATGTCTTTGAGTAAAAAGAAGAGAGGAAGCCTGTGCCGGCTTTTAGGCTTTTCTGTACTTTTTTTCTGATAGATTTCCTATTCCAGTTTTCAACGGAAAGATTAATTCCACTATATAATGTCCCCATATCATAGAAGAAGAGAAAACAAAAACGATAATGTGTGACGCTCCCTGCTAAACATACGGCGCCCACCGTACACTCGGCGGGAAATCCCGTCCGGCCTCAACAACAACCCAGCGGGCCCCCCGTCTGCCCCGCACTCGAGGTGACCCTTAGTGCGGGGAGGGAACACTGAAGGTGTCTTATGCCCTTTCCCTATGGGCTCCTATAACAAATGAAGCGATAACACGTCGTAACTAGCATCAACATACACAAATACTACCTCGAAGGGTAGTTCATCACACATATACCAATACAAAGATGATAAGCACGAACCGTAAAACATGAGAGCTCCTACCCGTGCTCGGACTCATAAGGAGGATGACCCGAATCGGGTGGCCCTCAAGATAGAGCGCACCAGAGTCATGGCAATGGCGAGGGCTGGCATAGAACAATGGCTAGGGTTGACCACTCCATCCGCCCCTCCCCGTGCATACTTTTTGCGGATGGGCTAAATCAGGCTCGACAGACTCTAGCCTTCCTGGATCACGCAATCCCATGGCATCACCCATCGGGACTACTCCGTGTTGCATCTCCCCGTCCGATGAGGCGGAAGGGTTGCATCTCCCTTCCCCAGATCTAGAGGTGCCGGGTGGGCGGCTAGAGAATCGCGGGCGACACACGATTCGCACTGACCGAACCCCCAAAAAACGAGAGCCAAGCCGACACTTGCGGCTCTCGAGAGGCGGCGACACCATTGCCCCCGTGAGGTGTCGGACCCATGCTCGCCCACACGGGGTGACCGACCATAAGCCTAACCCACTATGGGATCCCCCGGCCCCCACTCGGGGGGATCCTCCCTCCACATTCCCTCTAGCCCCGTTGTATGGTGCTGAGTCATATCATAGCCTCGATAGCCCTGGGTGGGCTCCTATGCACAGCCCCGCAACTAATAGGAACTAAGGGATCTACTCTTAGGAGCATACTACATATGGCCCTAGGTCTCTACCCCCTTCCCAATACAAGAGGAGCAAGCATGATCAACCAACATCACATAATCATCACATCATGAGAATAATCATGAGAAGAACATCTTAACCTAATCATACAAATCTAACTAATGGTTAGGGTTCAAGATGTTGAATACGGGTTCTAGGATGGCTCTACTCAAGATACAAGATACTAGCATATCTCGAATGCTAATTCCGATAAGCTATCACAACTACTACCCTACATACCGCTCCCCCTCTCTCCTCCGGATCCGTGTGCCTCCATGGTCTTCGACTCACGTGATGCTGCTCTTGCTCCAAGAACGAGTCTACCCTGCTGGGGCTGCTGCACCAGTCTATGCCACAGCAAACGATGTTCGAAATGAAGTTTCGAACGAGTAGGTGAGTCTCTAGGTGCTAAGGCTGGAAAGAGGCCTAGGGTTAGGGTTTCAGCTTACATAAGTTAGGTCCACCTAGGATGCCACGTGGCACCAATCGGGTGAGTCTTGTGTGGCGGGTGCCCCCAATAGGTTAAGGCCACGTGGATAATGGTTTGGCACTATTGTAGGCGAATTCCACCAAGTGGATGTACTCATCCCACTTGGATCGCTTGTTCCACACATAGCTTCAAGCATGTCTTCAATGATCCGGGATTCGCCCTCTCCGGCCTCGCCATCTGCTTGGGGATGATATGCCGCGTGCTCATGGAGAGCTTCGTCCTAATGGTGCTAAAGAGATCCTGCCAAAAGGCACTCATAAACTTAGAATCTCTATCGAGATATTATCTCCCCGAGGCATGCCATGGAGTCTAAAAAATCTCCCTTACAAATAACTTGGCAAGATCTAATGCGGTGTCGATAGTCTTGCAAGGCACAAAATGCGCCATCTTAGATAACTTGTCTCGACAACCATCAATGCATCCTTGCCTCGAAGAGTTCTAGGAGCCCTCAGTAATGAAATCCATGCTTATGACCTCCCACCGCATTTGGCACCCCCAATGGCTCTAGAGCACCCGAATCCGAAGTTGCTCGCTTTGGTCTGCTGACATAACTGGCAATCCCGAATATATGCAGCTATCCGCCTCTTCATTCCCCGGGCGAAGTAACTACTTCGAATCTTGAAATAGGTCTTCATGAAGCCAGCATGCCCTGCTATTGGGCTGTTATGTGTGTCATGAAGAATTAACTTCCTTACCCCTGACGATTCGGGCACACACAACTTATGCTTGTGATACAACAGGTTGCCTTCCTTCTTATAATGCTTGAAGGCTTCCCGCTCTTTATCTGTTCTGGCTTCCTTGGAAAGGCTTTCCCACACCTCCTTGAAGTCGCCATCGGTTGGCAAGGACTCCTCAATCTTCTTGCCAAACTCACTCGAAAGAGTGGAAATCGCATTACAATGCGTCCTTGTCTGAAATGGTCTCCTGGAGAGGGCATCCGCTACAACATTAAGCTTGCCAGGCTTATATACAATATCAAAATCATACTCCTCAAGAAATTCCATCCACCTTCTTTGCCTTAAATTGAGGAGTGGCTGGGTAAAAAGATACTGCAGACTCTGGTGATCAGTATCCAACTGAAACTTCCTTCCCAGCAAATAATGCCTCCATATCCTTAATGCCCTGACAATGGCTAGCAGCTCCTGATCATGGGTTGGGTAGCGTTGCTCGGCGTCGTTCATCTTCTTCGAAATCGTGGCGACTACCCTTCCTTCTTGCATCAAGATCGCTCCTGTTGCTATCTTACTTGCATCTGTTGCTACCAACTTATCTTTACTCGGATCCGGGAGAACAAGCACTGGTGCTGTTGTTAAGGCCTCTTTAAGCTTCTCGAAAGAAGCTTGGACTTTCTCTAACCAATGGCTAGTCCAATCCTTAATCTTCTTGGCCTTGGTGAGGTCCGACAGAGGGGACGCCCACTTAGCAAAGTCCTTCACGAACTTTCACGTAATATCCCCGCCAACCCGAAAGCTTCTTACTTCGCCACATTCCTTGAGCTGGCCAATCGACTATTGCCTCAATCTTAGATGGATCTGTGGAGATTCCCTGGATGTTACTACATGCCCCAAATACTCCACTCTACTGTTGCAAAGTGGCACTTAGAGAGCTTCCCATACAACCGATGACGTCTCAACTTTTCCAAGACTTTCCCCGAGATGCCGACAATGCTCCTCGAGGGACTTGTAGATTAGAATGTCGTCGAAGAAGACAATAACAAACTCATCCAAGAAGTCTCAAGATGTCGTTCATCGGCGCATAAATGTTCTTTGGAGCGCCGATAGTCCAAAGGGCATTACTATAAACTCAAAATGACCATACCGCGTTCTGAAAGCGGTCTTATGGATATCCTCTTCTTTTATTCTTATCTGATGGTATCCTGACCTCAAATCAATTTTAGAGAATACCTTTGCTCCTTGTAACTGGTCCATTAGGTCATCTGCCCTTGGCAATGCATATTTGTTCTTTATCGTCTGCTTATTGAGCTGGCGATAGTCTATGCACATTCTTAAGCTCCCATCTTTCTTCTTCACAAAGAGTATAGGTGCTCCAAAAGGAGACACACTTGCTCTTATAAAGCCAAGCTCAAGCAATTCCTGAAGCTGCTTCTTGAGCTCAATCAATTCTGGTGTGCTCATTCTATATGGCGCCTTACTGGTAGGCTTCGCATCCGGAGCCAATGTGATCTCACATTCCACACCTCTATAAGGTGGCAGCTGCCGGATTTCATCCGGAAATACATCCTTGAACTCGGAAATAAGCCTTGCTATCTGCTTGGGCAACTGATTCCCCTTTGGGTCACTTCCCTCCTGCTTGCCTGGCTCAACTGATTCCATCCTCAAGATGTAGTCCACCTTATTCCTTTCTATACTCTTCCTTAGCTGCTTCAAAGAAATACACTGCATGGGAGAATCTAGCTTCTTACCTTTGACTATCAATTTGCTGCCGTCTGGTGCCGTCATGGTGACTTCGTTCCGGTCGCAATCAATGATGGCTTTGGCTGGCTTCAAAAATTCCATCCCCACTATAAGATCGTATCTCCCGATATCCATGACTTCCGCTCCCATCGGCCACTTAGCCCCACTAAGGTCTATATCAAAGGTGATCCTCCTCCCCTTAGTGTGCCAATGGAATGCCCGTTTTACATCGCATCGGGCCTTGGCTTGGACTTCAATACCTTGTTCTTCATTAGAGCAGCCAATCTAGGAGATGCAAAATTGTGAGAGCTACCTGTATCTATGAGGACTACATATGGATTACTATTGCACATATGTGGCACTCACCATCTATGAAGTCCTGGGCCTCCTGGCTGGTCGCCGCCCTCGTCCGCCTCGTGGGGAGTCCCAATCCACCGGGGCTAAGGTCAGCCTGCATGATGAATGGGCAATCATGCATTGATTGCCACCCCGGGCCGAAGCACCTAAAGCATAACTTTTCTCAATGCATTCTGTCTCTTTTCCTTGTCTGGCAGACTGTCTAGGAGACGCAAGAGCACTTTGCCCTCGACGCGATTCTCGCGGGCTTACTACGGTCCCCAAAAGCTTTGTTCTCGACCCTTACCTTGCTGCCGACTCCCCGATGGTGTAGCTGCCCATTGCTTACCCCCGATATTGTCCTTGATAATGCCCTGAACTCTTACCTCGAAGGTTGGTCGCTTTTCTGCTGGAGTTTCTTTGGTGCCTCTTCCAAACTTATGGCTTTATCTTCGCCTCTCGCAAGAATCGACCTTGGGTTGATTGCTCTAACAAGCCTCTTGATATTGCTGTTCAACCCCTCAATGTAGGTATCCACTGCTTGCCTTTCTGAGACTCCAGGAACATGGAGCCTAAGCCTCATGAATTCTTCGGTATACTTAGCCACTGATAAGCTACCCTGATTCAACCTGTAAAACTGCTGGATCTGTCTACTAGTATGAGACCTTGGCACATAGTGCTTGCGGAAAGCCTTGCTGAAGGTCTTAAACCTGCAATTGTTCCTCTTCAGCTTGTTAGACTTAGCATATCCCTTCCACCAGATCCTTGCCGGGCCCAATAAGGTTAGGCTGTAGCAACTTTCCCTATGTCCTTGTCTTTCATACCGTGAGAGTTGCCAAATTCTTCCATTTCATCAAGCCATGCTTCACCTCCATGCCTCGATCTGTCTTTACTTGAGAACCGGCCGAAGCTTCCTTGTCTTCCATACATTGCTCATAGCACTATCCACCTTTTTCTGATAGTCATCTGTTTTTCTTGCTCTTTTCCTTGCTTTAGGTGTGCGGGTCGACCGGCTCTGAGCTAGAGCTGTCCTCACCGGCGAACCGCCCCGATGAGCTGGAGCTAGATGATGATGGACTCCTGGTTCTCCTTCTTCGTCTCTTATCCCTGACGTTCCCCTGGTTGCCCTCCCCTTCCTGCTGAGGGACTTCGTCACCACCCGGAAAACAAGGTGGAGGTTGAGGACCATCTTCCTGTGCATTCATGAGAGGTGTCGCCCAGTTGATGAGATGTTGCATCTGGTTCCTCATCTGCACCAACCTTGCGTTGACTGCCTCTGGTGACATATCCTGTTCAAAATCTTCTTGTTCTCTGCCAAACAAGTTCCTTGGTACCCAATTGCGTGGTCGGTGCTGGTCTTGAGATCCTGCACTTGAGTTCCTTGCTGCAAGGATTGATCATCAATACATGTTATTTAGGTTAGATGTTGATCAATCTTACTTGTAATTGAATTATCTTTATTAGTTATAAAGAAATCATACAAAGCCTTGCATTTATAAAACAGCTAATAGCCATTAATACATAAGGGTTACATGATAGAGTAGATATGTCTTAGCACAATGGGTACAAGAAACATTTAGCACAAAACTTAAGAAAATTTCACAATTATTCAGTGGCCTCCCGAAAGCCTGAAGAAGTTCTTGACATCCCTGAATCGGAGGCCTTTGCCGAGGTTGCGCAAGATGTTCCTTGTCGATCTTCCTTCAAGTGCTCGGGCCATCTCCGCTTCCGGAAGTTCTGGTGCTGTTGCTGCTACCACTGAAAGTGTTGCATCCCTAAGATGCCCTCTCGCAAAGTCGAGGCAATGGAGCGCGACTGCCCTGTTGAAAAGAATGATGTGATCGGCATGGGCGTATATCTTCGAGTGCTGCCCGAAGCCCAAAAGTGCTATGAGAAGTGCCACGCATTCTTCCCCTTTGGCTGAACTCCTTGTGGAAGACTATCATTTGCCCTTGGCCGAGGGCTGGAAGATAGTAGCGGCGTCGCGGCCCTTCCCTACGCCTCGCGATCCGGTGCCCTTCCTCTCGAAGCCGCTTCACCGTAGGCATCCACCGCCATCGTCTTCATGATCCCTCCACATGCCGGGTTGCATTGTCCGTTGATGCCGCTGACCCTTCCCTCATGCTCCTAGCTCGAACCGGGCCTGGGCTTGGGCCCTTCCCTTCCCTTGTAGAGTGTGCTCAGATCTCTTTGAACTCCTCCTCCGAGATGATAGGTTCCCGCCGTCGATAGATCTCCCTTATCTGGCGATAGGCTGCTATATCCGACATTGTCT
Organism: Isoetes taiwanensis; assembly: GCA_021234155.1. Taxonomy (NCBI): domain Eukaryota; kingdom Viridiplantae; phylum Streptophyta; class Lycopodiopsida; order Isoetales; family Isoetaceae; genus Isoetes; species Isoetes taiwanensis. The sequence continues at coordinate 5,371,629 of JAJEKV010000018.1, forward strand.
CTCCAAAGATAAGAGTGTCTCTCCGACTCCCTTGGAATCTCCCCGGTATGAGTAGTCGATGAGGTCTGTGCTCTTCCGTGTGCTATCATGCCCAAGAGCTCGTCAATTGGAGACCCCGTTTCACGACAATAGGACAAGTTGAGGATGTCATTTGCAAAATGTACTCCTCCCCGTCGATGACTACTCGGTGATAAAGCTGTGATGCCGACTGGCGGGTCCGTAGCTGTTCTCCTATCGTCGTCGTGCCTCAACGCATACCTCTGCATTCTTGTTGCTTCCCTGCTCTCCCATTCTGGGTTCTGCTCCCCTAGCTGCCGTAGTCTTCATGGATCTGCGAGATGGTGCCCCCGACGCCGTGCCATGGTATTCATAGGCGAGGACTCTATATTCGTGATTTGATCCCCGGCCCTCTGCATCAAGTGGCGCTAAGTCTAAGGGCTGAAACGTAGGTTCCCCTACTTTGTTGATTGACTTATAGTGCATGAAAAAGGGCAAGGGTCATCGCCGAGATGAAAGGTACCTATGCCTATTGTGTCTACTGGTCATGTAATCGGGCATGGTCCTAGTCCTATCCCATAGCCGCTTCTTGCCTCTAGATCCTCCCAACTCTCGACCTAAGGCTTGGGTAAGTGTCTCAAGAGAAACCCATTCCCTCCCCTAGGAGGCAGCCTAACTTCCCAAGGCGGGACTGCCGATCATACTTGCACATAATGTCCGTGTAATAGGGTGTTCTAGTCAAGGTTGCATGAAGATCAAACAAGTGATCAAACACACGGGGAAGGCTTGATCTACGTGAAGGATATGGATATGGCTTGCAAAGATTCCCGGGGTGCACCTCTATATATGGACAGATGGCATCTGCGTTCGAGGGGTCATAGAAAAACCCTCAGATAACGGCTTTTGGAGTAGAAAACCCATACCATACGGTTTTTCTCGAACTAACATACAATATAGACCCTATCCGTAGATTTCACGATTGATTGTGCCAAATTATATAATCCCTTTCGACTTTGTACCTTTTGTGAAGATCCTTTGTGCCAAATTATATAATCCCTTTCCGACTTTTTGTACCTTTTGTGTACCTTTTGTGCCAAATTATATAATCCCTTCCGACTTTGTACCTTTTTTTCGTCAAATGGATCAGCTCCCCAAATCGATCATCTACTTTAATCTCTCCTTCCCGCCCGTATGAGCTCCCGACCGTATACCTACGACCAAGGCAATAAAAAAACCCTAAAAGTTCACTCAGTTGGTACGTACGTGACCATTGAGTGAACCCCCCTTGGCAGCATTGTACCATCTTTCGAAGTTGTTGGGCGCCATTGAGTAGGAAAAGGTGCAGAAAATAGCTTGCAAAGATCAGTGAAGGTTCAGAAAATCGCCTAAGGGCTGGGAGCAGTTCTGTGGAAGGGGAAAATGGCAAATGAGACCTCTTTTTATAGACTATGGGTGACCTCGGGGCTCGTGCAAAAAGGTACCTATCTAGGAAGGCCTTGGTTCTATGGCTCTGGGTGTCCAAATGGCCTACCATGAAGTGCAAACTTAAGCAAAACAAAGCAAGAAACACTATATGGCAATTTGTTGGATCAATTTTGGCTAATTTGGGTCAAAAATGGGCTGACCCGGGTGAATCCGCGCGGATGGCCTCCGCGTCGCTAGGACGCTTGACGCGCGTTTGGCTTGCTCACCCGGTTGGCCTGTTTTGGGCCAATTTTGGTCATTTTTGGGAATTTAAAGATGCTAATATGGCTAATTGGGCCGATTCTAAGCTAACTAGCAACTTATTTTGAGCAAAACTGACATCTAAGGCATGATTTTGGGGCCAGTCGGGTGAATCCGCGCGAAACGCGCCTGCGTCGGGAACGCAGAGGCCCTAGGCGCGGTCTCACCCGGTTGGCCTGATTTTCAGCATTTTTGATGATTTTTTTGCCAAAATTTTGTTGTAGTCATGATTTCTAGGATGTTTCTAGACATGCTATGAAGAATTCTACCACAATTGGGTTCTATTCCTAAATTTCAAGCATCCAACATTTTTTTCTAATTTACAGAGGGAAAGTAACTTTTTATATTAATAAGAAACACAATTACATGGGAGTTTCTCTTTTCTAACAAAATTTACAAAATTTGAGGTCTAAGGCCTCTCTCTGCGAATCCTCCGTGCTAAGTGAATATCCTTAGGCATAAGGGTAACTCTCTTAGCATGGATAGCGCAGAGGTTCCCTTCCTCGAAGAGCTGGACCAGCCTCTTGCAGGGCCCGGGTCATTAGAGGGGTAACCCTATAATCGGTCCGGAACTCCTGCATCACCTCTCTAAGGAGACGCTCGAAGGGCGCCTTCCTTATCGGGAGATTCGTGCACATCCGAAAGTGCGAATCTCCCTAAACACCCTGGGCGTTTTTGCTGCTCGCCCGTGGTGAACCCTCTTGGGTTTTTCCGGCCTAGGTGGGGGTGGCTTGGGCTGGTTCTTCTTCGGCATGCCGCCCACCACGACGCGCTGCACCTCCTGGCGGCAATACCACTCATTGTACCTCGTCCAACGACGAAGGTACTCCTTGTATGCCACCATCTTCCGCTTAAACTCGCGGTCCTGCTGGAGCGCGAATGCCCGCTCCCCTACCTTTTGCTTCTTCACCTCCTTAGGTGGATCCGGCCACTTAGGGTAGGGTGGCCTCGCGTCGGGGTCCTGCTGCCCCTCCTCCTCCTCTTCCTCCACGCCCTCCTCTTGTGGCTCCTCCTCCGGCCGGGGCTCTTCAATAACGACGGTCCGGCGAGGGCCATCGTTCCTCCTCTTCGTACGCCTTTCTTGCTCCCTCAGCTCCCTTTCCCGCTCCCGCTTCTTTCTGGCGGCCCTCTCCTCTGGCCACTCCGCGACTTTTTCCTTCCCCTTCTTTTTGGGCGCTGAAGGGCCCGCTTCTTCGGTCTGGAGGTGGTGCTGCTCCTCCACCTGTTCTTCAACTTGTTCTTGCACCTCGGTGTCTGAGGCTCCGAAGTGGCGCGATTCACCCGTTCTTTGTGTTCCTGCCGACGAGGGGCTGCTCTCGGCATCGTGATAGGTGACGTCGTTGCTGCTGCTGCTGGGGGAAGGCTTCTCTTCCCCCTTTTTGGGCCGAAGATGCTCCGGGATCTTCTTCACGTGCCGACCCGCTGCCGCCTGTGCCATAGAGAGGGTGGGGCGCTCGCCAAACTTCCTAGCTGTTTGTTTGGTGCGTGCCATATTTTGTGGTTCAGGAAATGGGTGACGTAAGGCTGAGCAAGAGAGAGGTGAAGGTGAAGGGTTGGAGAGAGAGAATGAGGTGTCAGATATTTAAAAAGGAGGGTCCCTGGGAATATTCTCCTACCATAATTACCCCTATTTATTAGCCCCCCTTATTAATTACATCATACTTAATAATTATTTAATTATTAAGATATGTATTACTTCTGTATTAATTCGTATTATACCTAAATTTTTTTGAATTTTCTAATGGTTTGAAGTGCTAATTATGGATTTGCACCATTTTTCACTCGGGTCTCCGATTGGTATGATTCTTCGACCCATTTTAGGTGAAATTTGGTGCAGATGCATAATTTTCACTCCAAATTTACTAGAAGATGAATTTGACTCACTCATTCCTTCGTCTAACACTTAACCTAAATCCTGACCCACTACCTAGGAGAAAAATTTTTCCCCCGTTTTCGCGGTTCAGTGGTGTAAATGTTTATTTCACACCCCTATAGGCCTGTTAGAGTACTTTCATGGTTATGGTCAGTGCTAGTTCTTGGTCAACCAAGAACATCGCTCTGATACCATTGTGACGCTCCCTGCTAAACATACGGGCCCGTACACTTTCAGCGAGAAATCCCCGTCCCCGCTCAACAACGCCGCGGGCCCTCCGTCTGCCCCGCACTCTGAGGTGACCCTTAGTGCGGGGAGGGAACACGAAGGTGTCTTGCGCGCCCTTCCCCTATGGGCTCCTATAACAGCGGAAGCGATAACACGTCAGAACTAGCATCAACATACACAAATACTACCTCGAAGGGTAGTTCATCACACATATACCAATACAAAGATGATAAGCACGAACCGTAAAACATGAGAGCTCCTACCGGTGCTCGGACTCATAAGGAGGATGATGACCATTTTGGGCCTCAAGATAGAGCAGGAATCGAGTCATGGCAATGGCGAGGGCGGCATAGAACAATGGCTAGGGTTGACCCTCCATCCGCCCCTCCTGTGCATACTTTGCAGATGGGCTAAATCAGGCTCTGACAGGACTCTAGCCTTCCGGATACGCAATCCCATGGCATCACCCATCGGGACTACTCCAGGTTGCATCTCCCTGGTCCGATGAGGCAGGAAGGGTTGCATCTCCCCTTCCCAGGATCTAGAGGTGCCGGTGGCGGCCTAGAGAATCGTGGCGACACACGATTGCACCCGGACCGAACCCCCAAAACGAGAGCCAAAGCTGACACTTGCAGCTCTCGAGGCAGCGTAGGCGACACCATTGCCCCCGTGAGGTGTCGGACCCATGCTCGGCCCACACGAAGTGACCGACCATAAGCCTAGCCCACTATGGGATCCCCCGAAGCCCCCACTCGGCAGGGATCCTCCCTCCACATTCCCTCTAGCCCCGTTGTATGGTGCTGAGTCATATCATAGTCTCGATAGCCTGGTGGGCTCCTATGCACAGGCCGCAACTAATAGGAACTAAGGGATCTACTCTTAGGAGCATACTACATATGGCCCTAGGTCTCTACCCCCCTTCCCAATACAAGAGGAGCAAGCATGATCAACCAACATCACATAATCATCACATCATGAGAATAATCATGAGAAGAACATCTTAACCTAATCATACAAATCTAACTAATGGTTAGGGTTCAAGATGTTGAATACGGGTTCTAGGATGGCTCTACTCAAGATACAAGATACTAGCATATCTGGAATGCTAATTCCAGATAAGCTATCACAACTACTACCCTACATACCGCTCCTGAAGCTCTCCCTCCCGCATCCGGTGTGCCTCCATGGTCTTGACTCACGATGATCTTGCTCTTTCTCCAAGAATCCAGTCTACCTGTGGGGGAGACTCTTTTGATCTATGCCACAACAACGATGTTCAAAAAGCGAGGTTTTGAATCCAGTAGGTGAGTCTCTAGGTGCTAAAAATTGGAAAGAGGCCTAGGGTTAGGGTTTCACTTACATAAGTTAGGTCCACCTAGGATGCCACGTGGCACCAATCGGGTGAGTCTTGTGTGGCGGGTGCCCCCAATAGGTTAAGGCCACGTGGATAATGGTCTAAACCTATGGTTGGCTAAGTTATGAGAATAACTTGGCCATGCCCCTAGTGCCACACTCTATGGTATACAAGGCTATGAAGATAGACTTGTATAGTGATTTTATCCGAATAATATACGTATTTATGGCGATATTCCCTCCGGACCGTCACATAATGGAATATTTCCTCATGATGTTTTTAGTAGGCATCGGTTTTCTTACATCAATGCAAGATCAATTTGAGGAATTTATCTTCTAGTTCCTGTAGCTGTCGATTCAACTTGTATTTATTATTCGAAGAGATACCCCATTGTTTCCAGTTTAAACTAGACAATCTATGGACAGGTCTCTACCTTGGATTACTAATTGCTCGTCCCCCGTTCTTGAGTATGTAATTTCCGGCTTTGCATCAGTATCCTCTACTATCCAAATACCGTTTAAGGCAAACAAACAAAGAACCAAGAGGGTCATGCCAAGGACCTTACAGCAGGTTTCAGAAAGAAGAAATGCAAAGCATACTTTACCATCTTGTTGGAATTGGCCAATGCCCAATGGTGTCCAGTCATGTGCAGCTCTGCAGCTCTGTCCTCTAATTTCCAACACAACATTTAGGCCTTTATGTTTTTAGTCATGTCAGAAGCTAACTGTAAGATTATCAACATTGATATAAACGGTGACATGGATTACCAGACTTTGTGAGCGCTAGAAGGCATCTTTGCCAGCATTTTCTTTGTTTCTGGATGATTGCTTGAGTGATAAGGGATTTTCAGTAATTAGCATCTTCCTGCTATAAACACCAGCGCCAGCGTAGATATTTCATAGAACATCATAGTGATTATATTAAACGAAAACCCTTCGAAGACAAGTATTAGATTTCACAGCTCTGATCAGCGGTTAATATAAACCTCATGATAGAAAAGACAGTATAAAGCACAAGTGATAACTATTAAATTTCACAGTTCTGATCAAGGCTCTCAGTCAGAAAATCTTCAAATTGATTATTACAATACAAATCACTCTGAAACTTCAACAGAAGTCAAACATTTTATGTCGTTACATCATACATCTCTTTCAACAAATATCAAACGGAAATATGAATCTGCCTGATCATCTGAAAAATATGGCCTCGAGAAATAAGAAATAAAATTTGCCTTGATCATCTGAAAACAAAACCAAGCAGGCAACAACCGATGGTTTTTTCTACTCCCGATTTGGGTTGGAGTTTGCTGGAAACCTTATAAGGTTTCTTGTTGAAACTTAATATGGTTTCAATGGAAACTTGATGTAGTTTCCATGAAACTACATCAAGTTTCCATTAAAACCATATTAAGTTTCCATGGATACTATGTTAGGTTTCCTCTAGTGAAAACCTTGTAAGGTTTCCATTATGGAAACTATACGTAGTTTACTTTTGGGAAAACTATATAAGGTTTCCACTTTTTAGAATTTAAAAAAAAGATCTAGGCACGTGTGTTAGATCTTGTGGCACATTTTCAAGATTGTATGACAAAATGTAATCTACCCACATGTGTAAGATCTTATGGAAGATTGTGTTCTCAAATACATTAATTGTGTCTTTTTAGCTTGAAGAGTACGCCAACATTTTGAATTTGAAACTGCATTAGGTTTCCAAAGAAGCTTAAACTACATTAGGTTTCCAAGGAAACTACACTAGGTATCCAAGGAAACTATATTAAGTTTCCCTCGAAACTACATTAGGTTTCCAAAGAAACTTAAACTACATTAGGTTTCCAATGAAACTACATCAGGTTTCTCCTAAAGTTTTAAATTTGGATAGGAAACTTTATAAGGTTTCCATTTTGTAAAATAAAATGGAGGAGTGTAGGCACGTGTGTAAGATCTTGTGGCACATATGCAAGATTGTATGACAACATGCATTAAATGGTGTTCTCTTAGCGTAAGAAGCACGCTAACATTTGTCTTATAGATACTTGAACACGCATTTGTCTATAGATACTTGAACTTGTTCATTTTCTCCATCTTCATTCAGAGCTCCTTGAGCATCCTCTGTTCATGCAAGTTATAGCTTATTGTCAATCGCATGATGGAGCGTGAGTTCAACTTGGAAGAGGATGAGGAAGAAGTGCTTTCAACGGATTCAACTTCATCTGATTCAGATGAAAATGTAAGTGTCTGATGATCTTAAAAACATACGAACCTGCCAAGTTACAAAAATACTATGATAAAATAACAAGCATAAATAGTTGGGCACTCACATGATATATGCACGCATGTGCCAATCTCCCAGCCATCCATCATATGCCCTATCCAAGAAATGTGGTCAGCTCAAAAGAAGATTGTGGACAAAGGGGTGACATGATCCAAGCTCCGAAACTCTCATGTATACCCCTGCGACATGGTGAAGATAGCCATGAGGTTCCCACTCATATCCTATGGCAATCTCCGCGTGCAATCCGCCAAAACCAACGGTGGTCTAAAAGCGGCCTCCGGCCTCAACCAAGTGGGTGCTTCCGTGCCTCCCCGCCCCTCTCGAGGCCCATGCAATTGGGGTACAAAGACGACTCATGTAAAATGCACCTCGATGTGCCAGGATCCCATGTCCAAGATGCTATCAAATACCCAACCGTCGGTGATAATTGTGCCCAATCCCGGGCGATGTGGGGGTGCGGTGTCACTACTCCCCGCTATCTCCTCTACCCGCTCTACATCACCTCTACCTCTACCTCTACCTCTACCTGCGACTCCTGGCTCGCCCCTCCCTCTCCCTCTGCCTCTGCCTCGCCTCTCCCTCTCCCTCTCCCTCTCTGCCCCTTCCATTGGGCTCGTGGAGCCTTTGGCATATTAGACAATGGCGAGGGCCTCATCGGCTGCAGCAATCCTATCTTGTACCTCATGAAATCGAGTCTGAAGTGCCTCAAGTGAGTGTGCTCTACTCGTCGCATGTCCCATGCCATGTCTAGGTGCAAGTGCATCAAGTGAATCTTCTAATCCGCTAGAAAACCTAAGTGTCGGTGTAACTGAACTAGGCACCACTGGGCGTGAAAGATATGGCATAAAATTAGGCAAGGGTGGACGATGGCTCATCATAGTAGATGAAATGTCACTAAATGACAAAGTAGTATGTGGTACAGAGCCAACCACTATGGGAAGACGTGGAAATGAAGGCAAGGTTGTTGATACGCATGGTAAAATAGAAGTGGTAGGATGGGAGGTAGAAGGCAGTGGGGTTGTGGAAGTGGAGGCGAGAGGCAATGGAAACGTGGAAAGGGGGGCTGACATCGGTACTGACATAGGAATAGTGTGATGGGATATGGGAGCACTGCTATGGATAGGCACCCTCCCAATGTACAGATCCACATCAACAGCTGTACATGGAAGGAATGAAGTACTAGAAGATGTGCCAACAAGTGTACGTGAGGAGGGCATATAATCTCTCCCATCCTCCATAGTAGATGAAGTGGAGGGACAAGCAAGTCCTAGCTGTAATGCAAAATCTATCGTAGCTCCTGCCTCCTGTATGCCATGTATGTCTAGAAAATGATGTTCAGGATCCAGACAACCCTCCTTAATCATGCCCTCTGTCACTGCATGACCTGAGTCTACTACACCATCCTCAGCTACCTCGATATCCCCACCCTTCTCAATCCTGTCGTCTGTTGTGTCTATATGTAATGAGTCTACTAGACCATCATGAGCCACCTCAAGATCCTCATTCTCCTCAACATCCTCATGCCCATGACTCCTCATGAGCCTAGCCTCTGTCTCTCGTCTACGCGTCTCTGCCCCAGCTGCACGCACATCCAATAGCCTCTGTACTTGCTCATCCATCCACTGGTCCCTTCCCTGCGGAGCAACCCGTGCTAGCTCTAGTGGTGGCAGTGTCTGCTCCATCTTACTCCACTCTACAGCCATCTGTGTGCGTGCTCTAGCCCTATACTTCCTCTCTTGCTGGCTAATCAAGTAATCTGCCTTGCTACACCGCTCTTGTCCACGCATGCGGCTCTTCTCCCTTTCTTTGTCCCGTGTTGCATCATCTATAGGGGCATCCTCATGCCTCTTACGTGCACCTCGTGCACGAGGAACCCAAGGCACCTCACTGTGCTTATCCCTCTGATGGATAGCTGCCCCCTGCATTGTCATCCCCAAATACCCCTCCCCACCATGGTCATGGGTATGAGTGCACCCAGCAAATATGCAAAACCACCTGTCCTGAGATGTGGCAAACTGCCCATGAATGGTCGTCGTTAGACGACGTATCTTCCATAACCCGTTATGCACAATCCTAATTCAAACACAAATATTAATGCTAATATGAGAGGCTACTATAATTTCAAAAGGAAATTTGAGAATTTTATATCTTACCCTATATACATCTTATGATCTAAATCAATTGTAATACCTCTTATAATCTAAATCTATTGTCTAAAAAGAAGAACATTACAATACTCACACTTCATCAGCCCAGGTCAGATGTTTGGATGGCATCGCCACACCATCTCCCTCTTGTTGCGAGTCTTTTGTAGCCATCCCTATGGTAAAGCGCTAGAAAAATTATGTTTTAGTTAGAAGACCATAAATATTGTATGCACACAATTAGACATTTGCAAATACATCCTATTAACCATATATACACTCTTAAACTATAGTAAATCCGCACAAAATCAGAGTTTACAATTGCTTTTTATTTCAATATCAAGCAACAAGCTCGCCCTAATATTAAGCAACAAGTTTAAATTTAATGCCAGGTTTTTAAAATCAAAGTGTATTAAATTAATAAGGTGAAGCTTCAATACAAAATCTTAAGGGGCTGGGATTCATGCACCCAGTATCCCTGTGAAAGAAAACATAGCGCAGGGCATTCTCGCTCGAACCACAAACATCTTCAAAATTTCTGAAATCGGCATTTCTGAGATCGGCCAGTGCATTTCTAAAATCGAGATTCATTCAAACCATTGATGTTCCCTGTTTTACTTGCACAACTCCCATGGCTATGGACGCACAAGAATAACCTCCCGATTTTGGGGTAGCAACTGGGCCCAAAATCGGCCGTGCATGTGACTTCTTCCCTAAATAAAATTCTGTTTATATACCCAACACTATGGCCGATCCTGAACAACGGAAAATCAGTGAAGAAAATCCACCGGAAGATCCTGTTCTGCGAGAAAATCCACCGGAAGATCCTGTTCTGAGATGCTCGCAGAGCTTACAGAGGCCTGTATTGCACCAGAGGCGTCCTGTATTGCAGGCGCTCAAGCTCGCCCCTCTGTTTCTCAGGTATTCAAATAAATTCCATTGCATTTACTCTCTTTTTCCGTTGTTTGATCTCATCTCAATTACAAAATCGTTCCCATTCATTCATAGAAATATTAGTTGAAAGCCGAAATTGAATCTGCTTCAGAATCTGCTTCTGAATCAGCCGATAATGGAATGTGGATATATGCAGAGTTTACCTGGGGTTACGAATCCGATAAGCGGAACCTGTTAACTCCTTCAGCTCTGCATTTTTGGGAAGCAACTTCAAAAGGGCGAATCTGAGTGTTGGTTTTGGAGCACACCAAACAAATTCAAAACAAAACAAATGCAGCACACCAAACAAATTCAGCATCAACATACTTACCACCAAGATCAAGATCAAGATCAACAGCGCCCTCAAATTCCTGCTTCAAATCCTGCTTCAAATTCTTGCCGGTGCAAATTTGTTCTTTCAAATGGGTGCATTAAATGGAAGCGCATGCCTTAGATTCTGCTGCAGATATGGAAGCCTTGATACACAATTAGGAATCATTGCAAAAGTTCAACGAAAACGATAGATTGAAAGACTACTTTTTTAAGTTTTGAGGGAAACTGAATATAGCTTCAGGGAAACTGAATATAGTTTCCATTGAAGCTTTATATAGTTTCCAAGATGAAACTATATTCAGTTTCGCTTGTTTGGTGGATAACCCAAATAGGGCGTAGATAAAGGCCTCGGGCAACAACGCTTTCCACTTCTCAGGTTGCAGGGCACAGAAAAGTTTACTCTGTCCTCTTTCAGGATCAAGCTTTCGTGTTCCTGTTGTGCAGAAGAAATCAATCCACATGCTTGGAGCATGCCTGCGAAAATGGCAGCTTTGATTCTTCCTCTTCTGGGCGGAAACTGGCGCGGTACATTTTCCCAATGCCACGATAATCCGTCATGGAAAGCTCTTACTTGCTTAATCAAGGAGAAGAGCCTCCTTCGAGGATCAAGCGACAACCCGCTAAATTGAAGAATGAGAACACAATGCAATTGGTTGCAATATCTTCATTTTAGGTTGCAATATTTTCATTTTGTCCTACATTCTTGCAGACGACCCTCCTCAATCTTTGACTCGAAGAATTCTTTGAATTACCGAATAACAGACACAACCCAAATGAACTGGCATAGCCTGATTTCGTCAGATGTGGTCGACCCATTTGTGCCCAGCCAATTGGGTCAAAATGAAGGAGTAATTTTTGCGAGGTGGAAATTTCGGGGAGAAATTTCCTCCTGACCTGGCAAAAATTCTCCGACAAAATTTTAGTCATCCTTGAAATTTTTCCTTCCTTTTACTCTCGACGATCTTTGGCGCCAGAGATTATGCTGTTGGATTCCTGCGACTTTTCTGTAGAATAGGCGTCTAGGGTGTTGGATCTCCTTCCTAGTAGGCGAACTCCTGCGATCATACCAAATTTTGGAGTTCTTGAAGAGGTGTTGAAAAGTTTTAGGTTTTTTGGATCAGTTTTGCGGTCTTGGAGCGTCTGGAGGCAATTGTTGGCGTGTCTTGCGAGTCTGAAGCATTATTCTTGTTGTGATTCAAGGTTTTTCATGATCTTTTGTTTATCTTCAAGCTTAGTAGTCTTGAATCACGCATTTTTCGTTATCTTTTGTTATGACTATGCTAAAATGAGGGTCTGTTTTTTGCAGATTTTTACTTGTTAAGCAAAAAAGGAGTACATTCAACTGTTTTGAGGTTTTTTCTTCCTGCATGCAAGGATAATTGAAAGATATGGCATCAAAAAGGTTTTTTTTAGTATGGACATCTGAATGAACAGCTTGGAGCCATCTTTTTGTTTAAATATCACTCAAGAATTGGATGGTCTTGGTAGAGTTCCTACTGTTGGAACCGAGTTAGGCAAGAATATGCATGCAGATGATACGATAGCAGATGATACAGTAGCTGGGAATAGGGTTGATGTAGTGCAGAACAGTGGTGTAGTAACTGGTGGAGATCTAGTGGAGAACAGTGGTATAGTGAAGCTATTGTTTTGTTATGACTGTTGAAACTACTGTGATTTTGAAGCTACTGTGATTGTTTTGTTATGATTGTTGAAGCTAGATTTTGGTTTTGATAAATTGGTTCTATTATGATTTTGGTTCTGATAAATTAGTTCTATTAAATTGGTCTTGATGAATTCTGTAAATTGGTTCTGATAAATTAAACTGGAAGAAAGTGGAAGTTCTGATAAACTGATGAACTGGAAGAAAGTGGAAGTTCTGATACTGATAAACTGTAAGAAAGTGGAAGAAACTGATAAACTTGAAGAAAGTGGAAGTTGAATCACCTTGAATCACCTTGGAATCACCTTGAAATTTCAGTTTGAAAAATCAAGGTGACTAAAATTTCGGATTAGATAATTTTCCCGCCAGAGGGATTCCAGTCGGTAAAAGTTCGAGGTGGTGCCAACCAGGCTGGCGCCCGCCCCTGGCCCGGGCTAAGTGCACCGCCTGTTGAGCCGAGGCGACGGCTCCGCCGAAATTTTTTTCCAACTGGAATCCGACGGCCGGAAAATATCAAACATAATGAATAGGAGCCTCAAATTTCGCCATGGAAAAAAAATTAGGCTTTCGTAAGATCTGAGCTCCTTGCATATCTGGTAGAACAACCTGCGGAAGATGCAACATGTTTTTTAAAAGATGGAGTTCCGAAGTGAAGATTGCAACCAAAGAATGCCAAAGGCGCAATTGTGAAAAAATGATGAAAAAATTACTCTGTTCTTCAAATATGGCAACAAAATGGGCCCAAGACAAGCCCAAAAACCAAAATCAGTAAGCAAAATTGACAAATCAAGGCCCAAATTGCTTTGAAATCGGCAAAATGGACAGCTATGGCCGTACCGAAGAAGGTTTAGATAAGTTATAGATAGCTCGGAAGAAGTCTATGCGAACAACATTGTGCGACGTCTGTGGAAAGGAAGGCGATGCCGCTCTGCAAATTCCGAAAGAGAAATCTGCATGGTAAAAAGGACTGAATAGAGGCAAAATTTGAGGCTCCTGTTCATTACTGGCTATTAGGTTACCTTCACACCTGCCGTTAACTTAGCACACTGTTAAGATTATAGTAGCTTTCTGGTTACCTTTATTTAGTGCATATTACTATCTGATGTCCTTCACACTATTTTCTATTAGGCTAAAACTTGAACACAAAGTTAACACAATATAAAAAATTCACTAAAAGATAAAGCGACCTCACTTTAATGCAACTCTATCTTGAGGTCAAAATAGTGGAGGTCGAACTCTAATTAGAGGTCAAGGTTCACCACGTTGAAGGTTGTGGATTTCCTGGTTTAATGTTTGGAAAATAAAATTTGCTCGGCTAATAATCGTCGAATGGCTATCCTTTCATGGGCCCACTTGAAGTTTGGATAACAACCAAAGACTTTGTTTTCCTTGCCGGACTCTGACCCGTCTGAGGACCTATGCCCATTTGCTTGAGCATGACACGGCGGGGACATTGCAACTCCCACACTTCAACAACAATGCTTTCAACACTCACCCGCTTCGACGGTGGCGAGAGATGTTTTGGGAGAGGCCGCTCACGGCGAACCTCTGGCGCTACCACCTCCCCCCCAACAGATGGTTCGATGATGAGTGTCGGGAGCTCAAAAGCACACTCTGGCAAGTCACTGATCCCACCTCCCGCCCACAGGCCATCATTCAATACCGCTCCTTCCTCAAGAACAAGCACAGTTTCATTAAAGTTGGAAATTTCGTGATTCCATTTTCGTTCGAAATGAAATTGCTTTCGTTGTTTTTCACACATTCAAGAATCAAATCTGGCTATTTACTTGAAAACGCTTGGATTAGCATGAAAACCGCTCTATTTGACACCTAAATGGGGGGGAAATCGATGGGCATAACAAACGGGTTCGCCATTTGAATAAAAATCGAGGAAAAAACCACAATAAAATCGTGCATTTCAAATGAATCGTAAGGACAATACACGAAAAATAAGCAAACAAATAAGCGCGGCCTAGCGTCTGGCAATATATTAATATTGCAAATGGCTATTTACTGCGTTATTTGCTTTAATAAAATCGTTATTCCTAAAAAAGTAGACAACACATCGTCATAGAATACAACATCATTTTTACATAAAGCTAAGGCATAAAAATACGAGAATCATTAATACCAAAGAGGTAAATCTTATATACAAGTATGATATGCAAATCGGGTTTTCAATATTCTTCACCAAAAATAGTATCATCTGCTTTATCTATATCATCAAGGTTAATCTTCTTTACTTGGTCAATCTCGTCTCTACGTGCCTTGTACCACTTGTTCCCCGGATCTGTGGCCTCTCCTTCACCCGACTGTGATGTCTCTCCTCCACCACCATGTGATGTCTCTCTTGGAGTAGGCCATGTCAGTGTCAAAACTCGACGAGTGTCTATGGCTGATAGATCAAGCAAGGGATTAATGACGTTGTCAATTCTTCCAAGAATCCCTAGCATACATTGGATCTTTCTTGCATCATGCTCATAGGCCACACTACTCCTTTTTAACTGCAATGATGCCCTAGTAAAAGCCCCAGCAGAAAAAAAGTCCAGAACAAAGTTACCTGGAGGGCAGAGCTTATCGACAAGGTATGGGTGTAAATTCTATAGTGGTGTACAAAAGCATTGTCGGGACATGTGCTTTATAAAGGAAAGCGCTTAGTACCTCCTTAGTCGTGTGGCGTCCAACCCGAATTAAAACGAATTGGCATGCACCAAGAATAGTATATGCAATTCGGAATGGCGGGGATCGGTGACTAGAATCTCCAAAGACGCGGGAACTCCATTGGCGGGGGAGGATAGTTGGAGTTTCCTTTGAGTGGTTGGCGGGGAGAAATCAGAATTGATTGCAATTAGAATTTTTGTACCAATTCATACAATTCGAACAAATTTTGCATTGTTTCAATTGAATTTTCAATTTGGAATTGTAATTAAATTATGAAATGCTGTCTAGATGAATTTCAATGGAAAGCTCCCCTGAAAGCATCGATTCAACTAGGAAGAAGGATTTTCTTGCAAATTCAAGCTGAAAATAGAAGAAAATCCGAGAAAGGAAGACAGAGAGAAGGAAAACAATCCTCCTTCCAATACCAAAGATTGTGGTGTTTTGAGTGAAAGAAGATTACAGGAATTGTCGAAGAATTTGGAAGATTATTTCAATGAAATTACAAATACTTTTGCCTCGAATGTGGACAAAGGGAAGTTAGCATCGAGATTCTTCAAGAAGATTAAACATCTTCCACTCGATGTTGATGTAGCAGATCCAAAAGAAAATGCCCTTATGAACTGGTACTAATAAATGTAGCTGAGAAACAACCTATCCCTATTGTCAATGCTGAACACTATTTGATTATAAAATACACATTTTTTCATTGAATTTTTAATGAATAAAATCTCTTTTTATTCAACTCCACCATACTTTATTGATAAATTGCATGTTCTTTCATATCAGGTGTACTGAAAAGGTTGATAGTGTTTGATATCAATAATGTTTTGGCAAAACAAATACATAGGACTTTGGTATCAGATGATCAGCTAGTTGGAAATTATGACATAATAGGCAAGAAAGTGTTGTTTTTAAGGCCCCACCTAGGCAATTCACGGAATTTGTATTTGAACACTTTAAGTAGGAATATGGTCATCAATAGCTCCATGGAACCTATCAAGAGTAGTGGATAAAATCTTCACAATGACGCCATAAGGGACTTAAGGTTCACCTTTGATGGAAGCCAAATTGTTTGGAGCTGCCTTTCCTGGATTAAAGATGTGAAGACAAACCTTTGTATCCGAAGCCAATTGAGTTTATATACGAGAAGTATCCAGACGGGAATAATGACAACACACTAATAGTAGGCGACTCGAGTACAAGATGCTCTTCAATCCCAACGAAAATTGCATATGCCCACCTTCATGGCGGGAAAGTGATGTTGAAGACACGTGTCTCTTGACATACGAAACCTTGGCTAGAGGGTTTGTTGATAGCACCAGGACCTGCAAATGGTATGAAAGCGAGAATCCTTTCGCAATCCAACCGATGTACTAACCCACAATGTTTTGGAGGCAAATGCTTTCAGAGGGCTACAAGGGAGACGAGATGGCATGTCCGTCCAGCTATTGGCAAGCTGCAAGAAAGTAACATATTGAAGCAATGTGAGAATAGTATGTTGGCTTCACATCTACTGTGACCAGATTTTGAATGTAAATTAATGTTAATATAAAATATGAACAACAGACTTGTATATATTGGCATCATATCGATATGACCAGGTTGTATATCTTGTGATATGTAATACAAGAGTTTTGTCTCCATACATGTTCCACTTTACTGCTTTGTTTCATGAATCAAAAGAAAAGCTATTGATATCCATTATAACAGAACAAGTTCACAGACTAGTTTAACTTCTTCATGCAACAATTGATGAACATTTTGTACTTTCTGATATACATTTTGCTTGGAAACAGAAGATATTCTGTGATACTGAAATTTAAGTATCAAAATGCACTTCAGATTAAAAAATAAGTAAATAACAAAAACTTGCAAAGAATCGACTAGTTTTCTCAACATAACACGATTAGTTTAACTTCTTCATGCAACAATTGATTAACATTTTGTACTTTCTGATATACATTTTGCTTGGTCACAGAAGATATTCTGTGATACTGAAATTGAAGTATCAAAATGCACTTCAGATTAAAAAATAAGTAAATAACAAAAAAAACTTACAAACAATCGACTAGTTTTTCTCAACATAGCGAGAAGATGATGGCAAATATGAAAGTTCCTTTGTATAGAACTTAGTCATGTGCACTCAACAATCTCGTAGGAAGGCTTGATATAAGCATGTCATGCACCTCTCGTGTGATCATATATCTTTGTGACGCCCCTTCAACTTATGCTTGACCTCTTTGTATCGTGAACTTTGCTTCAATTCTGATTCAAATGGTACCAATACTATTTTGTCATCCAACAACTTGTACTTGTGCTTTGTGCCTTGTAGCAGTTGATAGTAATGATCGGCTATAACCACAGTCACCAGCAAGCATTCTATTTCCATAGTCGTCAATCACATCTTCCCAAGAATATGCATCTCCTTCACGCATAGGAGGACGGTATGGAACATTTTCATGATTCCTGGAGCAGCAAAGATGCAAATATGTCTCCAATTTGAGTACATCGGATAGTTCTTGCTCATCACCGTAAAAACCAACTAGCTTTCTTGTTCGTCGCGACACAGGCGAACTAGGCTCGATTTTTGAAGCACTTCCACGCACCACAATGCTTTCGAGATTCTCACATTCTCCCCATCTGAAATTCAAGCAACCATTGCAAAACATGACAGGGGATCTATACATGACAAGTGTTGGGTCACTGGATTAATAGCGAACATGTATAGCTAGAGTACCGTGCAATGTCTCACAATCTGAACGAGGGTCCCCGGCACGTCTTCTGCCATCACCTCCCATATGACTCTGTCATTCATTTTGCACTTCTTTTGTCTCAAAGAAGTGCAAGCAGAGTTGGCACCCAAAATCGGAACACCATTCTCTTTCCTTTGCTCGTGCCCTAGAACCTTTTCTCCAAAGCGACTGCCCATCATGTTCTCCTTTTCCATGGCCCGAGCCAAAAATAATTCCACATCCTAATTTTATACCGTTATAATATTGGGCCACATTCAAATAAAAGGCTCGAGAACACTTAAACCGAAAGCACACCCATCGATCACATGACATGGTATTTGATGTGGCCAAAACTTTTTGCATCATCCAAATATGGTGCTTCTTGAGTGCAGCCTGAACAAAGAAAGCATCATGCTTCATAACATCGGAAACATACAAATGAACAGTTTTTTCAGCTCGCCATTGACTTTCATCATGGTTATATGCACGAATAGTTATCCGGTCATTGTTCCAATGCTCTGGACCGAACCTCCCCGAATGGTCGCAAAGTGTAGTTCTCAAAGTCCATTCTTGACAAAACAATCATCCCTCAAATTTTGCCTTTGATTTCCTAATTGTTTGCTCGCCAACTTCTTTGAAGTTGTGAATAGTGAACTTTGTAAGGTGTTTGAAACATCTTGTCAAGCAATGTACCGAGTCCCCGCCAAGAAACAAGCTTCAACCTCCTTGAAGTGCCGGCTTTGGAAGGTTCGCTCAATGCATTTGTAAACTTGCCATTCAATGTTCTCGATTCTCAGGACTCTTTTCTCCTTAGGACGATTTGAATGTTTTTCGATTACACGCGCTGGCACTCTCCCTTGACACCATCCAAACTATGCCACTCTTTCAGCCTTCCTTGTCACGCATCAGAAGCTCTCACATAGCACCAACATTTTGAAATGTTTTAGAAGGAGCTTATGTGACGCCATTGTTCTCATCTCACGCACAAACACCTCACAAGAACATGTACAATTGGCATGAAATTTGCTCAAGACGCTTAAAAGCTTTTCTGGTATAGATCAGTTTGTTCATGCTTCACGCAAAGAAAGATGTGTTCCTCTCTTTCAACCTTCTCACACACGAGTTTAAGCAGCCCTAACTTTCTCGACATGCTAATCTTCACTTCAGATGTTCATCTTTGGCCATTCCCATACAATTCACTGCAAGGAAAAAGCGCATGTATAAGTAAGATATAAATAGGAACTACTTTACTTAATTCAAAGATGTTGCAGACATTGCATTAGTTCTATGGCACTCAGATCATGATTTGATATACATTCAACTACTATACTAATAAACATAGTACATACTATGTAAATGATATACAATGTATAAATAATGTACTCCAAAGTATTCGTGATGTACATAAAACTCAACATAACCAGGCCGGCTGACAAGGTCATCAGATATGATGTATGTATTTCATACTTTCTTATGGAAGGGAAGTACATTTAAATACTTTTATGTATCACCCTATCTTTCAAAAACTATCTTGAGATCGTGAGCCTCCTCCCTCCCCTCCCTAAAATGTACTATAATGTACTTGGGAATCAAAAATCAAGACTATAATCACACGTACCCCGACTTTCTCAACACATTTTCTCATTTTATGCCACATTGATGGGGTGGAAGTACATCCAAGTACTTTTCCCCTGCTAACATAGCTCATTCAAGACTCCAAGTGTAAAATAGAATTATCAGAGGTTTGGATGTACTTCAATGTATATCATATACATCTCCTTGCATGGAATGCAAATAGATTACTAAACTTATCCAGATGCACCGGCTAGCTTCATCAAGCTTGCAAAAAGAGGATTAAAAGACTTTAAACCTGACTCGGGCATGTCCAAAAACTGATTGGAAGTGTCCTTTCTTCCCCGACATCCCCGCATTTCTTTGGGAGAAGCTTTGTGTGGGTTAATCCAAAACTCATTTACCAACCGCTTGGTTGATTCCGAAGCATGTCTCACTCGTTGCCTTCTGCCGCCTACATTAGCACTCGATAATGACATCCGCTTTCCACCGCGCCTTTTGTGAGGTTTCCTTGTCATGACTTGAAGAATTCCCGAGGCTACTCCTTTTGGCTCGAAGCTTTCATTCTCACCAACAATCATTGATAACGTGGAATGCTTAGTCGCTAATTTATCATTAAGCATTTGTTTGTTCCCACTTCCTCGCACCTTCACCGATATTTTTAAGCATAGTATCCTTCGTAATTGCTTATACTGATTTTAAATGGCAGGCGGTTCAAAAAGAAGTGCAAAATTTTCATCCCCGGTCAGCTTTCATCGCGAAGCTCTCCTTGCACCGGACGTAAATCTTGAACCCGATCATATATAAATTTGCAAATTTCATCAATCTTTACGCCATTTTCTTTGTCACATTCCCCGATATTGCAATCTTCTTGCCCATTTCTCGCTCCTTCATTGTTCATCATGGTTCTTATGCGGTTTAGGGTTACTGAGGAATTTCGCAAGAAGGAGGGAAACTCGGAGCCGGGCGGTTTTAGCCGAAGTGGAAATTCTCCTAACGCTCGTGCTTTTGGAGTGGTTAGAGCGGCGGAATTGAAATCGCTTCATGATTACGCTTAATTGACGGGTGTAAGTAGTTTCGGAAAAAAAGATTCCATAATATAGCCATATGTACATACCGAAAAAACTGCTATGTATTTGAAATGATACATCTCTTACTCTACATTTGGCCAAATGTAAGACACTTAGCTTTTAATACTCCGGAACTATTCCCAATTGGCATCAAACACCGAAGGGTGATAGCACTGGAAGCGGATGTTGTGCTATTAATATTTTGACGCACTGCCGGTCTGCGGCTGCAGCAATATGTTAAATTTTTAGTCAGTTTGACTCACCCAAGTTGAAGTCAATGATAACATGGAAGTCATTGCCTTGTTGATCGCGCGGCAGGGGATTGAAAGAGCATGAAATTGACGACGGCTTGAGAAATTGGAAGTTATATGTTTTCCAACTTGTATCGGTAAATTATTTATGTACGATTGTCCTTCCGGAATTCCTAATAAAAATTATTTTGTTTGTATTTATTCACATCACGTAAATACATCGGGCCTGATTTTCTCATTATATTTCAGGGTTTTCGCTATCGTGGTGATATCTATCTCGAAGAAATGAAATATTATTGAAAAAATAATTAATTTATTTATTCCTCACACGACGCCGAGAAGCAACTCGTAGGACTCATGTTATAATAATAGAAGACCGATAAACCACGCCGACCTCGGACGCTTCTTCCGCTTTCACTATCTCGCTCAAGCCCGGCTTCCACCTTCGCCTCCCATGGCATCATCATCTTCCTAGCAGCGTTTACCATCGTTTTCAAGATAGCACTCCCTCGTGAGTCGCCAGGACATCACCCTTGCAAAGGTGATGAAGAGATTCAAGGAGATCCATGATGAAAACAAATACCGCTACCGCAGGAACAATGAGGCGTCGAATACGATTAGCCTTCATCGGTGAGTACGCCGCACGAAATGCAGACGCTGAGCTCGCGGAAACATTCCGCCATGTACCAAGAGGCCACGAGTCAAGAACAAAGTACAAAACCGCCATGATTTCTCAGAGGGCCTTAGAAGATATGGAGAAGAAGCTCCGAAGCCGCGGAGATGAGAACGCGAGCTCACGGCTTTAGCCGGGCAGATGAGGCACCGGCCAGAGGATCGCGAAGATCCCTACGTATCTATCTATTTTTGCTTCAAAGAAAAGTTTTCTATTTTTGCTTCTATATATCCTCTTGTTCCAATGTGGTATGTTATGTTTTATTAAAGATTACACGACGCCGTAAATGCCTTGTTTGCAATTAGGTAGCAATCAATGGCCTTCGCTAGCCGCAGGATCTCCATGCCGCTCTATTTTGGCTTCAATGAGAAGTTCTATCTTTAGTTATGTATCAAGAAAATTACTTATATGTATAGATTGTATCACCGGAAATTATCAATAAAATTATCACATGAGCTTTCTCCGAAGAAAGACGCTAGAGTTAGCAATCTGTCCTTTTCCTCACACCCATCACGCAGAAGCAACGGAGCCGTAGGGTCGGCGCGCTTTAACCGCACAATATCAGCAGCGCCAGAAGATATGGAGAAGAGCTTCCGTCACGGAGTGACGAGAACCAGCTATGGTTTCAGCCTACGTGATCATGAAGATCCGTACAGCCATTGTATATATATTTTTTTTGTTTCAAAGAAAATTTGCTTTGTTTTCTTGCTTCTATCACGATTTCTCTTGTTTGTTTTTATTAAAAGATCACCACGGCGAAATGCCATTCTTGCAATTAGGTAGCAATCAATGGATTTTATTAAGTATGTCTCCACAAGCGTACACCTCGTTGTATGTATAAATTCTAATTTATTAATGGAAAGGGTATATGTAACACAAATATCTAGCTAGATTATGTGATAACTTGCGAATAAATGCCGAGATTTGCATGTGGATGACCAGCGTCTATTCACATCATTAGTAATGGATGACAGCGTCGTGCCAAGGGGCGTGGCATCTTGTACCTGATAACAACGCTGTCTTTGTATGCGGCACATACGGTATGGCTAGGATATGGCGGATCGATCACGAACATAGGCTACCGTTGCCTAATTGCATGCTATAATTTTTTGCCTGCATTAGGATTATTACACAACTTTATCGGTACTGTAGTAGATTCCAGCGTATCTCTAGTTTCTATATAAAGCGTCGGAGGGCCTTTGTCTTCTCCTATCAGGCATCTCTGTTCTACCGCATCGCCCTCAGCCATCTCTCCTGTTCTCCATCACTTTCAATGGCCTCCAGCTCGGTTCCATCCCTCGCAGGAATCTTGTCTCAAGTTTTGGTCAAGGAAATTCAAAACATTAAGTCAGGCGGAGGAGCGGATCAGCCTTCTAAAAGAAAGAATGATGAAGGCGTGCGTAAGCTACAGTTGCTTGGCGGAGGAAAAGGCCGCCTTCTACGAGGAGGTGATTTTTAGTCTTGCCCGATAATCGGTGAGTACCTTAGACGCCAGTGCGGCGCCGCGAGATATAACCTCGAGAGAGGCTTGGGGCATAATGTCCAGGCGGGAGAGAATTGCAGAGCTCAACTTCGATGAAGATAAGGTTAATGGAATATGAAGCGTGTGGTTCAGGCCCGAACGAAATCATGTTGGAGGGCCGAGAAAAAAAAAGGTATCAACGCCCTCGGGGAAAACTTGCGGCGATCGCAGAGCATCGAACTCCTCCTAGAGGGCCCGTTTTAATGTTTGTAATGGTTTTATTTCTCAATGGGAAAAGTTTTTGCGACAAAATGTGCGAATATTCACGTTTCCTATTTTTAATTTTCAATATCCGTGGTAGAGAATGACAAGACGAGGATCACCTGGCCGAAACCCTTCCTTAGGGTTTTAAAACAAGTGTGCGATTCGCGTGGTGTGATATCACGGTGTAGTTAGAATAGTTATTAATGTGTTCAGCCGGGCGTACCGATGTCGTGTTAGCCGGACAGCAAATGAGAATCCATTTCGACGCGTCGCGGCCGGTACGTGTTTAATATATGTTCAAAGCTAATATGTAAATTGAGGTCCTTGCATTGTGCTCCTTCCGGTTAGAGTCTTTGCTCCTCGCTATAATCTTAGCGTCCTCCCATTTGTCATCTATGGCCTCCACATCCTCAACCGTGATAAAGAAGTGAAAATGCAAGAGATAGAAGACTTCCTTCGACATAGTGTTGGGTGTTCTAATGAAGAGTTGAAGAACAGATGATCTTCAAAGAAGACGCCGTTACAATTATTGAGAAGAAGAAGAGAATAAGATTCAACCTTCTCATGCTTAAATGAAGAGCCAAATCAGTGACGGTTGAATAGAAAGGCAGACGGGGATGACATGCCCCAACAAAGCTGCCCAGCGAGGTGGTTATGGCTGACACTTGAGGATGCTAGATAGAGGCGAGAAGAAAAGAACACGTTGTGCTATTAGGACGAGGGCGGGACATATTACAAAGAGATGGTGGACAGATTGGAGGAGCGTTTGGATAGGGTGATTGCTGCGGCTTGAGGGGAAGAAATGAAGGCGAGCCGAGGGGCGGGCTGATGATGATGATAGAATGAAGAAGAGCCATGCTTTGGAGCAACAATGATGCGTTGTATTTTGTTTTCAGTAACATCTTTCTAACTTTAATCAAAAGTAACCCTTTTTATTATTATCTTGTAAAGCTTCACCGTGAAGCCACATAAATGCAAGCAATAGCGAACTCCAGCGTTAAGCGGTATGGTCTAAATAAGATCACCGCGGCTAGCGAGCTACGGTTATTACAGAAAAACAAGGTTGGAGGCAAAGTACTTCGCGTCGTGTGAACATGCTACACATTACAAGTATACTTTACCGATTCTTTGTCTCTTAGATCTCCAGCATTCGCGATGCTAGTGGGGCCCTAGGTACACAGCAAACGGCTTTTCGTTTTCATATTGACATTATGCCAGTAGTTGTTTCACGATACGGGTTGCTCATGGCGACTATTTCTTGTGCGTGTTGTACATCGCCCTTCTATAAAACCACTGCGTAAATTACGTATTTGGGGTTGGTTTTCCCCGTTCATACCTCTTTTGAGTGTTACGATGAAGGCTGTTTTAGCTTGTTTATCGCGACTTCTCCATGCCTTGTGCACTGCTGCTTTAGGCTTCCATACTTCCTAAAAACCAAAGGTGCGCCAGGCTAAAGATGTGTCGCGAGTAGTGTTGACTTCACTCTCTCCCCATGCGTCTATGAAAGCTAATAAAATTTGTTATTCCGGCACACGAAGACATTTACGCATCTTCTCTTGTGAGTCCATTCTCTGCGAATGTAGCCAGGAGACAAAGAGCAGGATAGTACATCCATGCTTTTCCTCAATCTTAGAGCCGAGCATGGATAAATGCGGTCACGCTCATATCAACCCGACAATTTTCAAATTCATAGACCTTTTCTCCCATCGGTTTTCCGTTGAGCCTCTCTATGATTCTTTATGAAGCGTCGAGCTTTCACCTCAATTGACACCTTCACGAGGCACACTTGTTCTTCACGCACGTTTTCTCATCGAGGCTCTAATCTTACATTGCCACCATGCAAACTGCTTACGATTAGAACATGTTCAACTCACAATTCCTTCCTCTCTTCTCTTCTTATGCGAAATGTTCTACCGCGAATGCGCAACTCAAAAATATCATCTTGTCGATGATTCTCACAAAGAAAGCGTGCAAAGTGCGGATATGAACCTCTCTAATGGAATGGAAAATGCCATGGAACTTGGGATCTTCTTCTCCTCTATTAGGAGCATTTGCTTAGTTAAGGGACAAGGTTGGAAACAGTCTTCGATTACTTGACTTCCCTTACATGATTACTTTTGATGGAGACAACTTTTGCATGTTCCTTGTCCTCCTCCGCTTATGACGTACATTGCTTTCTCGGTTTTAAATGGTGAAGTGAAAATTACTTTGTAAGATCCGCGAAGTGATCTACTTTGCAATTTTTTCCCCTCCTCGAATCTAGATATTAGATTTCGGGATGTCGGTTTGATTGAACACCCATTTCAATACCTGGAGTAGGTTTCTTTGAACTTTTAAAAGAGACCTAACCACGGGGTATCATCTTCAGTTGACATGAGAACCATTTTCCTTGCAGCTAATATCTCGTCGTCACCTCTACATCTTTTTATTATTCTTGTTTGCTCTTTGATTGCATGTGCAATTGCATTCTCAATTGCTTCTATTCATGATGACAGCGGATACCCTCTCATAATTCTCAAACTTGGTGGAGTTCATTTCATCCAATTTTAATACAGAAGCTTCAATCTCACCATTAGTTTACTTGCCAACTCTTAAAGTCATAATAATTGACAAAGGAATTGTAAAGAAATGGCAGAGTCAACTTAAGATTATTCGCGTTCATTCATTCCAACTATATCACAACAATCCCTTGCCATTCTCTTATCTTTTTATGGCTATGGCGGGGACCGGCACATTCAGCGTGGTGCATCTCCTAATATGGCATACACCATCTTTGTCCTAGTAATCCTTGTATTCGACAATTTGTGGGCTGATGGAGGCGAATACTGTGCCCATTCTTTTCAGCAACCCGTGGAATGGCTTGAATAAGAAAACATTAACCAAGCCCTC
Source organism: Isoetes taiwanensis (assembly GCA_021234155.1). Classification (NCBI taxonomy): domain Eukaryota; kingdom Viridiplantae; phylum Streptophyta; class Lycopodiopsida; order Isoetales; family Isoetaceae; genus Isoetes; species Isoetes taiwanensis. The sequence continues at coordinate 5,397,721 of JAJEKV010000018.1, forward strand.
TGATACCTACATCATCACAACGTGTACATACATGGCTTCTAACTTCTTGTAGATCTCCTAGTACCATTTCATACATGTGCAGAGAGGAGAGTTGCTAGAAATTTTGACAAATCATGTCCACTATCTCCTGTTAAATTAGCTAGGTTCTTCACCTCACGTAACCAAAGGTGCTTCTAGTTTCCCGGATCTTAAGCGGCCTTTGCTAGTGTTGTAAGCGGACCTTGGCCGGCGTGACCACAACGTCACGAATGCACCTGATCAAACCGAGTTCCTCTGCTCGATTCGATAATGCTTCTTCCTTTCTCCGCAAGCCAAGGGGTGTTTTCTTGCAAATTCTTTAACCTACATTTGAAGCCCAAAGTTTGCTCTTTTCGAGCTCTTGGATCTTTTCCGCGGCTGCCCTATCACCAATTTGGACTTGTCCACTTAAGTATCTCAAAGAAGTTCCACTCCCAAGCCGTCATTCCTTTCCTTCATCCGCAGTGGAGTAATGAAATGAGAGAAAAAAATTTCTTGGTTTGGTTACGATTCTCTTAGCGGCGACAATCGGGCGGCTCATCTCAAGGCGTATTGATTAAGGCCGCGCTTCCATCCTCTCAATGCCACAATATCCCAAGAGGCCCGAGTTACCGTCACCACAAAATCGGACTAAACTTGAAGCGTCGAAATAGCCCGGTTTCTTGCCACTCAGCGGATCAATGGATATAAAGCTGCCATCGCCGGATGTCGACGCACGAGCACGCAGAGCGCAACATCGCCGAGGTCTGGATTATTTTTAGACCATCGCTTTTGCGATTGAAAGGCTGGAGCATATTCTTTTGGTCCAGTTGGATCCTTATCCACCACATCATTTGGAGCTTCCATACAGCGTGGATATGCGGCGCGAAATGATAATATGCGCCAACCACAATTAACCGTTTGAGCTCGATCCGGTACTAACCTCCGTTTTTTGAAATTTTACAGCGTGCATATGGAAATCGAAAAGTCCATTCTCCACCACAATCCGTAAAACCAAATTCAAGTCGAATTGTAGAGGCGGGGGCTTTGTACGTGGGATGAAGTAAAGATCGTTCACGAACTTTTAAAGAGCGCCAATCATGGCCTTTCGAAGCGAAAGTCTAATACAAAGCTTCAACCTACGTTCAAATTTTGAAATGTAGAAAGTGAGGGAATGGACTCGAATGAAAATAGGGCAAGATTAGAATCGGTGATCGCATGATTGGTATCGACAAACCAAGAGACAGATCATGAAGGTTGCGGTATGCTATGAAATGCAAATTGCGGCACCGGCGCCACATGTTCGCGTCAATCGTCGACAACCAGCGAAGTGCAAACCATATGGCGCCATTAGGAGAATATTCCAAGCAAATCGTATTGGGGAAAAAAGAGAAATATGGCGTGGAATGGCTGATAGGAGGCCATTTTAGTTCATAAAACATAATATAACTTGGAATGATAGATATTTTATACATACCGTCTAAAATTTGGACTTGTGTTTTAATTTTAGAATTTGACAACAAATAAGAAAAGTGGATCCTGCGATCACCCGAATTTAAGTGTGTTCCATTTTTATTTGCATATGTACTATTAGCTTAGGTGATCCTTGAAAATAATATGCTCTTTGAAAGGGATAATGACTTATGTACTTAAGAGTTGGTAACACATGTCTGATAAAAAAGTTAGGTATTCAAATGGAATTAGAAACCAAAACTTTTACATTCAAAATTTTTATGGCCATTGTATTTTACATCATTTAATATGAAGAGATTTAAATGCGGAGGCTAAATATTCTGACAAAAACTGGGAGGGCTACTTGGTCATATGAGTAAAATTTGGAGGCATTTGGAACTAAGAACAAAGGAAAAAAATAAGAGGTGCTGCCCTAACAAATTTCATTCATCACCGCTTCACCATCACATAAAAAAAAAAATAGAAATAGTTGGTTGAATGCTTAAAAAGAAGAGAGAAGAAGGAAAGAAGAGGAAACACTTGCCTTGCCTTGGAAAACACTTACTTGCCTTGCCTGCAGGCACTTGCTTGCTTGCAGCAGCAGCAGCAACTTGCTTGCTTGCTTGCTTGCTTGTAGCCTTGGAGGAACAGCAGCATGGCAAGGAGGAGGGTGAAAGCCTTGAACTGCTGGCCTGCCTTGGCTGGCAGCCTGTGGCAGCAGCTGGCCGCTGGCCTGGCGGGCAGCGAAAAGACTGGCCGAGGCAGCGGCAGCGGCAGCGGTGGCGGGCAGTGATG